>JAYXIM010006598.1:0-501784 GCA_037575425.1 Anastrepha fraterculus | reverse complement strand
AAAACCCAGCCCATCCTCTTCGCTCCTGCTCTAACCCCAGTTCGGGGACGAACCAGCTGTTTCGTGTGTCAGACCAAAATAACTAGGAACCTGGCATCAGTCAAATGCAATTTTTGCAATGGCTTTCGGAGATGTTCCGGCCTGTGTACTACCCGTGAGTGGACAACTATGTTTCCCCCTGCTGCGAGCTCTGTAGCGACAACCACCACCGTGGCGCGGCCGCCCACCACCATCAGGCCGCAACAACAACAGCGGACTGCACAGCAGGCCCAACGTAGGCAACCACATGCGTCCCTCACCACCCATGTTACAACAGCCTTACCAAGAAGCATTAAGCTTCTACAATACAACTGCAACGGACTCACGAGTAAGGTCGACGAGATATTTGACTTTGACTGAGCCGACATAGGATCCCAATAGCTGCGGTCCAAGAAACCAAGCTGCACGCTAGATCCTCTCTAATCACCAGAAATGGCAGATATGATCGCGAGCGAGACAATAGTGGTGGCCTGGCGTTCATAGTCCACCACACAGTGCAGTAACGTCTCATTCACGAAGGCATCGATGCCGAAATCGAAATCTTTAACATATACACACCCCCTGTCACCTTCTGCCCGACAGGATATCACCCTGATAAAGGAGGGGTGAAAACCGTAAGGTCCCTGTAGAACCCGACGAAGCACAACGACAAGGTGGATATCACCTCCAACGGTCGTGCTTCGTCGGACCCGAAGAGATGCACGAGCTATTTTAGCCGACTTTTTACACTGCATCCTCCGGCCGACAGAACCAAGCGTCGTACCACCAGACGGCTGCACAAACTGACAAACGACAGTGCGCCACTTGCTTTCTCCAATGATGAGGTTCAGGGGGTCATCAACAAATCAAAATCATCAAAAGCTATTGTCCCTGACGGACTCAACGCGCTGATGCTGAAGATTGCATTGGGAGTAGGATTTCTCACAAGGGACTTCAATCTGTCCTTGGCCACTCTCATTATCCCTGACAAGTGGATAGCAGGGAAAGTGGCCCCACTACTGAAACCTGGGAAATCCGCCAACCAAGGGGAATCTTATCGTCGGATATCTCTCCTTTCCCCAGTAGTGAAGACACTTGAAGCCCTCCTACTCCTACTCTTCACGAAACACCTGGCCCCAGCCTCACATCACATGGTTTCTGTCGAGTGCATAGCACCACCACTGCATTCACTGTGGTAAACACCCAGATAAACCACCAAGGGAGTCTCCCTGCTCCCATACGCTGACGACTGTACGATAAACGCGTCGGGCAATGACATCGATGGCCTATGCTACAAAGTGAACAACTACCTCACTGACCTTTCTCGCTTTTTCACTGCGGGGAATCTCCAACTTTCCCCCACTAAGTCCACGGCGACCCTCTTTACCACCTAGACAAAGGAGGTCAAACTGCAACTTAAGGTAAGTCGATTCCGACCACTTCCGACTGTTAACAACCCCAAAATCTTGGGAGTTACTGTCGAAAGGTTGCCCGTCTTCTCAGCGCATACCACCGCTATTGCCACTAAAGTCCAAAACTGCAACAAGGTCCTCAAATCGCTTGCCGGCACCACTTGGGGCAAAGAAAAAGAATTGTTGCTATCGACATTTAATGCGATTGGCCGGCCGATTCTAAACTATACTGTGCCTATCTGATCGTCTCAAACCAATGACACGCAGTGAATAAAGTTTCGGACATGTCAAAACACTGCCATTCGGATAGCGACGGATTACCTCCTGATGTCCCCAATACAACACCTTCACAATGAGGCACAGATGCTCCCTGTAGTGGAGCACAACAAACTGCTCAGCAAGCAGACACCTGCTTGCGCCAGAGCCACCTCCTAGGCACGTCAGGAGACACCTTTTAACGTCGCCGACGAGATCCAGGACAAAACTAACAGACATCTGCTAGACCAGACAATCTTAGTAAGTGTAGTTGCACTACTCATAAACCAGAACTAGAATCCAATGCCAAGTATTCTTTAATTAAACCGGATGTTGTGAGTTACAGCAACGAATTGAGTCTTTCATATATAGTACAGTATGTGCATATATTGTTTACTTATCTCATGTTTGTAATACTCGTAAAGCATTTACTGCTAATGAGATTAAACCCGATGACAAACCGAACAAAACATTTTATTTATGGTGTTTTCTTGTGAAAATATTGTCATACATCCAGCTAACTGTAGTCGGAAATTAATAGAATATGGTACTTCAGGACAATGAGACAAATAACAACAATATGACAATAAATGCCGAAGATATGAAAAAATATAAAAAAAATATTAAAATCGCCTAACACAAACACTTTCAGTATTTACAGCGACGTTTTTTTCGCTTGTAAGGTGGTACGAACGATCGTGCATACATATGTATATCTCGTTTGCACTTTCTGCATAGACAACAAAAAAGTATGAATCCTGAAACTTGATTGTCGAATGCTTTTATTTACATATATTTCATACTGTTAAATTTATTATAAGCAAAACTATTTTTAGATGTCGGTCAAAGTTTCAATGACGTATGCACAATAAACAAATCATTCCCATATTAAATTTGCAACTCTGTAAATTCATGCTTCACTTTTTTAAAAGTCATACACACTCGGCATTTTTTGCCATTCTTTTGTTCCTTTGAATTGATAGCTCAATTTTTATATTTCACAATTTGAACAAATTTAAATTTCTGCACCACATTTTTTAACGAGCATTCATTTTCCCTGCTTAATCACACGATAATGGCATACACATCAGTTACTCGTATCACTAAGTCGTGGAATCGAGTAATAGTTATCCTACGTACTAGGTATAAAAACCTATTTATTGAATATGCGCTAAAGCCTGCAACCGAAGTTTAAATGTCAATGTTTTATCAATGACTAAAAGTCAACAGCTTAAAAAACACGCATTGCAAACTACACTTCTTTCTTTAAACACTTGTTTAAGCTAGTAACACCCACTTACATCACATCACTAATTGAACTTACTGCTCTAACTGATTTTCTGATGGCGAACGATCAGTCTCTTTCTTACAAAATATTAAAATCAGTGCCTAATAGTTACGAAAACGTTCGCAATACTCCAACTCCAACACAAGTTTCTGGTAGAAATTAACTAGTTTTGTTAAAATGTTTAATTGCTCCCATATTGTGTTTATCAATATGTTTGTATGTACATATACGAGTATACCGATTGTAATTAGGTATAAAACAAAATTTCAAACGGAATAACGTCACTATTTTAAACTTTGGTTGTTTTTACTGATTTCGATATGCCCACATAATTACGATACAAACATATGTATATAGGTGCGATGATGTAACGCTCAACAATAAAAATGGTAAAATTGTTGTTTCTCATAATGTTTTCTTATATTCTTTCTAGCATTTTACTTCATGGTAAAGTCTGGCAAGGCGGTAAGTAAGCCAATCTTTGTACTTGACTTACTTATGTTTTTGTTTTAAATTGAGAATTGCATAATAAACATTTAAATATCTAATTCAAATAATTCGGAGATTTATAGTATTGGGCCCAAAAATCAAGCTAAACAAAATGGTTAAAAAAATAGACAAATTTTTTCTAAAATTTTACAGAAACTTTAACATATATATATATATGTATACATATACAGTAACGAGAATCCATTACGTTTTTTTTTTTTTTTTCATTACCATCGGAACGGAAACTATTTCAACAACTGTTACTATTAACGGAAACTGTTACTATTAATTAAAATCTTTCTCTGTACATAATATTTAACGTCCTTAAGGTCTTACGAACTCTCACTGGATACTATGTATAACACAGTACGACATCAAAAATCAAACCGCACCGGACCTTTTTTTCTGAAAATATACCTATTCAATAGCAAAACCCTCGCTGGGTTTTTAAAAGTTAGCTCGATTTTTTTTTATTGCGCTTTGAAGTTTTCTATTTTCATGAGATTTTGGAGTTTTACCTGTACGCTAAATTTGACTTATAAATCGACCTTTGTTTGATTTAATCGATTTATTTTGTCATTTAAACAATGAAATCGTTGCGTGGGAATCGTTAAAAGAAATAATAGTTGGACTTTTAGGCAAACATCGTTCTCCTGCTAGATGCTTTTTCCAAAATTGGGGTCCATATGTCGCTAAAAATTCACTTTCTTCACCAACATTTGGACTATTTTAGTCAACAATTGTCGACAGAATCAGATGAGCAAGGAGAGCGCTACCATCAAACTGCGATGCCATTTGAGTCAAGATACCGAGGAAAACGAGCTCCAGGTGCCATACTAGCCGAAATATGTTGGTGGAGTAAAAATATTTTTCAATACGACCAGGAAGAAAATGAAGGAAAATGGAGTAACCAGGAGGAAAAAGAATATGAGGTAGAAGACGAAGAGACAGGCATGGAATTCTTTACTGATGAATCTGATTACTCTGATAATGATGATGTTGAAATTCAATCATTGTCGAAAAGAGCTCGTCTCTAAGGTTTTAGTACGTAAAAATTCTTTATTTTAATAAAAAAAAAAAATTATAAGAATTCAAGTCTATATTCTTTTTACTTAATCTATTTAATATTTTTACCTACAGAGTTTTTAGATATTTAAAAAAAAATTTAAAGCAGAGTATAAAAAAATTATTTTTATGAAGAAAAATCTTGTTAAAAATTTATTTTTTTAGAAAATAACAAACTTAAAGTTCAGTTTTATGTTTTTATCTTATAAATGACTTTTTTAGTACATTTTGCAACATTTTTGCTAGAAGAAATAGTGAGAAATTTTAATTATTTTCATAATTACAGTAAAAAATTGTAAAAACATACAATTTTTCGAAATTTTGGTATTCAAAATTGCGTATTGAGATATAGGTTCTTCTCAAAATAAGTGTATTTGTACATGTACGAAATTTCTGCATCAAGCTATGACAAAATAAATCGATTAAATCAAACAAAGGTCGATTTATAAGTCAAATTTAGCGTACAGGTAAAACTCCAAAATCTCATGAAAATAGAAAACTTCAAAACGCTATAAAAAAAAAACTCGAGCTAACTTTTAAAACACAGCGAGGGTTTTGCTATTGAATAGGTATATTCCAGCTCTCGCAAGACGAAAACCCACTCACATAGGTTGTATTACTCTGAATCCATTTATAATGTAGAACAAAGAGCACGAGCAAGTACCAAATTCATTAGAAGCCTTCAATTATAGCCTCGAGGTCAATCACAATAACCCACCTCAGACGAAACTATGGCCCAATAAAACTAAACTAATAACTTGATAACGCCTGTTTCCGCTTAACAGATATTGTCAGTAGTTTGAAATCACGGCACAACTATTACAGATATTACATTACAATTATTTCCAAAGAGCGCATAAAACATATCAGTGTAGCCTAAAGAAAATACTTTCGCGCACCTTGTATAGTAATTTGTAAAAAGCAAATCTTGATAGAAATTGTAATACCCTAAAATTAAATAGTTATATAGTGAACAGTTTTTTTTTTTAATTTTTTATTATTACTTAGTTTTAATTTATTACATTTGTTTTTAATTTCCTTCGAGAATTCTAATCACCCCACTGCTTAATATATTTTTCAAATGTATTGTCCTAATTACTAATTGAAAATATTTTTTTAACGATTTAAGCCACCTTTCCAGAACTCATCAACTCTATTCGTTAAACGAATACACTGCACTGCCCTGCAGTTTTTGAATTAAAAGAAATAAAAAAGATTTCCTTTTAAGTCTTAAGACTTATGTCTTTAGGCTAGCTTCTTTTCTTTTTGTTAAGTTATAAACTTTAACGAGTAAGTCACGAGCATTTAAACAAATTTTTGAATTGCAATTTGAGCTATTAATTTAGCCAAGTGTTTGAATCATATAACTCAAATATCGTGTTTCATGGATTACAAAACAACAGATGTACATAGTGATGGCAAGATTAATCGCAAAGATTGAAATAATCGATTAATTTTGAGCAATTAATGATTTAATTGTATCGTAAACTTACTTTCAATTAATTGCAATTTTAATCGATTAATTGGCAAAATAATCGTTGTGCGTGGCAACATTGTTTCTTTGTTATTTCTTTCATCACTAAGATTCTTATATTACTCAAAATGGCTCCCATCAAAAGTAAAGCGTGGAAATATTTCATTAAAGAAAATAACAACCTGGTTGTTTGTAATTTTTGCAAAAAAAAGTTAAAATTTTCAAACAACACTTCAAACATGTTCCAGCATTTGAAATTGAAACATGCAGCTGAAGTTGATAAGTATAATGTAAGATCAAATAGTTGTTTTCCTTCAAAGAGTGAGTGCGAAATGCATTTTTTTATAGCTTGATTGCAAAACAAATGACGATGACAGTGAAATCATTGATGAAAATAGTGTGGATACTGTGGTCGATATGACAAATGTATGCGAAGGTAACACATATGATAGGCCGAGTAGTAGCGCCAGTCAGCCATTAATTTTACAAGCATTCACCAACATTCGAAGCTATTCCTCCGGAACAAAAAGCAACAAAATTACACATGGAATCATGCACATGATCGTCAAAGATAATTTGCCGTTTACCTTTGTCGAAGGTATGTTTTGTGTTCATTAATTGTTCTATTATTTTATTCTAAAAAATTAAACTTTTATTAAAGGTGCTGGCTTCTTAGACTTTATGAAGCAAAATTTCCCACTTTACAAAGTCCCATCAAGGAACACGATAAAGGCTGAAATTGATAAACTGTATGAAGAGGAAAAAAAAATGTGTGTCATTGCTTTCAAATTTGCATTGTGTAACCCTGACCACTGATATATGGACTAATATAGACATGAAAAGCATGTTGGGAATAACCGTTCATGGGTTGTTTGAAACAAAGCCATTTAATGGAACAATTGGTGTGTATGAATTGAGTGAGTCCCATACAGCTTCCCATATATCTGAGATTTTGTCCGATGCAATGAAAACATTTTCTATTGAGGAAGATAAAGTTAAGGCTGTTGTCACAGACAATGCAAGAAATATTGTCAATGCAATCTATGAAAAATTCGGAAAAAATCGTCATATTCCATGTTTCGCCCACACGCTGAATTTGGTTTGTTCGAATTCATTAGATATTTCTGCTGTACAAGGCATTGTTTTAAAATGCAAAACAATTGTGAAATGGTTCAAACGCAGCGTTAAAGGCAATGACGACATGCGAAAGGTGCAAGCAGCTGCTGGCGTACCAGAGGGTAAATTTTTAAAACTTTTAATGGATGTAAATACGCGCTGGAATTCCACCTATTATATGATCGAGCGGTTCATCAAACTTAGCGCCTACGTCAGCCAAATTTTGTTAAATTACCCGGATTCTCCGCCCATGATAACGTCAAGAGAGAAGGATGAACTAATGGAAATATGTACAATTTTAAGACCTTTAGAGGCCATGACAGTGCAGATAAGTGCCGAACGACATGGAACTCTCAGCCAAATAATACCACTAGTTCATTGCGGTCATGAGCAAATTTCGAAAATTCACCCGTGTCAACCAGCAGCACAAAAACTGAAGCAAGAAATTTTAAAGCAGTTTGACAAAAGACTTGCCACCATAGAACAGTCTTTTCTCTTAGCTGCATCCACTATCTTGGATCCAAGGTTTAAAAGGGTTAATTTTAAGGATCCGGTGTCTTTGGCGTCGGTATTACGATACATTCGTGCTGAAATGGCCAAAAATGATGACAATATGGAAACAGCAAGTGAGTCATCGATGGAATCAGAACACGATTTTGACTTCTGGGCTCCACACAAAACTCTCGCGCACAAAAAAAAAAAGAGAGCATGTGACGATGTGCAACCTCAAGACGAGCTCTCTTTTTATTTAAACTCCCAAGTTTTGCCACTTAAATCGAACGTAGTAGATGCTTGGGATGACATGAAAACAGTTTATCCGAAGCTCTATGAAGTCTCTAAAAATTATTGCCATTTGATTGGCACATCAGTGCCTGCGGAACGGTTGTTCTCCAAGGCCGGATCCACCGCAACATTAAAAAGAAACCGACTGACAACTAAACGGCTGTCAAAATTATTATTTCTACAAACTTGGCTAAATAAAAAATAAGGGGATGAATTAATGATTTGTAAAATGTGTAAAAAATAACCACAACAGTATTTTCAATTTTTGTCAAATATTTTTTTAAACTTTTTGAAAAAAATATTCATATAACTGTGTATGTAAACGCATATAAATTTCCTTTATAAAATTATATGTTTAAATGAATGAATGAATTAATAAAAGAATTTTTTCAAGTAAATTGTTTTTAATTATTTTAATGCATTATCGTAGCTTTTTGAAACAGGGATCTCAATTGTTTTATCATTATATTTTATAAATCGACAATTAATCGATTAATTCTTATTAATTGCAATTAATCGCAAATCAATTATTTTACTTCTGCAATTAATCATATGATTAATTAATCGATTATTTTTATTTTTTGCCATCTCTAGATGTACACTATTGCTTTTGGCTCATATTCAGGTTGAAAAATTAAAGATTTTTTTTTGCAAAATTTTTCGAATATATCTTTTCTATGCAATCTAAATATAGGCAAAGAGTGCAATCGAGTCTTGTTTGTAACTTTTGGTATGTGAACGTGTAGGCGAACGTACGTGGGCAAATGTAAACACGTTTCCATTTTTATTTTCATGTAAAACAATCTATATATTTTATGAGTAGGTGTTATGTTATGTTAAAGCTTTATACCTTTAGCATTTTAACACCACACAATTTATTTTATGAATCCGGACAGACGGAAATAGCATAAAGACAACATGTAACACGAGCCACTAGCGTGTTATCGATTGAGTATTAATCGAACGGCCTACACTAAACTCAATAAGATAATCTGGAGTAGAAGACCAATAAAGGCGGCCCAAGAATCGCTTTCTTTTAATTATTGACTCTACACACAAATGTGTGCATGCTTTCAAAAATAACTCAACTCACACATTATATTATATTAAAACATAAGTATGTTCAATAAATTATAATTCTTATTTATATAGTTTTATTTTTTTTACTTTTATTTATTCATATCCAACTCAACAACCTTTGGCTATATTTATATAATACATTGCAATTTTAAATTAAAAACTTATTTCTAAGACGAGTACATTTAACCTCCGATTGCATGAACGTTGTTTTGTAAATGAGTTATACTATATACAGTGCCTCAATGAAGAACTCGGACACCCAAGTGATAGGGTTTTAAATCAACAAATATATTAAAATGCAATTTTTATGTGTTTTTGTGTCACATTTATTTGCGTTCTTCAAGCGTATTTTTCAAAACTACAAAAAAACATAAACGAAATTCAACTCATTCGTACACAGAAAATACAAACATAAAACTTAGCAAAATACATGACAAAAAAGAACTCGGACATTTATATAAAGTAGAGTTAGGCAAATAATATTTAAGATAAAAAAATATAATTAATATTTAGTCGGCAAGCCTTTAATTTTTCTCACAGTATTCAATCTTTCTAGCATGGATTCGCCCAACTTCTTAAATGTTAAAGAATCTATTTTCCCCCACTCTTCTTTAATAGCATCTTCTATGTCTTGCTTGTTTCTAATAACATGCTTTTTCAGTTGGTTTCCCAAATGAGCTTACAGATGTTCAATTACATTGATGTCTGAAGATTGTGGAGCTGTTCCCAGTACTTTAGGGCAGTTGTACATAAGCCATAGACGGTCATCAGATGTCTTATGCTTGGGATACTGATAGTATTGGAAATTGTCCTTAATTCCCAACTTGTCAGCACGTTGAACCAAATTTTCTTTCATAATTGTTAGGTATTGTTTGTGGTCCATATTGCCGTTAATGAGGCTAGAAATTTGTGCCAGCAGCGGACATACAATCCCATACCATTACCGACCCACCCCCATGTTTAACTGTCGGACGTAGGTTTTTTTCTTGTAACTCTTCATTAGGTCTTCTTTGTATATATGATTGTCCATTTGACTTAAACATGTTAAACTTGCTTTCATCTGCAAATAAAACGTGCTTCCAGAACTCGAAATCCTTATCGCCATAACGCTTTACGAATTTTATTCTCTTGTGTCGGGTAATCTTTTCGTGCAACTGTTCCATTTTAATTATTCTCTTAATATTAAGGTGTTGGGCGACTTCTGTTGCGAGCTTAGGAGCGCTAAAATTTGGATTTGTCTCAATTTGTTTTTTTTTTTCTTATTTTCCACGGATTTTTTTACTTAAAACGTTTTATCACGTCGTATACAGAGGAACGGGGTCTAACCACTACTTCTGCGATTTATCGAACGGTTTTATCCTTTTCATGATGACTAATAATTAAATTTCTGACTTCAATTAAGCTTTGTCCACGCTGTTTACCCATGTTTACAATTTGGACCTTTATTCAACAAAACACAACTGAAATTTTATTTTAATTTATTGCGTTTGGTTCTTTCCTTGCACTGTTCTACCGAGATTATGGATTCCCCTTCTAAACTGCAAACAATCGGAATAATGCCAGATGTCCAATATCTTTCTTGACACCAGTTTTGCGAATGCTGTCTGATAATTTGTTTATAACAAGGAGGTAATGGATTTCTAAATTATTGTTACTATTTTTAAAATCCTATATAAATACTCAATGGAAAAATATAAAGATAAAAAATATTTAACTTACATTTCTTACAAAAATTTTGAATTTGAAGCTGGAAAATTATCGATCACCCAGCAAAAATATCGATTCATATCACTAAGTGAGTTGCAAACGAAATCAGGAGTTCCTCCATCGCAATGGTTTGTTTACGAATACGCTAAATACAAATGTGCGAAAGTGCGTAAATTTTTAAAATTGATAGGTCAGCAGTAACACACTTACATTTAGTACTTGTGCTTGCGTTGAACTCTAATACCTACATGTAGCTGTAAAATGGTGCGCGAATACTACTGCGTGGTTTGCAAATTGTGAAATTGGGAAGTCGTGCGATTTAAATTAAATTAATATTTAGTTTCACGCGAGAGCTACATGTGCAGTAGCTAAATGTGAGTGTGTTACTACTGGCCTATGGATATAATTAAACAAAAAACTCAGGACTATGAATAAGTTCGTGCGGTTTTTTTTTCGAAATTTGAAACTTTATTGACGTAAAATGGTTACAAATTTAATATTCAAAGTATTGTCCATCGCTTACTACTACTTTTTCCCATCTTTCTGGCAATTCACGGATTCCCTTTGTGAAAAATTCGGTCGGTTTTGCCGCAATCCACGAATCGATCCATTTTTTGACTTCATCGTAATTACGGAAGTGCTGGTCAGCCAGGCCATGTTGCATCGATCGGAAGAGATAGTAATCGGATGGCGCAAGGTCTGGACTATACGGCGGGTGGGGTAGGGCATCCCATTTGAGCGTTTCTAAGTATGTTTTGACCACTTGTGCAACATGTGGCCGAGCATTGTCATGTTGCAAAATAACTTTGTCGTGTCTATCGGCGTATTGCGGCCGTTTTTCTCGCAGTGCTCGGCTCAAACGCATCAATTGTCGTCGGTAGACATCCCCCGTAATCGTTTCATTCGGTTTCAGTAGCTCATAATAAACAACACCCAGCTGGTCCCACCAGATACACAGCATAACCTTCAGGCCATGAATATTCTGCGCCGACGTCGATGTTGAAGCATGGCCAGGGTATCCATACGTTGCCCGACGTTTTGGATTGTCGTAATGGACCCACTTTTCATCGCCAGTCACAATTCAATGCAAAAACCCTTTCTTTTGTGCCGTTGAAGCAGTTGTTCGCATGCCATAAAACGGCGTTCAACGTCTCTTGGCTTCAATTCATACGGCACCCAATGGCCTACCTTTCGGATCATTCCCATGGCTTTTAAACGTTTGGAAATGGTTGATTGATCAACTCCCAAAGTTTTTGCAACCTCTTCTTGCGTTTGAGCCGGATCTTGATCGAGCAATTCCTCCAATTCGGTATCCATGAACTTTGGCGGCGCACCCTCGCGTTCTTCGTCTTCCAAGCCAAAATCACCACTTTTAAAGCGTGCAAACCACTTCTGGCACGTTCGCTCAGCTAGAGCATGCTCACCATAAACTTCCACCAAGATACGATGACTTTCGGCTGCTTTTTTCTTCATATTAAAATAATGAAGAAGAATTCCCCGCAAAAACACATTATTTGGCACGAAATTCGACATTTTCAAGTGTGGTAAAAATATTGTTGTTTACGCTTCAAATAAAAAACTTATACTGACGTTTGTGCCTTACGACAGTAGCTCTCCAATGAATGTTTGGAAATGTGGATCGATGGAATAATAATCAAGTTACGCCATCTGTTGTAAAACCGCACGAACTTATTCATAGTCCATTAAATAATGCACAATTAAATTACGTCCTTTCTCACATTTGTATTCACCGTATTCGTAAAGAAACCATTGCCATGGTACGATTATTGGCTGTGTTGATTTTTATCGTTCATCACTAACACAAGATAAATTTTGTTAAACACATCCCAATTGACGTCAGTCCATCTGTCAAAGCTGAATAACGGTCTACTACAGAGACCAGTAGCCAGTAACAATAAAAAAACAATTTTGTTGCCGTCTTTCCACAAGATGCGTAAGAATTCTATACGTTACTGGAGAGCTTAATCGGAGATATTGGAAATGGATTAACAACATTGGGAACTTCCTAGAGAGGTTGTAAAGCCATTTTGAACCAGTAACCTAGTATGGTTATAACGTTACAAAAAGTTTCGCAAAATCAGTAAATGAGAACGTTGGATCTTCCAACAAGATTCCGCTCCAGTCCATAAGACAAAAACCACCCAGCAATGGCTAAAAAACAATATTCCGTTTATCTCACCAGCTACTCACTTTCCCCTACCAAACCCACGAAGATACATCTGGTCGAAGGAAGTTAAACTGTAGCTAAAAGTGAAAGTCAATGACATATGAATACCGACCGACAACAACCCTAACATTTTGGGTGTGCCCTTCGACAGTTTGCTCTTCTCAGCGCATACAGCCGCAATTCTAAGATCCAAAATCGAAACAAAGTCCTCAAGTCGCAGGTCGGCAGCTCTTGGGGCAAAGACAAAAAAATGTTTCAGGCGACATTTAAAGTTATTGACTGGTCGGTACTAAATTACGCTGCGTCTGTCTAGTCGTCTGGCTCTAGTGATGCGCAGTAGACAAAGCTTTAGACCTGTCCACATACTGCCGCCAGGGATGTCCCTGATGCCTACTCTATAACACCTTAACAACGAGGCTTCCATACTCCTGGTCAAGGAGCCCCGCAAAATGCTGAGCAAGCAATTTCTGCTAGGGTGCTACTGTAGAAATCACCCCTGCAGGCATTTACTGGAGTCTGAGCGACCTCAGGCGAGTCAGGAGATATCTCTTCGACTACATCTACGAGATCTAGGACCGCAACTGCAACTACTGGATCAGTCAAAAAATATATATATTTATATATGGAGGGATTACCTATAGGTTTAAATCATTTGGTGTTTCATATGCACCAACCCATTCGGCTACGGCGGCGGCGGTATCGGACATTAAACGACATTAATCGGGAGACTCTCGCCACCTTGAACTCCCGATATCCATTGCCGTTATCAGAGTCCAAATACAACCTATTATAGGTTGAACTCCTATCTATCGATAATTGACATCGACATTCCAACATATGTACATATGTCTGGCATGTGAAGGTACTCCGCACGTTACTAACTACCCCGTCGAAACACCAAGTTTCCTGGGTCTACCATTAGATGAGTTAGACGATGACGATCGGTGACTACACCGTACTGGCAGGGCCTCGTGAACTGCAACAACAACAACAACCCCTGATTTCAAGACAGTTTTCTTTCTAACGCATAAATATTAATATATTCACTGATTTTTGATTCAAGTAGCACTTGAGCCCCCGAATGATAGAAAAGTTTTTTTCTAATAGCGAGGGGTGATGGTAGGTTAAGGCAAACCTCTCACCATATTTCTACCTTGAAAAAACTCCTCATAAAAATCATCTGACTTTCAGAGTCGCCATATAGCTGTAGGTCACTTCATTTAATATTATGGTTAGGTTAGGCTGCTGCGGTTTCCACTCTCTATAAGGGTGCTGAGGGGCCCACTTCGTCTCTTTAAGCAACGATGAAATACTGTGGATGACTTATGGCTTTATGATGGCCTAACACCAGCAAAGCCTGCCAGTCATACAAAAAATTAAGATTTTAAATAGAGTTTAGACAACGATGTCTGGCAAGAGTGCAGCAGCGACAGAAGTCATTGGAGGGAAACCCCATTCGTTATCCTTGAGGGACTTAGTTCTGTGTTCATTCATTCTACCCCAGACCTGTGGTCCGTGATCCATCTATTGCTGTCCTGCGGGATGCAAACCGACCTGCTCCAGAGCTTGCTTGAGGATAAAGGGATGCCCTAATACTAGGCAGAATTAACTGATGTAAGATCAGGTCGTCGCCTAGCTAGCTCAACCGCGATTCCCAGACAACATTCGTGGTGTACCATTTAGCCAAAGCTCTAAATTCAATTGCTACTTTTGATGAAGTGTTTTAGCCCGGCAGAGATTTTATGGTAGGATGTGGTACAACGGGCGAGTTCCTGACCCACAACAAAGCCTCTATGAAAGCTATTAACTCAGCTTAAAATACCCATAGAAGAGCACAGCACTCACAACAGCAATGTATAGCTAAACACGGTTTTAAGCTCCATCTTTCGGCTCTATTTGTGTTCACAGTCTGAAAAGTAAACCCAAAGAACTTTAACTCGACAGCAAATGTAAGTCCTACCCCATTTAGTGAGGGAGCCTTAACGTAATATCGTCCACAAATTTAATGCTAGAATATATGTATTTGTACAGTAATAATCTAATAATCTATAGTAATTATTTTTTAATAACTTTTATTCGTACTCACTTGAAAATGTAAAATTATGGTCCAAATAAGTCCAAGCGTCAATTTGGGGTTGCCATCAACAATGTCTTCAGCGCGTATGTTAACCAATTTAATTTTTTTGTACCGAAGAAAATCAAGAGCCATTTGAGCATTTTGTAACATATGAAAACGCATTTTTCCTTTTTCGCGCGGCTAGAAATACATATATAAAATATAATTACCAAATTATTATTATCATATTAACATATCTGTTATGTAAGAAGCACACAATATCCCAGGCCGATGTACTAT
The DNA here is from genome assembly GCA_037575425.1 of Anastrepha fraterculus. Classification (NCBI taxonomy): domain Eukaryota; kingdom Metazoa; phylum Arthropoda; class Insecta; order Diptera; family Tephritidae; genus Anastrepha; species Anastrepha fraterculus. The sequence goes on along the minus strand of JAYXIM010006598.1, from coordinate 486,553 downwards.
TATATAATCTAGTAGTTAATTTCATGGCATTTATTTCCTGATTATGATATCCGACATCAATCTAATATTTGACGACTTTTTCCAATAAATCTGAATAATAAATCTAAATTAGCCCAATCGGAAAAAATTCAACACAAACGATTGTCCTTTGGTTTCAATGAATTGAATTGAACGAAATGTATTTTATGAGCATATAAGGCAAGATCCTTGCGGAAAATTTTCCACGTAGTCGAAGGACAAAGACGTACAAGTTGAGAACGAAGACGAATCGACATTTCGGCGTCTTCTTCAATACTTCGCGATCAGATTTATTTTTGCTTTAGAGGAGAAAGTGATGCGAATAACACAGCCTCCGATGCCCAGGCATGGTCGGTTGTATTAAGCGCTTACCACGGCAAGCCGGCTCCGCCTACTCTTTCGTGCCTACTCGTGGGACCATAAAACGATAAAGGAATCAATAAATAAACAAAACCCGGAGTGTGCAGAACGCGCTCCCTGAAGACGATATGCTGGCCTCCAGCCAGAACGCCAGGACACGATCGTCGAGCCATGTACGTCGGCCGAGGCACTTCACAGCACTCCTCTTCTCAAACCAAGCTGATTGCGAACAGCCTCGAAGACGACCTCTAGTAAGCTAGTCAAGGTGGACTCCGCAAGGATGCCCCGGCGACCATAGTGAAGGTTGCCAAAAAGAAAAATAAAAATCCCGTGTCCTGCTCCAGGCGTAACGACAGCCCAGTTCATTCTGGGAAAGATTGTACAAAATGAACAGGCTGATAAAGCGTACGAGAGGGATATCGAGGACCGTGCTTAATGCGAAGCTACAATCAATCTCCACAGTTCAGGGTGTTAAGGGCCCTACGACCAGTGTGGTAGCTGCGGCAGCGAGGGCGGCTTATGGTGAAGTGGCCAGGGGGCAAGCTACCTTGTGAACGCTAAATCCAAAAGTGGAAGAGAGGTACTGCCTGGGGAGTTATTGAAGGACATGGTCAGGCGTGGCCATCAGACATCTCATAGCCAATGTCGACAAGGTTTCGAAAGAGTTTCTGTATAAGAGTTTCGCTAAAGCTCATCCCTGATTCGGAGATTCTAAGGTGACCACGAACCCGAAAATGAAGCTGGATAGGACACTTCGGAAATTTTCGTATTTTAAATTTCAAACCCTGAGGTTCCGATAGATGACTGGTCTGTCATCAAGGTAAAGGAATGTAAAGGAAAGTATAGGAACACAGCTCTGTCGTTCTGCTACTGATCAGTAACGGGTCTCTGGTCTCTTGTCATTCTCCGTGGCGAAGATTTCGATATCTGCCTGGTTCAAGAGCCTTGCATCTGGGAGCATAAAATTATGGGACTGAAGGAAGAAATATAGCAATTCTTCCTTCCCAGTTTACCAGATGTGACGGTGGTCATGGTGGAACCATAAAGTGAAAGTTGTATTTTGTGTTTCCTATATGGTCCATGATAGCTCAACGCCTCCTGAAGAAATGCAGCATCTCTCTTGACCAAGAACGAGAACATTCTGATCGACTGGGTTGCAAATACAAGACACACCATTTGGGGCAGCAGTGGAATTAACGAACAAGTGAATCTCTTTTTGATTTTTTAATTAGCCATAATCTACAAATTTGGAAGAACGTTTGTTTTTCCCAGCATCGCAAACATCAAGCGGCTTGGAATTAGTTCTTGATATTATTCTCTCGCCATTCTGCAGTCATGGTTAAAAATAAGATGGTTTCCCAAAAGAGCTCTTTTTCGGATCATAGGCTGGCTGATCCTTTTTGAAATTGATTGCGATGAAAGAACTGACTGGACCTGTTTTCACAGGGTTTCGAAGAAGAAGTTAAACAGAAATAATTTTTCATTTTCCAACATTCATGTTCTTCCGTTTTCATCGGAAGTTAGGTACCTTGATAGTGAGTGATACTTGACTTTAAACTTCATTGGAAGCTACAAATTTAAAAATCTATGTTCGGCAAAAAATGGGGACTCAAGCCACAGGTCGTGTTTTGGATGTACAATGTAGTAGATCTGCAAATTTTTACGTATGGATGCCTGGTTTGGTGGGAAGCTGGTGTTTCATCTCTGCTCAAAATGCAATCAGGTTGAAGGAGGTTGGCCTCTGGAGGCAATCTCTTAAGGGACATGGTAGTATTTTAGGGCAGTTAACACCGTATTTCTCTGAACTTCGGACAGATCTCCCTATCCGCAAACTGGAGTTTCAGGGTCATACCAGGGCAATCTTTCCAAATAGGCAGGACTGCAGGGTGGGGAAAAGCGACTGGAAGGTAGTGAGATTGGCGACCTCTGCAGAAAATACCACTTCATCTGCGGAAGCGACCGAGGTTGCGACAGATAAAAATAAGGTGGCATCCAACTCAATGAAGGGGGACAACAAATTTTAAAAGACAGGGGAGTGTCTAAAGACAACTCCTTCTCAGATCATAGATACCTAATGTACAGTATTTCGTTCCCAATTAAGCAGTGCAAGCCAGTTGTAAACCGCAAATCCACAAAAAGGGGGATGTTTAAAACCACATTAGCCAACAATCTCTCTGGCGCCACAGACCAATTAACTCCGAGTCACAACTCGACTCTACGGTTGAAGAGCTGACTTCAGTATTTCAACAAACTGCGAAAGTAGCATATCTTTCGAGGACGAGAAGAGGGAAACCAAAACCTCCATGGATGCCCGCTGATATAGAACAGCTTAGAAAGGCAGAACTAAGTACGAGATTTATTAAAAAAATAAGGTGCATTTTCAAAGTTAGCGGGCTGCGTACATTCGATTTCCAATTATTATGTTTTTTTAAGTTGGTACACTCATCTTTAAAATATGTTCACGGTTTTAGCAATATAACATGTTCAGTTTGTTTGTGAGAGGCATAAATAGTGTTTTGCGTGTTCAGCGATTTTCTGCTATCGACTCTTGGCTCCACCGGACTCTTCCATTGGGACGATTGGACTTTGGTTTCAATGTCATAACCATGTACACATGATTCGTCACCAGTTATGACCTTTTTAAGCAAATCTGGATCATCGTAGACGTCATTCAACAATTCCTGAACGATGCTCATGTGACGTTGTTTTTGGTCAAAATTTAGCAATTTGGGCAGATTTGGGCAAAACATCCATTAAGAGATTTCCAGTCACGGATACACCCCAGCGTGGGGTAATCTCTCACCTGCTCTTAAGCAAATATCCCCAACGGAAAACAACGTTAGAGTAACAGAAAGGGCTAATATCTATGTCTGGGACTGGATAAGAAGCTAAATTGGGATCTAACAGTCAGAAAGCCATGACGGCGTTCTATTCCTGCGGCTAATTAGAAAAAAATGGAGGTTGAACCGAGAATGATACGTTGGCTCTACGCAGTAGTGAAAAGGTTGTGGACTTCAAAAGAATTGACAAGGTTCAACGACTCGAAAAGCATTATATGCGACTTTAAACTTTCTTCTGTTAGATCTGTAGGCAAGACATATCGCTCGCAGTGCGTCAATAAGGCTGAACATTCTAAATAAGTGGTCAAACACGGATTATGGTCACGGTAAAATCCTGGCTGGCACTTTGGGGTTTCCCGGACTAGTGGACTATGCACTCCCGCCTATACTTGCCATTACATCGTTTACGACCCTCCTACCCGCAAGGGAAGAGTGGGAACGGGACGATGTGAGACAGGGCGAGTCCATCCATGTATACACAGATGGCTCAAAGCTCGAGGTCAGGGTGGGCGGAGGTGTATATTCCGAACATCTGGGGATCTCCTTTAGTTTTCGGCTCCCCGACTACTGTAGTGGCTTTCAGGCTGAACTGATGGTAATAATAAAAGCCGCGACACTGATACAGTGTGATGAGATATCCGGAAATGATATCTACATTCTCACTGATAGCCAAGCGGCGATAAAATCCCTCACAAAACAGTCGACAACCTCCAAGGTAATCATGAAATGCCGCACATCTCTTAACGAGATGGCTGAGTCATTTCACCTTAAGTTAATATGGGTTCTTAGCCATTGTGACATTGAGCGAAACTGGAGAGCCGATAAGCTACCAAAACTCGACACCAAATTGACCTATGAGTACATAGCCAATGACATAGGCATACCCTTTCAAACATGTAAGCTACTTATCTTTAGAGTACCTACTTTTACCTTAAGAGAAGGGAATGAAAGATGGCGTAATGAAACCACCTGTGGATTCGCCCGATAATTGTAGCCGACCCTTAATGCTAAACGCACAGAATCGCCGCTAAGCCAAAATAAGCACAGTCTTATACACTGATCTCAGTTATGACAGAGCACTGCCTAATACGATGGGTGTGTTGTAAATACATGGCTTCTGCAGAAGCTGTAAATTTCTTCTGTGTCATTGTCCCGCTCTATCTAGACGTAGGTTTACTACGTAGGCAATTTTTCAATGAATTGGTTATTGCTACTATTGTTAACTTTGTTATTTTATGTTAAAGACTGGATTTTTTCAGTTTATTGCGTTTAAAAAAAGATTTCAAATAAAATGAAAGAAAATTTAAAAATTGTGTGGGTTTTCAACTTACCAAATATTCATTCGATAGAACTTCCAAAAGTGTGAGCAAATTGTGACCATCTCTTAGATCTTCAAATAAATCGTCCACTTGTCGTTTTGCCTGGTAAATATTTAATAAAAATTTTTAAAATAAATTCATATAAAAAGTTAATAATTAAGCTAAGTTTAAATATAATAAGTTAAAACTATTTTTAGAGTCAGAAAATTCGAAAAAATAGCAGTCGTGTCATTAAAATTTAATTAAACATGTATTTAGAAAATAAACGAACATCTATTTTTAAGCCCGAACCGAACATTTTCAAGGCAGCCACTAATAATAGTCACAAAAATCTATGTTTTATTAATAAAAAATTAAAATTTCTTCAAAAATTTGATGTGGTAAGAAAGTAGTGTTCACGTTGGATGCCACACAAATTAAAAACGCACTGGAAACGCGTGTGGACAAAATGTCTCGAAAATTGGTCCAAACGAACGCAAATCAAAATGGATAATGTTTTGAGAACCAATAAAACCATTTTCACCCATCAATGTTAATTTTTCCATAATACAGATACATCGGTTCACAAATGCCTGCAGCTGCCTCGTTGCAGATACAGACACCAACCACGTTTCACAGCCATATAGTAGGACAGATTAAACATTCGAATTAAAAATTCGAAGTTTGGTATGCATTGTCAGTTATTTGGAATACCAGATCATTTTGAAGCATGCAAAAGCTGATTTGGCTTCTTTGATTTTCACACCGATGTCGTCTTTTGCTCCACCGTCCAGTCCAGGGCAATTTGGCTTCCTAGATAAGTGAAGCTGTTTACATTACACTCTTTTGGGTGTTTGGCCGAGCTCTTTCTCTAATTTGAGGCGTGCGTCTTAATGTTGTTCCACAAATGGAGGGACCTACACATTCAAGCCGACTCCGAACGACAGATATTTTCTATGAGGAGCTTTTTTTCATGGCAGAAATACACTCGGAGGTTTGCCATTGGAATTTTAAATGTTTTTACATTGAGAAACCGTTATCCGAGGATTATTTTTCACCCTTAGTTGATTGTGAACTAACATATTTAACAGTTCCACCAACACAAACAATTGTGTCTCAATTCAAATATTAAAGTAGATATTAGAACAGAAAGTATAAGGCGTTTTTCAATAGGTGCGCTTCAACTTTTTTCCGATAGGGAGGGCGAACGACACAATATTTTTTTATTTTTCGCTTGTCATTTGTAAACTTCATTAGTAAAAATTTCACCATGGAACGCTACACACTTGAGCAACGATTGCAAATCGTGCAAATTTTTTATGAAAATAATCGTTCTGTTGCTGCTACTTTAATCCAGATTTTTTCCAAAAAATCATCTTCAGTGATGAATCTCACTTTTGGCTCAATGGCTTTGTCAACAAGCAAAATATGCGTTACTGGGCACAAAGCAATCCACACGTAATTCATGAGGCACCGTTGCATCCCGAAAAAATCACTGTTTGGTGCGGCTTACATGCCGGCGGCGTAATTGGCCCATATTTTTTCGTGGACGAGAACGATCACCACGTTACTGTGAATGGAAATCGATACCGCGACATGATAAACGATTATTTTTGCCCGCAATTGAATGGTATGGACTTAGACGACATGTGGTTTCAACAGAACGGGGCCACAAGCCACACAGCACACGCCACAACTGATTTGTTGAAGAGCAAGTTCGATGAGCGCATTATTTCCAGAAATGGACCGGTCGAATGGCCGCCGCGCTCGTGTGATTTGACGCCTCTAGACTATTTTCTTTGGGGTTATGTGAAGTCATTGGCCTACAGTAACAAGCCGGCGACGATTTGTGAGCTCAGAGCCAATATTGAACGCGAAATAGCTGGAATTTCGGCCGATTTATGCAAAAGAGTGGTCTAAAATTGGGTTCAACGATTGGACTTCGTAAAACGTGCACGCGGTGGTCATGCAAAAGAAATCGAATTTAATACTTAAATGTATATGTTCAAACTCGATAATAAAAAAAAAATTAGTTAAAAAAGTCAAACCGTTTGTGTTTTATTCAAAAAAAAAAGTTGAAGCGCTCTTACTGAAAAACGCTTTATTATCAGCTTTTAAATGACATAAATACAAAGAAAGAGATGTTCTATGGTTTAGAACCGCAGACCGAAGAATGCCCGAGAAGAAACTAATCGACCAAAAACTACACACAGTATGTCAAGAATGAGTTTTAATATAAAAAATAAATTAAATTTTTCGGCTTCAATAGCAAAAACTAGCACTCTTTATTTACCTTTGACTTATTTTTTGTACTCATACATATTTATTCACATCATTTAAATGGAATTAATAAAAAACTTTAAATTCTTTGGAAATGGGCCTTTTTGAAGAAAGTAGTAGCATTATAAACAGCAATAATAGAGGAATGGAGAAAGGAGAATATACCGAATTGATAGGAAGTAAAAAAATTGGTATTATTGTAGTATATTAAAGTTTGTAAAAACAGTGTCAAAATAGTGTGTTATTCGTTTTTTAACTTCTGCGGACCCGAAGTTTCTTCCTTGGTCTGAATATAACTCAATAGGTTCTCCAAACTTAGAAAGCCCGTTCTGTATAAGAACCTCAGCAATGCTTTGGCCTCTTGGTTTGGAAGAGCGTACATTTCTGGCCACTTACTGAAGTAATCGTTAATAACTAGTACATATTTGTTGCGAAAATCACTAGTTGGAAACGGACGCACCACATCCAGAACTATTCCACTGCACCCAATATTCCATTACAGTTCTTGATGGTATTTCTGCAACGTTGTTGTTATTGTAGCAGCACAAAAATTTTACGTGAATAGCTTTTAAAGTAAATACTGAAAATATTTTTTTTTTCACATATAATTAGACTTAAAACAAAACTGCATCATTACGTTTCTCTTAAATGCTTTAGATCGGGAGAAATTAAGAAAAAAGGGGGCGTACGAAGAGTTTTGTCCGCAACTGTAGTTATAAGTTCTACATTGATCTGAATTGTCGAAGTGGAATAAGAAGAGGTAATAGATATGAATCAGAGTTTTTCAGAGTAATAATGTAAAACATAAATAAAATTTTTTAAACATACAAATATATGTAATTATTAGATCACTCAGATGTACACACAGAACGAAGTCTTTTATATGTATAAATTTACTATATGTGAATAACCCACACACTCAATTACATCACTGATATTACATTATTCATAGTATATAATGGGTTTTGAGCCCGGGCCTTACAGAATGGTAGTCTCCACTACCCCACTCAACATCGCAGACCCCTTTTTGTACGCACTGCTCATTAAAATTATGATGTGGGGACTCGCCCCTCTTCCCAATATCTGCCACTTTTCGATATAAATAAGTATAAAATTTGATAACAATATATGTCGCAATTAATTTTAATTTTCTAATGCTTTCCACTTTTCGCTATTGGTACGGTGGTGGTAGTGATTCCTCGATACTTGTACTTGCAATTAAAAAAAGAAAACTTATTTTATTTAAATTCAAGTACTCTAGTACTACAGTTCATTGGCCTCGTTAAATTAAATTAAATATATCAAGAATTCATTTGAATATCGACAAAAAAAATTACAAGAGTTCAGAAACTAAAAATAAAAAGTAATTCAAAATATAAAAATTATTTTTAAATTCGCTTCTTCAGTGTTTCTTTAAGCGCCTCTAATTTTATTTAATTTTTTATTTTTGTTTCTAATATTTCCTTGATTTATCTTTTAGTAATTGAACGACGGCACCATTGAACTTCCGTTTTCAGGCATTTTTCCCGCGATTTCTTTTTTAAAATTCCAATTATTTTCATAGTAAGTTTCCCCCGAGATTTTCTTCCGACGAGAATTAAGTACTGGAGGTGGTAATGAACATTGATTGTGATCGCGATGTAGTAGATGCTGGTTGTTGTGATGGCGGAGCTCGCCCTATAGCTAAATTAATGATGTGATTATTGGCAACTAGTGTACTGTCAAAAATCTCATCATTTGCTCCATGTACGGAGCAAAGGAAAGGCGGCACACCGGTCCTTCCCACGTTGCACTTTGCATATATCTTTTTAAACTGCTCAAAAATGTCAAAAAAGACAAAAAATCGTAAAACTTACAGCGAACCCTTGCGATATCATGTATTCAAAAAAAAGCTTTATCCTTGTGTCAAGGAACTCTTCTCTCCGCACCCAGTAGCACTTGAAACCCTCTACTCTATAGTACTACCTTGTGCTTTCTATAAAAACTTGCCATTATTTTGAAGTAAATATTACTTGCACATTGTCAACTACCATTTTTCTAAAATTTCTCATCAGAATGGCGTTTGTTTACCAAACTTTTGCCTCTTTGCTTGACATTTTTTTTTTGTTTATACACAACAAGCATATTCCGTAAAATTTCGTTACTTATACTTGGAAGTACTATCCTAAAAGTACGTTCACATATGCATTAACTACCAATTAATCCACAAAACTAATATACCTGTTCACATATGACAGATTACCTCCAAAATTGGCAATCAGCTGTCAATACTGTTGTGAAAGGTTTTTCTTTATAGAAATTATTTTGGTGGAATATTTCGGTGTTTTTGGTGTGTTTAATTAATACCAGGTCAGTCCATAAGTTCGAGCGTTAAGTGCCTCATTCAGGTTTGATAGCTGATAGGAATAATAATCAGCAGCTATCGTCTGGTTTGGTTCCAGAAGTTCATAATAAACAATACCGGTCATATCCCACCAAATAGACAGCAGAATCTTCTTGGGGTGAAGGCCATCTCTAGGGGTCGGTTCTGATGTTTCATCTTTATCTAACCATTGGCGTTTGCGAACAAGATTATTGTAAAGTACCCATTTTTCATCACCAGTAACGATACGGTTCAAAAAACTTTCATTTTCAAGCCGTTGCAGCAGCTGAGAACACACATTCACTCTCTGCTGAAGGTTGGCGGCGGAAAGTCTATGCGGAACCCATTTTTCCAGCTTTGAAACCTTTCCCAACTGAACCAGGTGCTAGTTAACTCTTCCATGCGATGAATTTAACCTCTGAGCTATCATATCGACTGTCAAATTTGGCTCAGCTTCCACGAGTTCGAGCAAGGCGTGGTAGTTAAAGACTTCAGGACGACCAGCGCACGGGGCATCCTCCACGTCGCAGTTACCACTTCGGAATTTTGAAATCCACTTTTGCGCAGTCCTTACACTCACGGTATCCTCTCCGTGAAGAGTGTTTATTTTTGCAGCAGCAGTTGTTGCATTTTTACCACTTTTATAAAAAATACAAAATATGCCTCTTATACGCGTTCGAAGATTCCATTTTATTTTTTAACAACACGTGCTTCTATCCGCCATTAAAATCACTTGTTGAATGCACAATATATGTATCAAAGAAAATATAAATAGTTTCGTTATATACCGCGAAAAATTTGTTGTATGCAAAAGTCGTAGAAAAGTAAAATTATGGGTAAAATGCGCACGAACTTATGGACTGACCTGATATTAACGATATGAAGAAAATACAAGGAGAAGAAATAGCTAATTTAATTGCGCAATTGGCTGCTATTAAAAACAGTTGGAGGGAATACGTAAACGACGTTTACTGAGGTTTCAAAAAATTCGAAATTCGACATTGCATTTTATAATAAGTAATAAGAGGAATGGAGGATGGTTCCATATGTAGAAGTCCACGCAAGTGGGGAAAGTTACTGGTCGCCATTCACTTGGGAGTGGCCAGGACGATTCTTCTGCATATGGTTCAAGCAGCTCGCAAAGTCCGGGATTAGCCCACGTATCCTGTGGGTAGCTTCCGAACACCCGTTCGGGAGTGAGCTAACGTTAGAAGGCGAAACATTCCAGGATAGCTGGTTGTGCGCTGGGTTTGGGACCCGCCACTTAAAACCCGGCTCTCTGAGAACAGAGTCACATTGGGATTGAAGGGAATGAAACTACAGGCTACCCTTATCTACCTAATAAAAAAGAAACTCATAGGAAACTACCAGGTTTGACACAATCCCGAGTTTCTTGGGGATCGTATAACCGAAAATGTTTTAAGGAATGCATAAACTTATCGAAGTTCAACCAGACTCTACCATCAACTGATTAGACTGGAATTTTATTTGTGAGAAATCTTCAAATTATGTAGAGAAGAGAACGCAAATGAGCAATGTCCTGCAATGATGCACAAACTCAAAAGAATCCTGGGTGACCACATAATTCGCGGAAGGCAAAATGAATACCACCATTATTAAAGAACATTTCCTTAGTACTTGAAATTATAAATTAAATTTCAAAATTATCACAATTTTCTCAACTGTGACCAAATTTCATCCCATATCCCTGGGTCTTTTGACACGGTATTAAAGGTACTTTCAAAAATACTTACTTCACAACTTTGTCAAAACTTGAAAAATTTTAAACGTAACAAAAGCAAAACTGGGAAATCGCAAATACTTGGCTGTTTGATTACTCTTAAAAAAATTAAATATTGAGAACTAGCGAAATTTTATAAGGTAGTTGTTATGACTCAAAAACGGATTTTTGGTCATAAAATGAGGAATTGGGAAAGTACGGAATTTTTATACACATCATTTGTTTTATGGTATTTCCTTTTATCGAAATAATATTCCATTTACTCTGGTCTGCACCAGAGCTTTAATATTTCTATATTATTCTTTCAGCATAATCATAGGATTGCTTGTTCTTTTTTCATATTTTTGTACTCTGGCCACGCAAATGCTTTAGCGACACGTTCATGCATTTGCTGTCCAGCAGCTTATATGTGTGCGTGTCGGGTGCATGACGCTAATATCTAAAATTTTTGATTTTCATCATGCAAAAGCCGACAACAAGTATGTGTGACACGAAGCAAGTACGTGTGTCACCCGACACGCACACATATAAGCTGCTGGACAGCAAATGCATCAACGTGTCGCATCGAATGTTAGAATCGACTAGCACACACTGCTGGCGGCATCTATGTATTGACAAACAGTTGGAACTTAGTCACGCACCTAATAATTGGAAAACGCTACTGTGAATTATAAATAAATGAACCATTTGCATTTGTTGGTTTTTGACTTTGGGTTATTATATTATACAATGTGTTTTTTAAACGTGTAAGCAAACGGAAGCAACTGGTTTTCACTTCATACGGGCATACGTTTTGCCCAATTCTGTGTACTCACGGAAAACAGACACGGCTACGTACACGTCGGTGAGAGTCTGCAATATCAATCGACAAAAGTCCATGCTACTGCCAGTCGACATTAGCAATACTCGTATGAGTATTGATTTCTATTTAAAAAAATCAGATTATTATTTGAAATTTTGTCGGTGGGCCGTAAAGGAAACAAAAAAGTTTGAATACTGTAATGTTGGTCTCGGGGCTCTGGAGAAACGGTCCTATATACGAGTAAGTATGTATAAAGTATAATAGAAGTTAAACTTACAGGGGATGGGCAACACGGATATCCGTTGGTGAAGACACACACATGTATCATTGTGTACTTCTGAAATAAATTAAATTTATTTTTCATTTTTACCAATTAATATAACGTTTATTTTCCTCTTTAGAGCACAAAGAAAATATCTTTATTTTTTATAAATTATTTTTTATTGAAAACTTGGAAAATATTTATCATTTATATGTATTAATTGTAGATGTAGTAGCTGGTACTGTTTACCAAAATATGTAACACCTATGTAAATCCGTACATACAATACTATTTGTCAAAAATGAATTCACACATTGAAAATAAATACAATATCTCAACAAAGGTCTCAAAAATACAGCTTTTAATACTTTTAATCAAATATGATACATTGCATTTAAAAAGGGTTCATTAAAAAACCCTGGAAGTTCATTTTAAAGTAATTGAAATTACAACAAAAATATATACTACTTAAATTTGTTAATTACACAGGCCGACAGCATCTCAGACCCAGAAACCGGACTATATATTTCCGAAGGTTTATGATGCGCTGAATCCAAATCTGGCCTCAGAATTGCTCTATCAGCTCTTGAGGTTATATAGCCTTGCAGCTGTTTTCTTTCACCAAAATTAATGGATAGCATCTTTAAATACAAGCCTTCTTTTTTCAAATGGCGTTGAGTTTGCTCAAATATCATTTTTTTCGCAGAGATATCGCATTTTGAAATTTTCATGTTTCTAAATTTTCCTACACCTGAAAAGCGATTAAGATAACATAGACATGATATAGTCGATTACTAATTTTCTTGAATTGAGTCTTATTTTTCTTAAAATTTTGTCTCACACCATAAGTGTGCTGACTCACCAAACCCCTACACTATCTTACCCACGGGTACCGAGTCACACACAGCCCTAAGCCTGCTGCTTGCGGTATGGTAGGGGTGGTTTCTAGGGGTTAGGGCTGACAAAGGAGGTCGAGCTGCAACTGAAGGTAAAAGTCGACGACACAACAATTCCGACGGTTAACACCCCAAAATATTGGGAGTTACCTTTGACAGCTTGCTCTCCTTCTCAGCGCATACAACCGCTATTGCAACTAACTTTGCACTTGGGACAAAGACAAAGTAATGTTGCTGTCGACTTTCAAAGCAATAGGCCGACCGGTTTTAAACTATGCTGCACCTGTCTGGTCGCCTGGAACCAGTGATTCGCAGTGGACGAAGCTCCAGACCTGCCAAAACACTGTAATAAGGACCGCGACAGGATGGCTAATGATGTCCCCGATACAACACATACACGATGAGGCCCATATGCTGCCTGTGAAGGAGCATAACAAACTGCTCAGCAAGCAGTTTCTGCTAGGGTGTTACCGCAGGCCTCACCCATGCAGACATCTGCTAGAGCCTGAGTCACCTCCACCGCATTAATTCTTAACCCTGATATATCCCAATGCATCGTTATATACAAAATATATCTCAAGCTTGATGGCTATACAGAAGTCAGACTAAATGACGCTGAGATTAAATATGTGGACTCTGTTACAAATTTAGGGGTTACATTCAATAGAACTGTGACATGGAGTAATCACATCTTTATTGCCATAGCCGTGGGAAACTTAATGTTTTGTATGTATAATAACATTGCAAGACACGTTTACTGTAAAAAACGTTATGACCACATTTCTGTTTTTGCGAAAAACATTGCCTCCATATCTTTTGACGATTTGCTGAGGTTTAAATGTTTAGTGTTATTCCAGAAGGTCATAAACACTCAGGAACCCAGATACCTTAAAAATCGACTTATGTTTTCAAAGTCTTGCCGTTCGTTAAACTTAGTCCCGATGAAATACAGTTGTTTGGTGGCTGAACGTCAATACTTCGTATTCTCTGTCCGTCTTTGGAATAACTAACCCCAAGAAATTAAACGTATAAAAGAGAGCTCGCGCTTCAAACATAAATTGCTTCGTTACCTTGCTGAATGCACTCAAATGATTGGGTTTATTTTCAATGTGTAGACTCACTCTTTACAAACCTCGACACTTTTATTTAAAACAGCCCTCAAATTTAAGGACTAAATTTAATATAGGAATGATACATATACACAAAATAAAGTATTTTTGCTCTGAGATGGATGAAAAATTAAATAAATGTGCAAAAATAATTTGTATTTAAATAACAAATATTTTACAATCATATATAGATGGCTAAATAATATCTGGTGACAAGTTTATATGCCAAACATTGTCTTCCGGTCGTTGCCCACGCTTAAGTGGTAAAAGATCGGTACTTCTGAGAGGTATTATCATTATCGGCTGCCAGACTCTAAAGGCTGAAATACACCCTTATTGGAGAACAACACGGTAAAAGCCAATACGAAAATGCTTGCACACAAACTTAAACTTACGGTCCAAATCACGACGTGGGCAGCATTTCTAGCTTTACGTTCTCACGTATGTGTGCGTCTCCTTTTACCGAATAATACAGTCTAGTTCACTTGATTGGGTTTCTGTTGAAGTCCGTCTGAATTCAAGATATCGATTTATCCTTTTTTGCGATCTGTTAAACCTTTGATTACAAATCAAATACAGTAAATGCCTAAAAAGCGATTCCTCTTCACAGCTTTAATACGCAAATAAGTAATGTAGACAAACTGAGTGCCTCTATTCAAGTGAACCAATAAATACCAATAATATGAAATGATATTTTGATGCATGTTTATTTTCGAGCAAAGTACAGTCTTCACTTGAATTATCAGAAACCCTTGTATTACTAGATCGAATACGGTTGATTTAATAGCCATTTTCTGCCATAAAAAGTATTGTCTCTAATCAAGTGAACCGAACTGTATTTAAGCTTGAATTTTAGCTTCACACATATTAATTTTTTTTTATGGTAATAAAAATTTATTGTTTCTGTTTTATACATAAATAGGTAACATATATTCGACTACTACTTTTTTGCAGCATAATTTATATGTTACATGTAAGCAAATAGATATTTACAACCTAAATCGAACCCTGAATAAACTTGGCTGCTTAGTTTATTGGTTTTGAAAAGCTAGTAGAGGCAATGAAACAAGCAGTGCCACAAAAAAAAAAAAAACGAAAAAGCAAATAACTCAAAATTTAAGAAATATGGCATAGCTACAAATGCTATAGCTAGGGAGCTGTCCTTTGAGTATTTGAACGAGTTTAGAAAATCATAATTTAACAGACAAACAAAAATACTTATGCGCGAAGCAGGAATATAAAAACGTATGCGATGATGCAAGGAGAGAGTACAACGAAGAGTTATTTGCCAAAATTGACAGAACACCAAGAATGATGGCGTTTAGCAAGGGAAATAAGAGAAGCTTCCTTTCAAGTGGGAGCGGAAATTTCAGCGGCAGAGTTTAAAATATATTTCCAGGCTATGTTAAATCAATCGCAATTAACGAAAGATATTCAATAGGCAGCTACTTGGCACCCATATGACCATTATGGAAGTTGAAGAAATTGTGAAAAATGCCAAAACAAACAAAGCTCCCAGACAGGACTGGCGTTCCCACGACAGTCGGTACTACGTAATCGGAACGACCCGGTTTTATATCCGGCCAAGGACTGTCACTTCAGCAGTCTTCCCCGTATATATATGGGGGACCGAGTAACATATAAATTACTAAAACATGCCACACAGGAATGCCTACAAGAGCTGACAAAGATGTATAATGTGATTCTTGAAAAAGGGAAAATAGATGAGACATTTCGAAACACAATAATTTTTCCCATGTTCAGGAAGGGTGATCCAAATTTGGCCAGAGCCTACAGAGGAATTTCATTCATGAATTGTGTGGCTAAGGTGGTGATGGGAATAATAAATAAAAGGTTAGCGAATTGGGTCGAACAAGATAACAAATTAACGGAGTATCAAGCCATGGCACACGCAAAATTCAACGAAAACAAAAAAAGTATACGCCTATTTTGTGGATTTTAAAGTCCCTAGAAAACCGTTGCTGTATAAACTACGTCAAATGGGTATATCCGCCAAAATCGTCAAAGACGTTAATTCTAATTCGAGCTAATTAAATATCTAATTGCATTAGCAGAAGTCAATTAGATTTCTAATTGTAAAGGTAAACCAATTTTTTTTGCTAATGGCAACTAATTGCAATTATATTAGTTTTACCATTGGAATAAAAATTTCAATTATCTAATGGGAATTAGTTGAACTCATTCTAATTGTTTGATGAATTAGAGAATATAAACCAATTGCATCAATTGCTAATTCTAATTGGAACTTAACATGTTTGGGGATTACACATTATCGGATGAGGTGAGAAACTGCAAAGATACTTCATAAAGCGGATCCTAAGGATACCAGACTTCACGCCAATTTATCCAATTTTTCTGGAAACTTCACTGAAGAAAGCCACTTTTATACATTGGGTCTTCCCACGCATAAATTGTGGCAGCACAGAGTTTGATTGAAAAGTAATGAGCCTTCCCGCGCGGAGCGTCTGCCAAGCGATCAACAATCGGCTGGTGGGGGAAAATGATCGTTGGACCTTCCCCTTCCACTAGAAACCGGTCCCAGTTCGCTGGCAACAGCGGTGCAGTCAACATCGCTCCGCGCGTGAAAGCTGTTTTAAAAGTGTGTTAGGATTTTGCAGTGGCGAAAATGCAGCGATCGTTGGAGCAACGTTACTCGATCAAATTTTGCGTAAAGCTAAACAGTTTGTACCTCAAGGAAGCACTGTAAACGCGGCATTTTAAAAAGAAGTGCTCCTTCGGCTGAAAAGCCGCGTCGCCCGGGTTCGGCCCGACCTCGTCAACAATTGGACCCTTCATCACTACAATGCGCCGTTCAGAGGAGCCTAACGAGGAATGGTCAAGCGTTCATCAAAATAGCTTGAAGTTTGATATTATTGCTGCCATCAGACATGATGCTACCGATGTTTGGTTTTGCCACACGATTCAAGACTAAACTAAGCAATAAAAAGACTTAGGAAGAGATATCTAAGATCTAAAAGATAAACCCGAACATGAAAACATTATACACGGAAGGATCCCTCACCAGCGCAGAGGCACGTGTTTGCGGACCGGGGAAAATACACTCAGAAATGCTAGGCAATAGTACAAGCATATTTTAAGGTCAAGTCTACGCAATGAAATTATGCGCTCACTTTAACGCAAACTGTAGCAGAAGCAAAGCTATCCTTAAGACAACACTCAAGGGTCTCAACTCTTTCAAGATTACATCAAAACTGGTGCTGGATTGTCTTGGTAAGCTCTATATCTTACCAACAATATACCGGGTGTATTGCAATCCAAACCAATACTTTAACCTAAGCCGCTTTAAAGAGTATATGGAATTAAATAAAAATAATTTGAGAATCATCAAGGAGTTCAACAGGGCTTTGTATAATGAATTATCGACTTACTAACCTGGGAAATCCCCCAGCCTGATGTATAAGTGGAATAAACTCCTGGGTAAACTTAAAATAGCGTAAACAACAGAGAAGGAAATAAAACTCAATAAAATAAGACAAATACTATAATTTAAGCGAAACCCTCTCAATCTCCTAAAATAATCATAATAAAAGGTCTAATATGTAGGGCTACAAAGGTTCTTGTCGCAGTATTCGAATAACTCGGGCGGTAGGCAATCAACTTTCCCAGCTTTGTTCTGTTTTTAGCAGTATATGATAAATGATTATATGCATGAAAGTAAAAAGAAGAAACTATATAGCTTCGCATGCTTATAGACCTATTGTATATCTTTCATTCCATTCTATGGATTAGATGTATTATTCTTAAAAAAATCACGCCATATGCACATTACATTCGTAAAGTTATAATTTTGCTCCTATAAACAATAATTACCTTCATGTATTTCCAATGCTGCGTTATAAAAATCAGATAGAATATTAGTAATTTATTTGCAATAAAAAAGTTAATAGCGGTCCTCACAAGAACAGGAACAAACTACACGATGAAGCTTGCCCAACAAGTGGGAGTGATAACCGCTAATGTAAGCTTTATATGTGCTGGAAATTTTGTATGGTGTGCCTTTATGATTGCTTAATGAATTATAAAGTTTTAGCTTTTTACAATATTAGCCACATTTTTCATGCTAATAACCTTGTATCGTAAAGCACTACAAATCAAATTTCCAAGCTTTGTATAACTTTTACAGAAATTTAACCAATAAAAAAATTTTGTAATCACAATTTTCTCACTTTTTCACCAGTATCTTTAGAAAACTACTTCAACTGGGAATATAATAATAAAAGGTTTCCGAACACTCGCTTTGGATGGTTCGGAGGATGTTTCCCTATGTAGAAATCTACACAAGTGAGGAAAGTCAATTGTTGTTGTTTTTGTTTAAACAGTAATAGCCATTCACTTCGCAGTAGCCACGACGATTCTTCTACATTTGGTCCTAGCAGCACAACTTCCGGGCTTAGCCCAAGTATCCTCTGGGTAACTTCCGAATACCCGTTCGAGAGCAAGCTAATGTGAGAAGGCGAAACAATCCAGGATATCTGGCTGTGCGCTTGGTTTGATGACGGAACTATCGTCCCGCTTCCCGACCATGACGCGATAAGAATAGCGATAACGCGGTTAAAGAACAACAAAGCAACGGGAGCCGATGAACTTCCAGCTGAGCTATTCAAACATGGCGGCGAGGAGCTGATAAGCTGCATGCAAAATGCGTCAGACGAAAGCATGCCTGCCGATTTGAGTTTAAGTGTGCTCTGCCCAATCCATAAGAAGGGCGATCCTGCAATCTGTGCCAATTATCGCGGGATTAGTCTTCTCAGTATCGCCTATAAGGTTATGGCGAGCGTATTGTGTGAAAGGCTGAAGCCCACCGTCAACCAATTGATTGGACCTTATCAGTGGGGCTTTAGACCTGGAAGGTCAGCTATCGACCAGATATTCACAATACGCCAAGTATTGCAAAAGACCCATGAAAGGAGAATCAACACACACCATCTTTTCGTCGATTTTAAAGCTGCATTTGACAGTACGAAAGGGAGTTACCTATAAGCCGCGATGTTTGGTATACCCGCGAAACTACTACGGCTATACAAAATGTCGTTACTTATATCAGCAACGCCGTCAGAATTGGGAAAGGCCTCTTCAAGGCGTTTGATACCAAACGAGGTTTCAGACAGAGTGACTCTCTGTCGTGTGACTTTTATAACCTGATATTGGAAAAGATCGTGCGAGCCGCAGAACCTAATCGCTCAAGCACAATTTTTTACAAGAGTGTACAATTATTATATTGACATCAAGCGTCGTATTGGTTTTGCCTTCTTCAAACTGGATAAAGAAGCAAAGCGAATAGGTCTGGTGGTGAACGAGGACAAAACGAGGTACCTCCTGTCATCAAACACACAGTCGGCGCACTCGCGAATCGACACACACGTCACTGTTTACAGTTAGGATTTTGAGGTTGTAAGAAACTTCGTTCATTTAGGAAACAGCATTAACACCGTCCAATGTCAGCCTTGAAGTCCTACGTAGAATCTCTATTCCCAACAAATGCTACTTTGGACTAAATAGCCAATTGAGTAGTAAAGTCCTCTATCGTATGGCACAGAAGCTTGGCTGATGACAATAACATTGGAGTGTTTTAGAGAAAGATTCTGGGCATGATTTTTGGACCTTTGCACGTTGGCAACGGCGAGTATCGCAGGCGATGGAACGATGAGCTTTACGATGGCATAGACATAGCGCAGCGAAGATCTAGTGGCTACATTGGCTGGGTCATGTCGTCTGAATGGATGCAAACACTCCGGCTCTGAAAGCATTCGATGCGGTACCCGCTGGTGGTAGCAGACGAAGAGGAAGGCCACCTCTGATTTGGAAAGATCAGGTGGAGAAGGACTTGGCTTCAATTTGTGTGTCCAACTGGCGCCGGTTAGCACGAGAAAGAAACGACTGGCGCGCTTTATTAAACTCGGCCAAAATCGCGTAAGCGGTTATCGCCCAAGTGAGTGAGTGATACACGTTTCAATTTTTCAGATGAGAGTATACTTTACTTCGAAAACTATAGTCTTCTCATTTTTATGTACAAACTTGGAAACTGATTTATCTAATCATGTTCTGGTAAATACAGAATCTAACTTAAGATCTGATTATGTACACATCGCATAACTTAGGATAACTTTAGGCTGATTATGCCTCGCTACAACCAAATTGATCAACCGTATTAGCCTTTAGAAAACGTCATTGATAAGACCGATTGCTAATTAAAGTTTTTCGACAACATGGATCGTAATTTATATTATTTAATTATTCCAAAATTCTAAGCGTCGTACGTATGGCAAAGATGTATCATGATGAAAAGTTTTCATCAAGATTCCGCAAGAATTCAATTTATTACTTAGTTTAGTTAGCTTTTTTTACAAAAATCCTAACAGCGAGTCGGATGTGAAGATACAATGACCCTCATGTATGTAAAATATGAGAATATAAACCACCCCATTTAACCTGTAGGTATCTAGCATAGCACATAGCGGCCGCCGTAGCCGAATGGGTTGGTGCGTGATTACCATTCGGAATTCACAGAGAGGTCGTTGGTTCGAATCTCGGTGAAAGCAAAATTAATAAAAACATTTTTCTAATAGCGGTCGCCCCTCGGTAGGCAATGGCAAACCTCCGAGTGTATTTCTGCCATGAAAAAGCTCCTCATAAAAATATCTGCCGTTCGGAGTCGGCTTGAAACTGTAGGTCCCTCCATTTGTGGAACAACATCAAGACGCACACCACAAATAGGAGGAGGAGCACGGTCAAACACCTAACAGAAGTGTACGCGCCAATTATTTATTTTTTTTTTTATATCTAGCATACGGAACTTTTTTGATAGTTGGGCCATGTATAAACTTGTGGAGTAAATTGTCTTCTATCTTCTTGAGCGAACCCAGTACTAAACAATACCAACACATCGTGCATCTTGCCTTCCCTCAAAGCGCTATAGCGCGCAACGCAACATGGACTGTAAGCTCCATTTATACGTACAGCGACCATAATGCAATAATCATCGATATACCAAGGGACGTAGAAACTAAGGCTTTTCCCTTACAAAGAGTACAGCAAAAAGGGTAGAAAAGGCTATCTTTTGATCCGGAAGTTTTCAGCAGGAACTGGAATGTTTGCCCAACTCTAGATAGCGTTGAGGAAATGAAAGTAGAAGGCATGACAGCGGTCATAAGTAACTGTCTCAGCAAGGCCTACGACGCGACCATGCAAATTTCCATGGCAGCCGGTTCTACGTTACCCGAATGAACGGGTTTTTCCAGACCAAGGACTGCCGATCCGTAAACTAGCTCTGTCTAGTGAACAGTATATCACCCCACCTCTTACGTCACAGGATCCATCCCCCATAGTATAGTGATACTTATTACTATCGTTTAAGTACCATGCGACTCCATACCCTATTTCATTCTTGGACCCATCGGTAAAGAAATTATCCGTTAAACCTCCCTGCATGCATTCTGGATTGGTCCATTGCTCACGCAATCTGACATTAAATTTCCTTCCAAATGAAACTGTGGGTATCAGGTCGTCTTTAGGTGCCAAAAACAGTGGATACTGCTCAGATAGCAGCTTAAAAATTTCTCTGTGTCCCGAAGTTCCGTCTTCGTGCCAGAAACCATATCTATGGAGTCTACACATTGCTTTTATTGCTTCCTGTTGTATCTTAAGATCCTGGGGCAGCAAATCAAGCATAGCATTTAGGGCATCCCCAGAGGTTGTACTCATGGCACCCGTGATGCATAAACATACACTTCTTTGTAGCCTGTATAGTTCCCGGATTGTGGACTTAACCATGGTCCGTCGCCACCAGACCACAGAAGTGTAAGTGATGATTGGTCTGATAAGTGCTGTGTATATCCATAGGACCACAACAGGTTTCAGACCCCAGGTTTTACCAAAGGCTCTACGGCATTGCTGAAAAATCCTTAATGCGCGATTCACCTTCAGTGAAACGTATGTCTCCCAAGTCAGCTTCTTAGCCAAAATTACTCCTAGATATTTAACTTCATCGGAAAGATCAAGTGTCACACCTTTCAGTGTTGGAAGACTGAGTCCATCCAATTTCCGTTTTCTCGTAAACAAGACTATGGTTGTTTTGTTCAGATTAACGGAAAGACCTTGTCTCATGCACCAGTCATCGATTTTGTCAAGAATCCTCTGCACTTTCGTGCAAAGCCTCCTTAAGGATTTATGCGATGTTAGCGCACAGACATCGTCCGCATATGCTTGGACATGAAAACCGAGTTCCTGCATATCCGCTAGTAGAGAGTCTACGACGAAGCACCACAGCAGCGGAGAAAGAACACCCCCTTGGGGACATCCTTGCTTGGCCCTGAGCAGTGACGAAGTCTCTCACCAGCGGTTAACAGCCTCTCAGAGAGCATGCAATATATCCATTTTACAATGGTTTGAAGGTGAATGTATTAAACGTGTTATCGGTAAACCAGCTGATTTACTTTTTTTCATTCGTCGTGTACAACTGGATGTCAGCGTAAAATGAAATGAAGAAAGGCTGTTTCCATTCGCACGAACGTCATATGCTTCTAGCTCCAACTGTGCAGCATAGTTCGTCCTTTCCTTTTTCTTTTGTCGTGATATTTCTACCTACATACAAAACGTGCTGTTTGTAGCGCCACCACCTTTAATGAATGCGCCTTGGTTCTAGCATCGCATTTTTTCATGTGTGGGAAGTATTGTCTACTGTGCTATTTATAAATGTGGTCAATATGATAGATATCCCGTGATTGCCTACATCGATAGCACTTCCGATATGTAAACAGGGTAATTGTGAGCAATGTTCAAATAATTCTAAAGAAAACTAAAGACGCCAAATTATTTCGAAGACAAATAGTGGGTTAAAAAATTCCTCCGCTACTATCCTCTGCATCTAAATATACGAGTCTTATTTACATAAAAGGTGACTTGCAACATCGCGACCTTTAGTTATAATTTTGCACTATTTTGTTACGCTGGTACATATTATGCTATTACCAGGCTTTTTGCACTGTGGAGCTAGAAGTCATGGATATTGGTCCATGATAATGTATCAGGTCAGTCCATAAGTTCGTGCGCATTTTACCCATAATTTCACTTTTGTACGACTTTTGCATACAAAAAATTATTCGCGGTATATAACGAAACTATTTATATTTTCTTTGATACATATATGGTGCATTCAACAAGTGATTTTAATCGCGGATAGAAGCACGTGTTGTTAAAAAATAAAATGGAATCTTCGAACGCGTATAAGAGGCGTATTTTGTATTTTTTTATAAAAGTGGTAAAAATGTAACAAATGCTCCTGCAGAAATAAACACTGTTCACGGAGAAGATACCGTGGGTGTAAGAACTGCGCAAAAGAGGTTTTCAAAATTCCGAAGTGGTAACTGCGACGTGGAGGATGCCCCGTGCGCTGGTCGTCCTGAAGTCTTTAACTACCACGCCTTGCTCGAACTCGTGGAAGCTGAGCCAAATTTGACAGTCGATGTGATAGCTCAGAGGTTAAATTCATCGCATGGAAGAGTTAACTAGCACCTGGTTCAGTTGGGAAAGGTTTCAAAGCTGGAAAAATGGGTTCCGCATAGACTTTCCGCCGCCAACCTTCAGCAGAGAGTGAATGTGTGTTCTCAGCTGCTGCAACGGCTTGAAAATGAAAGTTTTTTGAACCGTATCGTTACTGGTGATGAAAAATGGGTCCTTTACAATAATCCTGTTCGCAAACACCAATGGCTAGATAAACCAGAACCGACCGCTAGAGATGGCCTTCACCACAAGAAGATTCTCCTGTCTATTTGGTGGGATATGGCCGATATTGTTTATTATGAACTTCTGGAACCAAACCAGACGATAACTGCTGATTATTATTCCCATCAGCTATCAAACCTGAATGAGGCACTTAACAAAAATCGACCGTCTTTAGTGAATAGACGCAAAGTTTCACCACGACAACGCAAGACCTCATACCGCAAGGCAAACATTAAGCAAGCTGAACGAGCTCGGATGGGAGCTAATGCCGCATACACTACCGCAACTTCTGATTATCACCTTCTCCGTGGACTTCAATCCTATATGAGTAACAAGAACTACTCCTCAAAAGAAGCTATAAAAAGGGATATCGAATCGTATTTTGGCTCCACGGACAAACAATTTTTTGAGCAGGGTCTTAAAAATTTGCCTAAACGTTGGGAAGACATTGTAAATAATGAAGGAAAATATATTATTGATTAATAAATACTTTCAACATCTTTTTTATTGATTTTAAAACCACCTTTAAAAAACGCACGAACTTATGGACTGACCTGATACCAACACGCACGTAATTGTAATTTCCCATTCGTGTTTTTGTTGGCAGAGTCGCGTGTAACATCCAGTCTAATTTTTTATAGATAGTGGTGCAGCCGAGTGGGTTTATTGGAGACTACCATTCGATGGATAAGTGTTCGAAGTACACTGTGGACACAAAACATGAAATAGTAGAAAGAGTATTCGCTTAAAGCGGTCGTCTCACACCTTGGCATGCAATTGCAGCCTCTAAGTGTTTTAATACATTCAAACATTCCATCGAATAGTTTACAATTTTATTCGCATTTATAACATCATCAGTAAAATTCCGGATACACATACAGGCAAACAAAAATTTAAAATCTAAATTATTTTTACATGTATATAAAAACTACTTATATATATAACATACCTTTTTGAGATGTTTGTTTACCCATTTTGTAAATGTTTTCTTCTGAATAGCATCCCGCTCATCTATAAGTACAATGAAAAGATTAATTACTTTTTTATAATTTAATGTAACTAATGACCTTTCAACATAACCTATCCGCTTTCAGTCTAAGTATTTTCTAGATTAAGAACAAAGTAAAGTAAAGCTGAAAGTATGCTTAATTATATAATGTTAATTTTTATAATTTTGGTCACACAAGTTACTTTATGCGATGTTGAGCCCCATTTTGATCAATTTGAAATTATTTAAAATATGAGTCTACTAGCCGAACCTTAAAGTTCCAGATTGCTTATGAAATTTATTTTCAAGAGATCGAGGTTTCAAGCAAGCGTTTTTTGTCTTGTTTTTTTAAATTAAATTGAACTGATCTGTAGTGATTAGGGTACTTCCCGAGTGATTTCCCTCCTGATTAAATACATATGAATATAACTAGATTTTTTTGCACCCTATATTTAGCTCTGGTACAATTGATGCATCATTGTCTCAATTAAACATACACACTTCCCAGCAAAAGTATCAGTACACAAAGAAATGAAAGCAACATATAAAGAAAATCATTGCCAACAATTTATTTGACATCGACAATTTAACCGTAATTCTTCTTGCATGCCACTACACATACACTTGCCAGTAAAAGTATCCGTACACAAAGAAATGAAAGCAACATATTAAGAAATTCATTGTAAAAAAATCTAAAACATTTTAAACTTTTATGAGAAATGTTTAGTCAGTAATTTTTCTACAATTTCTATACAGTTTTGCCCAAGTACAACTTTAAAAATTAAATTTCACAAAACAAAAACAAAAAACTTCACTTCAACGAAGCAAAAAAAATTTCCGTACACATGAAAATAGGGATTCCCCGCAGCATACAGGGGCATGTTCATATCCAATACCGGTGGAATTTTAGTTTGTAATTGATTTCGTTGTGACTACATTACTTTGGAGTTATTTTAAAGTTTTTCATATTCATATCCAAATATCCAATAACGGTTGCATTTTAGTTTTCAATTTATTTATTACTTTGGAGTTATTCTATTTTAAAGTTTTTGTGTACTAGAAATAGCGATGGCCCTCAAAACTAAGGAAAATAGTGTTGGCGAGAGAAAATCTATCTTCAAACTTAGAAATGAAGGCAAACCTTTGCACTAAATTGAGCAAATCATAGGAAGTCAACTGGTTCAATTGTGTCAAAGCCGCGTTCTGGTCGACCCAGCAAGCTGACCGTATGGTAAAAACGATCCTTGCAATGTGGTGAAATATAATCCTCGAAATTCCTTTGGCAACCATGTGCACGAAGATACTGTACGTAAAATACTCAAAATACAGAAAAAAACTTTGGATTTTGCATACGAATATGTTAACAAGCCTCCAGAATTTTGGGAAAGCAAATATTGCATATTTGGCAATAAAGGAAGAAAACTAGTGTGGCGTAAGAAAGGTACTGCGCTCGAAAAAGAAAATCTTGTACCAACTGTGAAGCATGGCGGGGGAGGTGTGATGGTCTGGGGGTGTATGGCGGCGTAAGGTGTTGACAAACTTGTTTTTATAGACAACAATGGATAAATTGTTTTTGTTTAAATATTTTAAAGAATATCATGATGCAAAGCGTTCAACGGTTGGAGTTTGGTGATGATTTTTGATTTCAGCACGATAATGATCCCAAACACTCGGCATATAATGTTAAGCTCAGGTTGCTGTATAAAACAAATCACCAATTGCGCACCCCGCCCAAAATCCCCAGACCACAATCCCATTGAGCATTAGTGGGATTTACTGGAGCGCAGGGTCCGTCAGCAGAGCTAAACCTCCAAGGAAGTTCTTAAAAACGTAATAATTAATGAAAGGAGGAAAATTACCAAATAGAATACTTTTAAATTGGTCCATTCCATGTTACATCAACTTGCGGAGGTGCTCAAGTGGAAAGGTTATCCCACAAGTTACTAACACCTTATTTTATTTTGTTAAATATGAACACTTTAATACGTTTTCTGCTTTGTTGAAGTGAAGTTTTTTGTTTTTGTTTTGTGAAATTTAATTTTTAAAAATGTACTTCGGCAAAAATGTATAGAAATTGTAGAAAAATTACTGACTCAACATTTCTTATAAAATTTTAAAATGTTATAGTTTTTTCTAGAATGAATTTCTTAATATGTTGCTTTCATTTCTTCGTGTACGGATACTTTTTCTGGCAAGTGTATTTTCTCCATCATAAAATTATAAGGATAAGTCTTTCAATATGTATATATAATTGGCGCGTACACCCTTTGTGGGTGTTTGGCCGAGCTCCTACTCCTATTTGTGGTGTGAGTCTTGATGTCGTTCCACAAATGGGGTGACCTACAGTTTCAAGCCGACTCCGAACGGCAAATATTTTTATGAGGAGCTTTTTCATGGCAGAAATACACTCGGAGGCTTGCCATTACCTGCCGAGGGGCGACGAGGGGAGAAAAGTTTTTCTTAGTTTTGGTGTTTCGGGACATTCCAGGTGCATGCCCTCAAATCATAGTTCTGAGTTCGTTTGCAGTGGCCGTCATCGGCATAGGCAGTTCTCATCCGATGTTTTGTTGTCATTCGTGGAGATTTTTACGTCGCGGATCCCAAACCCAGTTCTTTACAAGAACATAATTCGAAACTTTCGGTAGATAAACTGGATCTTGATGCATGTTAAGAATTAGCCGATTTACTGATGCACAAAGCCAATTAAACACACCACGCAAAGCCCAGATTCAAATGTGCATGTGTTGGAAATTTTTTAACGCAAAATTAGAAAACAAAACCAGATTTCTAGCGCTGATATACTCAAAGAGGGCATAACAGAAGCTTGGAAGAGTATATTATCTGCAGAGACAAATTTAGTTGCCCCGATATCAACCCAGCTGCAAGCGGTTATTGGTGCTAACGGTGGACCAAGCGTTTTCTTGCATAACCTTAAATGGAGCCAAAAATTAAATTTGCACTTTCAAATTATCAAATTTTATAAGAGTCAAAAAATTTTCATTACCACTAAAATCCTCTCAGAGTGACCTTTTTTAACCTTTTTTTGTTTAATAATATGGTTTTTTTAACTTTAAGTTTCGGTAGCTTTAAATTAAAAAAAGAAACAAACACGAAACTTCAAAATTTTCGCATTTTGGGTATAAAAAAGCACTAAACTTATTGTGAAGAGCAAATGGTTGACAACACTCTTGATGGGCGTAATCTTCTTTCTATCATTCTTGGTAGTAAACCATCACAAATATTGAACAAGTGATTGGACTGAAACGAAAAAGCAAGCTTCAACTTTTTGTTGAAATGGGAGAATGACGTCAGTTTACATTTTACCCGTAAACACCATAAAAACACTTGCTTAAAGAGAAAATCATACCTACCTTCTCTTTGTATTTTGTATTCGAGCGTGGGTATGTACGATATTAGGGGTGTACTTATATGAAGACTTAATATTATATTATATTATTTATTCATTATGTGAGCGGAGCTGCCCGCACAACTATAGGTCAATTGATATACTTTTAAAGCAGGGAAAACGAAGTAAAGTTTTATGAATGTTTTGCGACATAAAGTTATTAATAAGAAGCGCACTTTAAAGATCTACTGTATTTAGATAAAAGAAAAAAGGAGGAACAATATTTTTAACACTTATATTATTATATTGCAAATTTTACAAAAGTTTATATATAGTATCTTAACTGGGTTGGATTCGGATTTGAATATCCTAGTGCATACAAGTATGCATATACAAATATGTATTTTAACCAACTAATGTAAGTAATGAAAAATTAAGTGTACTTAGTAACGGCAGACGGAGATTGCAGAGTACCTCACCTAATGCGATTAAGGTTGAAATTACACAGAACTCATTTTAGAGACAAAGAAGTAAGCAATAAAGTGTCTATTCCACTATTAAAAATAAGAAATTGGCTGCATACTCGTACATATAATGTGATGACGTTACTAATCCATAATGTGGATGTATAGTAATTGCTAACAAAGTTTATGTGCACACAAACGACGTTGATGTAGCTCTAAATATGAGGTAGGCGTCGTACTCTTGAAGAGTAAGTAGAGAAAAGAGAAAAAATGCGACAATAAAATTGGTTCTCTTGTTATACCACTAAATACTAAGTTCCAATTTTGGTTATTGACAGTTTCTTATAACGTTAACAACGATTTAAGAAAAGGGAAACATGAGTAGGCGTAAACAATTTTTGAAAATATGTTATTATGAATGGTTATGACATAATCCAAGCATTCAACTACACATGCAGATATACAAATGTTTTTTTTTGTTTTTTTGAATCATAGCAATTTTTATATTACGTCTAACCTACTATAGGTAGCTTAGTTTATGATGATGTCACTATATCGACGCAATAATGGATGAGTGGTTACATTATTATCTCACCAGGATGCTACCAATTTTGCAAAAATTCTATGTAAAAGTGAAAAAAAATCTTTTCAAATATTTAGAGATTCTGGAACTAAAAATTAACTATTTCGAGCCGCAGAAAGACAAAGAAAATCATTTTAATACTTTGTCGGCTCGTTTTATAATTTTTTATACATTCTAGGAATATCGAATGATATCTGAGAAAATTTTAAGGTATACAATAGACGGCATATGTGCATATATGTCTAACGAAATAAATGGGAAGAGGTAACAGAAAAACTATTAAACGTCACATAAAAATTGTAATAGAAGCAAAAAAGTTCTTACTAAACATGGATATGCAAACTAGGCGTTTGGGCCAGCAGTACTTAATCGGTACATCCGGTTTTTTAAACCAGACAACAACCAATGACTTTAACACCGGCACATACCTTCCAAACACGACCGTCACATTCAACGCATTTCAACATCTTCTTCATACTCTCATAAGTTTATTTTTGTTGACGGAATGAGCAATTGATTTGGATGGTTTCTCATTTATTTTTAGGATACATAACAGCTTTCATACTCATTATTATTATTGTTTATATTAGATATATACAATATAACCCTAACTTAATTAGCACACTGGCTACTAGGGACAAGACTCATTTATTGCTATTAATGAAAAAACAAAATGTTTACCCTAGACAAATTTTAACGATGTTATGAATAAGTAGTTTCATAATTCAAATTTACTGACCACTGAAAGAACTTAACTTAAGTATTGTCAATACAAAAATTCGTAGTTTTATTCTAATTCGAATAAATTTTAAATCATTTACATGTTACATTTTTTCTTGTTTGCTAAGTTTCAGAAATAACTAAAAAATTCGTATATAATTTTCTTATATATTAGTTTGGAGGAAAATAAATCCATTATTTTCTCGGTAGATGGCTGTAGTGATCGATATCTCGTAAAGTATCGATTAAACAATTTAAAGTTTATGCTCGTCATCAAGGTGACATTTCACACTAAAAAATTATAATTGTTTTTGGTTTTTTGTTTCGTTGAGTTGTGAGTTACAGAGTGTTAGCAGTGAAAGTCAACAAAAAGAAATTTCGGTACATTTTACAGTTTTTCTTTGATAAAGGCGAATATTCAAGCCAGATCGCTGAAATTGTGAATGGTGTTTATACTGCCGATACTGTAACAGCTAATTATATGCAATTTAGTTTCGTCGATTTCGTTCAGCCATTTTTGATGTTAAAACAAATGTCGATAATGTCAAGAATATCGATAAAATCACAGGAATAATCGAAGTTGACCGGCATGTTAGTAGTCGGGGCATCGCCAAGGGACTAAAGATCAACCTTGAAACAGTTTTAAACCGTTTGCGCAAAATTTCACGTAAAAATAATGGATTTTTTTGTTCTAAACTAATATTTATTACAGTAAATATAAAATTTTAGATTAGGAGTTTGTATGATGACCTGTTCGTTTTTCTTGTGAGAAATGTTGTTGTTTCCAAATAAACTCGCAGGAAACGTCTTGTTAAGCGACCACTGACACTTGTAAGCAAATGTTGTCTTTTATCTTCACCATAATTCGATATAATAAGTATATTTTCATCATTATTACAACTGTATAACATACACACACGTTTCAAACAATTTTTATTTACATATACAATAACGCGAATAAAAACAAAAAAAACTAAAAACTACTCGTACTCTTTTCTGTTAGAACAATGAGGGAATAGGGGCTTGCAACCTTCTGATTTTTGAAAAACACAGCCAAAAATCAACTTCACATAAAAATACTGTTGGCAGCGTAGCCGGCGCTGAACCGATAAGGGATATTTTTTTTGTTGACGCTGCCGAAGGCCGCCTGTGCAAAAAACAAATTTTATTCAAAAATACTACAGCTAAAAGGGGGGAATTTTGTCTTTTACGGTGTTTATACATTGTTTGCTTCTCAAGTGTCGTTTTTTTTTAAAGTAAACTTTTCAATAGTTTTTTTTCCATGTAAGGGTGTTATATATATGAAGTATTAAAAGAAAAAAAATTATGCTCCATAAATCAAATATATTTTAATATAAATCAATTTTTTATATATTATATATATTTATTTATTTATACGTATATTATATGTGTATATATAAATTTAATACACATAAAACATACATTTAGGATTTTTACTTATTTATTTTTTTCTGTGGTGCTCAAATTACTTAAAAACTACATATAAGGGGGATGGGGTTTTGACTTTTAGAATGTAGGAGACCCGCTCTGCTCTACCTTCCTTATAACTCATTTGTTTTCAAAACGGGCTATCCATATAAAATTTCAAAATTTTCATAAATTTGCAAAAAAAAACTATTTTCTTTTTAAGCTTTGTAAATATGTTGAAAACCTTACTACAATCAGTTGAGTAATTTTTTATTTGTGCAAGTTCAAAATTATTTGCATTATTTTGTATGAAATTTAAGCTAAGCTTCACAATACAAAAAAACGCTGTGCAAATCAAAGCTTTCTGTACATAGTCATTAGTGTACAACCATATTTTGGGATTTTATTTTATAAAATGTAAGGTTTACCTGAAATGTGTTAATTTTACTCTAATATTTTACCTTTAAATTGTGTCAAAGCGTCTTCGTATCCCCCAACATGCACCGATTGCTGTGAAGGCACAGCGGAATGCTTGGCTTTTTTCGCTGGACTAGTTTCCACACTAAAATCAATATCACTGGTTCTTGCCTTTTCTTGTAAAACAGGTATTTGAGCTGTATGATGTGAATAATAGGCAGCATTTTGCTGACCATGTGTTTGTGAGCTAGCGTAGTGTTGGTTGTGTGGGTTGTCTGAGTGTTGGTGTTTCGAGTTTTTCCGCACCTTAGGTGATGACGCAATTGGCTCATTACTTATATCGTTTGGATCGAAGCCCAGCCGCTCTTTGTAGTAAGCGTGGGATGTCATTGCCAAATCTTCCACACAAAATTATGCTTTTTTTTTAGAATACACTATTATTTAAAATTCCACCACTTTTGGCACTATTTTTTTAGTTATATTGTATATAAGTAAATATTGGACCGATATTGTTTCTACTCCAGTAATTATGTCAAGCAATGCATTGCCGTATATTCGTTTTTTTTTTTTTTATAAGTTGAAGTAAGACTGTTAAGAGACTCAAACACAAGATCCTGAGGAATGTTGTCTTATAAATTGCATTGAATCGTTGTTAGTCAGTAGAGTATGAAATCCTAGTAAATCCAAATATAAGTGTCATAAGCGGTTAATAAGCTCTAAGTTCAGTTCGATATTTCTACAATGATATAATGCAAACAAAATGAGTAATTATCTAGTTTATACTCCGAACGCCAAATTGTATAAAAAAAAATCAATCTGCTACGAAGCGACGCAAACGGTTTAAGGGAAATACGCTCAGTGTTTGGAATCTAAAATAGCGAAATCAAAATGCGTCGCTTGTTGCCTATTTGACTATTTTTTATAAATTTGGCGCTGGACTGTAAACTAGATAAGCACCTTAAGGTGATTCTTGCACACTAATGTAGTAATCATCTCCCTTTTTACTCGATTTTTTGTTTTTTTTTGTTTTTACCAAAAACCCTATCTGGTTAAATACGAAGTTGTTCCATATGCATAAAGTTGTGATAGGATATAATAATAGTTATTATTTGCATTGAATAGGAATAACGAGTTCGTCGATCATTAAACACCTTAATCGATAAACGATAGAAATTACTCTTTTGTAAATAAGTAAATAATATACGAAATGACAACGATGCTCAAAATAGAGTTAAGCAGAGCACGTATCAGGTTTTCTACAGTACGGATATTTATTTCTTTATACACACAGAACAGAAATTTATTGCCACATTTCTACAAAAATTCATTTCATAACTATCCCATTCACGATATTAATCACTTTTCATGACACATATTAGCACCAAATATTCACTTATAGGGTGAGATTTTAATTCACAGTATCGTAGTTATATACATAC
Organism: Anastrepha fraterculus; assembly: GCA_037575425.1. Lineage (NCBI taxonomy): Eukaryota > Metazoa > Arthropoda > Insecta > Diptera > Tephritidae > Anastrepha > Anastrepha fraterculus. The sequence goes on along the minus strand of JAYXIM010006598.1, from coordinate 453,438 downwards.
TATACAATATAATATGCTATTAACAGATATTAAAATTTTTTCACCAAACGTGCGACACGGCTGTTCGTACCATACTGAGTAGAAGATAAAAATGAACAATGATTATACAGTTCACTAATATCAGTAAGAGATACGAGTTGTATTGAGTAGTCATAACCTTGAGTGGTACCACTCGCTTTTTATTCAGAGAGTAACTTAGCCTGTACTGTGTAGGTTGTGCGATCAAAGCTGCACATAATATTAAATCGACGCAGTGTATTTGAAAGTAGAGATAAAAAGTTAAATTTAAGAGAACAAGTGTTTAAATTTCTACAGAACACTAAATTTTCTCTACCAAATTTGTTGAGTTTTCTTTTTCAGAGAAGTAGATATTGAGATCTCACCTACATAAAATGGCTCACGGTCAAAATATGCAGTCAAATTCGCGAAACAAGATATTAATCACTTCAAACTTAACTCAAATCAAATATGTGCAGACTGAAATTAGCACCTCTTAACAATATGTATTTCTGCCATAAAAAATACTCCTCATAAAAAGCATCTGCCGTTCGGAGTCGGCTTAAAACTGTAGGCCCCTCCATTTGTGGAACAACATCAAGACGCATGTTACAAATAGGAGAAGGAGCTCGGACAAACACCCAATATAAATTAATAGTTGAAAACATATTTTCTTTCATTAGATTCTTAAGTTATAAAAGCAAAAGAAAGTAACAAAATTCTTTTCTTAATTCATTGCTTAACGATAAAGTAATTACAGTAACATTTAAATATACATAGAAACCAGAAAGTCTGCGTACAGCAGTTTTTACTTTATTCAATAATTGTTAATGTAAGGGGTTAGGCGTTAGGGGTAGTCAGAGGCCCGAAAAAATGGTGATTTTCAGTATAATTATAATTTTTTTTTTTTTTGCTAGTCAATTGTTTTATTTGACAAAAATAAGAACATAGCATAAATACATCATGTTTCGACTTGACTTTAGCAAAATTTCAAAAAAAAAAATTAATAATTCCAAAAGTTATCGCTGTTTGTGTGGAGCCCGTTTCTCCAGAAGACCCTTGCGATGATCATCACAAGTCCTGAGAGAAATTAGTTTTATTAATAAATAATCTTGAGGATTTTTTTCAAAATTTTAATTTTTTTTTAACAATTAATTAGCGGTTTTTCCACGAAAATCTGAAAAATATTTCCTGAGGCCGCCATATTGTTAATTTTGAAAAAAAGCTTCGACCAAGCACAAGTTGTTTATGTTTTTCAAAAGCAGTATAAATATTTTTGAAATCTACCAAGCGGTTTTTAAGTTACAGTGATCACCAGTTCAAAAAACATAATTTTGAGAAAAACGCATTTAAAACCCGAGCGCTCATTGTTAGTTGTTGAATAACTCGAAAAGTATTTGTCGGATTCACTTAAAATTTTCACGAAATATTTTTAAGATATTATATTGTAGTTTACAAAAATGCAAAAAAAACATCAATTTTTTGAAAATTCTACTTAACCCCGTTCATCGGTTAGTGAACTCAGACACATTTTATTTAAAAGTGGTAATAATTTCAAAACTTAGAGACCAAAGGAAAAGAAATTAATGTAGTAGTAAGAAAAATAATTATAAAATTGTGAAAAGGTAGAAATAGTTTCCGAAATATTAGTTAAGCTATGGGGGGAACCTAGTACACAATTACAAGCAAACCCGGATTTTAACATATCAGCAACGCAGCATATGGTAAAGGTTAATCAGAGAAAATTGTTCAAAATGTAAGCCAAAACTTAAAAAAATGATTTGTGCGGAAACTGCTAGAAAAGTTTTGCATAAATCTGGATGTCATGATAGAGTCAGTCACTCGAAGAAATCGGTTTATTTCACTTGTGAGCAGAAGAAAGCGCATTGAATTTGGTAATAATTATACGTATAAAATAGCCTCCAGAGTTTTGAAAACAAGTAATTTTTTGAGACGATAGTAAATTTTGTAAAAATTGTAAATTGATTGGCGCAAATCAAGCACTGCTCTTGAGAAACAAAATATTGTTGGTACAGTCAAACACGGCGGCGGCAAGTGGTGTGGGTCAGTCAGAATTTATTGAATAGACAGTGGATGAGTGGGGGTATTTGAACATTTAAAAATGAATTTGAAACAGAGGGCCGACTTCTCAAGAACGTTTTGGTTCCAACACGATAGCGACCCAAAACACACAGCCGAGAGTGTTAAGCTTTGGCGCTTGTACAACGCTCCAATACAGCTTAAAACACCCCCATAGTCGCCCGATCTCATTTGTATTGGGATTTATTAAAAAATCAAATTTGACAGCATGTAATAATAAGCAGGCTTTGTGAAGTGTTTTGCGGGCAAAATGGGCGAAGATTACAAGTGAGGAAACAGAGAGGTTTGTGATTGCATTACATAAGTGTGGTAAAAGTGCAAATTAGGTCTAGGAATTGCTGAAAAAACTTAATATTTCGAGAATGTTTTTTCACCGCACAATCAATCGTTTTTCCAAAACGTCTGAAGTGGCAGACAGAAAAAGAAGTAGTTCGAAACAGTGCAGCCATAAAAGCTAGAATTCGCAGAAATTCCCTTAGAAAACAGAAAATCATGTTGACGGAAATAATTGCATCGACCAGATCCATGACAAGACTAACTAGAGATGATCTCCACACGAAAACCTTCCGCCGCTAATCTGGTTATCTTTTGACAACGTGCTTGAAGAATCTTAGGCTCGACAGATGCAAGCACAGCCTCCTCGGTGGCACGCGGTCAACGGCCATGAAAATATTATTTTCAGAGATGAGAAACTTGTTACAGTTAAAGAAGTTTTTAATAAGCAAAACGAAAAATCTATGCTAAAACTTCTAAAGACGCAAAAAGTGTTTAAAGGGTTTGGTGGGGATTGTCTCCTCATTTCACCAAAAATGTGGGATCCCCATTCTGTACAAAACAAAAAAAAAACCAACAACCACCTAAAAAACGTTGTTTCTAAGTAATTTGTTGTTAAAGTTATAAAGTTATAAAGAGTTTCTGAAGATGGCTTATAATTTGACTTATATTAACAAATAAAAATCAATAATTTAATTTTTTGTATTATTGTTAAAACGGTCTTACAAAATAAACGATAACTAAATATTTGGAGGCAATTAAGGGGGTCTTCTGGTCTCCAGCGAAAAAAAAATCGATTTTTTTTTTTTTGCATAATTTTGTTGTATGTGTATGCGAGAATACGCCACAGAAAGGATTTTTTGAAAATCGCATTTTTTCACATTTTTCTGGGCACCGAAGTGTACCCTCCTCCGGCCGTTTTATCATAAACTTTATCTTTAACCGTTTGAGTGCGATTCGTCGATATAGCGACGATAACTAATTACTCCAAATTTGCGGCGCGTCGCTATAGCGACGATTGCATCACTGTGCATTTGGCGTTCGGCTAGGAACGTGTTGAATATTATTTTGCGATATTTATCAAAAATTTATGTCATATAAAAGTATAAATTAGTTGAGACCGTTAAAAACAATTTTTATTTTTCGTTCAATATCGATATTTTGAAAATAAATTGCGCAAATGTGTAGTATGTAGTGTAAAAGGATCTAAAAATCCAAAGCGTTCCCGGCTAATATGCAACATTTGCAAAAAAGGTGTGCATGGTACATGTGTGGGGAACCACAAATGTGCCAAAATTTGAATAATAATGCCGGAACTTGTTGTAAAAAAAAAAAAGATGATATTAAAAAAATGTAAATAAGTTTTTCTTATAATCATAACTAATAGTTTAGTCTACAAAATAAAAATAAAATTATTGAAATATGTAATTTTTTGTGTTCTCTATGCTTATATTTGTAAAGCCATCATATTTCAGTTTTCTTAGACCAAATTTTGCTTCGCAATTTTTGTATGTATTAAAGAAAATCGCTTAGCACTCAAACGGTTAAACGCGTTTCCCCGAAAATCGTGTTTTTTAAGAATTTGGTCACACTTTTCATAGTAGTTATACTCCGATTTCAATAATTTTGGTCTTAAAAGGTTCGGAAAACTTACCGCTAAGTTTCCCCGTGTACGATTTTTGAAATTTTTTTTCATTCCATTTTTATAACCTTTTAAAGTTCAAAAAATGAGCAAAAAAAATTTTTTTTTGCAAATTGTTGCATAACTTTTGAAAAAAATTAAAAAAAAAAAATCTGTCACGGGAAAACTTAACCAGGGCAACTCTGAAGACAACGCATATCTAATTTTTGCTTTCTGATTACCCAGGTGGAAAACCCGTGACCAAAATGGAGACCTGTTTCGTTTGGAGGTGGACGTCTTCAGCGCCATTTCAAGGTCGCGGGTGTTAATTTTTTTCAAAGTCAAAACCATTTTTTAAAAGCCAAGACATGTACCTTTAAAATAAAAAAAAAAATTTTTTTAAATATTCACAGGATTTGTCACAATCAACCCCCAAAAAAACCCTTCATTTCAGGGCCTCGAGACCAGAAGACCCCCTTAAAACAGTTTGAAACAAATTATAAAGCCCATCAATTTGTTATGTGAACTTCGAATGCTTTTTATTTTGAAAAAAGCATGATACACATAAATTTCACTAAATATAAGACTTGAAATATGTTATTCTCAAAAAGCTTTTAGTTAAAAAAACTCAATAAGCTATCAAGTTTTAAACTTCATACAAAAATTCGACGAATATTTCATCCCAGCTCCAAGGTTTTTAACTGGAATTTCGGGAAAGATTTTTATTATAAAGGTTAATAGTCGATTAAATTTTAATATTGTATAATAAAGAGCAAGTTTGAAGTGGCTAAACAAATCTCGTTTCTTCCTTGAAAACGCGTATAAGCAGTTGCATACAATTCACCGGAATGCAATCCATGAGAAGCGCAGCGTCAGCAACATGAGCCTTTCAAAATATAATTCGTGGGAAACCCAGTGTCAGAAATATACAAATAATAAATAAGCCTTTTAGACGGTTATGCATAGAAATAAAAATTTCATTGTATTTATTCTTACTTGGGAAGCGGAATTGAATGATTATATAACTTTATAAAAAATTGCGTTTGATGATTCCCTTAGAAAGGACCTCACGGGGCCGTGGGGTGATTCCCAACTTTAATTTTTTAGAGCTTGTGATGGCAAACTCATTAAGTGGCGCCCGAGCGGGGACCCACATAAAAATCTGGGAATCGAGTCCTACGAGACCCTGCAGGACAAAAGAGCACAACTTCCTAGAAGGTGTAAAAAATATTATTTTGTCCTGCCCGATTCATAACAAAAGCTTAGCTCTCTGCGAGAACAGATAGACGACTCGACATTCAGCACTGTCAACGACGATGCCCCCACCAGGGTAGTGGGCAATTGCAGCAGCTCGCCTGATATAACAATAGCTAGCGCTGGTCTGATATGATGATGAAATAGCATAACCTGGCGACCTATCCTATCGATTGCATCAGACCTCATCTCGATTGAGAGACCTGCCGACTTTGTTTCCGTGAATCACCGGAGGTCTTATATTAAATTTAACAAAGCTAATTGGTCAGATTCGCGGAATTTACCGAGGACACCTTCGACGCTCTCCCCATCCCCACCGATGTGCGCGTAAGCGAACGCGCATTCCCAGCTGAAGCAGCTGTTCTGGCAAACAAGCGTGACCACCTACGCCAGGCCGTTCCCGGGGATCCTCGCATAAAGGATCTCAATTCGGAGATTCGACAACTGGTAATTTAATATAAGCGGATTAAATGGGAAGATCAAATGAAGTCCTGCAACTCCACCTCTGGTGTGAGTAAGCTCTGCTCCACCGTAAGGTCCCTGTCGAATCCGACGAAGCACAACGACAACGTGGATATCACCTTCAACGGTTGTACTTCGTCAGCCCCGAGAAGATGCGCGAGCTATTTTAACGGGCAATTCATATTGCATCCTCCGGCCAACAGATCCAAGCGATGTGCCACCAGACGGCTGCACAAACTGACGAACAACAGTGCGCCATTTGCTTTCTCTTGTGATGAGGTTCAGGGGGCCATCAACAAAATGAAATCTTCCAAAGCCATTGGCCTAGAGGCCAAACTGCAACTTAAGGTAAAAGTCGATTTCGACCAATTCCGACTGTTAACAACCCCAAAATCTTGGGAGTTACCTTCGAAAGTTTCCTCTTCTTCGGGAAACTCGCGTAACCTTGGCACAATTACATTCTGGGTATTGTAGGTAGGTATCGTAGGTTAAACTCCTACTTATCCAAAATCGACCGCGACATACTTAACATATACCCGGCATGTGAAGGCACCCTGCACGACAGTAACCACCTTTTCACATGCCCCTATCAAACCCACTCATCTAACACCTCTCTCCCCTGGACTCAACCTGTCCAAACAGCAAGTTTCCCAGGCCTACTGTTATATGAGCTAGACGAAGACGACCGGTATTGACACTACACTGACAGGGCAAAGTTACTGCTAAAACAACAACAACAACATTACATTGCCAAGATCTGACTGATTTCCAAAGTAGAGTTCACAAAGAAGTTAGGAAACAAATCAAGAATTAAGAAATTTTCGGTTGAACAAGAACCTGAAAGCACCGAAAATGTTTAGACCGAGAGGTAAGATATTCGTTAGGAACAAAAAAACCATGGACTGTATCTTACCGTTGCTAAAGGAAATTTTTAAAGCGTGTCTAGGTCGTCTTCATCCCAAAAATAGGAAGGAGGGGGCATGATTCAGCGACGGATATTAGGCCAATCAGTCTTCCGTCTTGAAAGACTTTTGGACATACACCTCAGAAGCTCCTTGGAAAACTCTGGTATATCAACTGCACAACATGTGTACCTTAAAGGCAAATCTACGGAGACAGCGCTTCACGAGGTAATTCGAACAATAGGGGGCTCTCTATACCATGGTGGCATTGTAGAATGTATATGGATATAGAAGGCGCCTTTAACAATGTTAGTACTGATGCCATCCAACGGGCGTTGATAGGCCTAGAGGTGGACAGTTGCATTAGTGTCATCTCTATGCTAGAAACCAGGATTATCAAAGCTAATATGGGTAATATCAACATAACTAAGAGGGTCCATAGGGACGCTCCACAAGTTGGATTATTATTTCAATTTCTGCGGTTATGTGTAGCAAAATTTTAATACATCTTAATAGAGAAAACTTAATCTTAGCGCAAGGAACTTACAGGTATTTCTGGACTCCAAGCTTAGATGGAAATTGAACATTGAAGAATGGGTACAGAAATTGCTTTATATGCCTGTAAACGTATGCTTGGAAGAAGATGAGGTTTTCAACCTAAGTATACAATATTGTTGTATAAGACTGTTTATACCCTCAATTTTATCGTCTGGATCGGTAGTTTGGTGTAAAGCTCTAGGGAGAAAATACAATACCAAATTACTCGGCAGAATACAAAGATCAGCCTGTGCAATAACGGTCGGGGAAATCAGATCATGTCCCATGGAGGCGTTTAAACCGCTGGCGCACGTTATTCTGATATCTACATAATCAAGAAGATGGCAACCATGAGTTCAGTTAGGTTAAATGAAGCGGGTCGCTGGAAAGAACAAACTTATGGTCATGCAAGTGTATTATTGCGATAAGCAACTATAAACAACTTCCACACTACAGTCTATATTATGGCTCTAAAATGTATTTTGGTGTTGGAGCAGATATATATTCTTATAGACTTAGAATTGCAAAAAACGTTGCGTGTCCCTAATACCACCAGTGTATTCCAGCCGGAAGTACTGGCGATTGGGGAAGCTTGTAGGTTACTAATCACAGATTTCTCTTTTAAGGGCAATATCGCTACTCTTTCAGATGGCCAAGATGCATCTAGACACTGGATTCGGCTACAGCAACCTTTAAACTGGTGGAACAAAGTAGGAATAGCCTTACCACCTTGAAGGTAATCAAAAAGCGGCTGAACTGGCAAGAGATGGATCAGCCATGAATAAAGTTCTTGCAGAATCGCAGAATGCAATTTCCTCAAAATACTTCCAAATACTGTCGGGGAACAAGCAGCCAAAATGGGCATCCCTCACAACACACACCGCCATAGTTGTAAACAATCAGAGAAAAAGAAAAACGATTTTCCATTTCCTCTGTGATTGCCTTGTCTTATGGAAGGAGAGAATGTCAACTCTGGGAAAATTACTGCTCGAGAGTCTCGAGTAAACTGTCTAGCTTAGACGTCAACAACCTAATAAGGTTGTTAAACGTTCCCACGACAGTCGGTTCTACGTAAGCGGAACGACCCGGATTTATATACGGCCAAGCAGGATTCCCCGTATATGTATGGGGAATGTTTATGCTGCTACAACAACAACAATAACCGCACAGACTGGATAGTCAGGCCGTAATTAAGCGTTATACAAGTTGGATGTGGTAACAAACTGGTGCGGAAGCGCTGGTTGGACTCTGGATGAATCACTACTTTAACTAACCAACCAACCAACAGTACAGTTCAATTTGAGAATTTTGTCAGTGCGTAAGCATAGGACAAATTACTAGTAAAATAAAACGAATAAAAATCCTATTTACCCTGATCGCCGTTGCTTGGTGATGACTTTAATGGCAAGCCGACATAGCCTCGAAAAATTGCAATGAAGTCTAAGATTAGGAACCATGATTCAAGATTCACACAACTACAATAACTTTTTAAGTGTTTGAATTTGCCATGGTACAGCTGCAGCAATAATCAAGAACAAGAACCTTAAGTGTCTCTTGATTTGACTTTCTTTTTAAATATTGCTAGGCAATACGTACGTTATCGCAGCTTGGCGCCAGCGAGCCAGTGTCTTCCATGAGAGAGTTTAAATTGAATTCCTAAATAGAACCGTGTACAAAAATACGTCAAAAGCCAGTCTCTTATAAAAAATTTAAAAAAACTAAAAAAAAAACATGCAGGCTTATTTAATTTAAGAATTGCTAACAAGCTACGAAAAATTAGGTATAAACCTTATTATTTCTTTTCTTCATTCTTATTCACTTACAATTACATTTCTTCTAAAACAGGCTTATAGGCTCATGTCTTTGAACGTTCATTTCTTTCACGCGCATTTGGTTGAACAATATAGATTCAATGGTTGTAGCACACACGTATCTCAAAAAGGTCTTCAAACTGTTTATGATCACTCATAATCCCAACAAGTAGAAAGCAGGAAGAGTGCTGTGAGGCTACTGGAGGAACCAGTCGAGTGGTCTTCCACCCGGTAAGCCACCTCCTAACACATCAGGAGCCATCAACATAACACGACCGACGAGATTCAGGACTACACAAGATTACTAATGGACCTTTCAGGATGCAGACAGGCAATTGCGACCTTCACCAGCTCTCGTTCTCCAAATATCGTTATTGGAGTCCAACGAGCACCCATTGCAGACGAAGACGTTCAGCTGCGAGCCACTAGCACAATCACATTCTGAATATTGTAGCATGTTTAACCCCTACTTAACAAGAATTAACCTATGGATACTAATCAGTGTGTGCGGCATATGAAGGGCCTACCCCGTTGAAGCAGCCTGCTTGCAGTTCTACCGTTGGAACAGATAATAGCGACGACGAACGATGACTTTACTACGTTTGAGAGGCCTTAGTAAACTGTTAGAGCAACATCGAATGTGAAGCGGAACCCATCAATAATTCTGTTGTTGTTGTTGTAGCAGCATAATCATTCCCATACATATATGGGGAATGCTGCTGTTCGGTCGTTCCGGTAACGTAGAACCGACTGTCGTGGGAACGTCAACAATTCTCAACTGCCTCGCTGACATCATTGCTAAGACTATCACCTCGAGAAGACCACTGAGGATGGCTTCCATACGAGCATTTCCACGACAGTCGGTTCTACGTTACCGAAACGACCCGGATTTCTATCCGGCCAAGGACTGTCACTCCAGCAGCATTCCCCGTATGTAAGTATGGGGAATGTTTATGCTGCTACAACAACAACAACTTCCACACGAGATACTTCCAAAATCTTCAAAGTTGAAAGACAATCACAACCTTCACTAATATCCGTCCCATCAATACCTTATTAGGAAAAAAATCATCTATTGTAAACGAAAAGCTTCAGATAATTCGTGAGACGAGCGTTGTATTGGCAAAATTATGTTCTCTGTATTGCAGTAAGTTAAACTTCCACTTATCCAGAATTGATCGACATACCAAAATAATTTTGAGAATTTCGTTTTTCTTGCTTGGAGAGTGTCAAATGGAAGTTTTTGGCATATTTTTTCATTAATTACCTTTATTTGATACAGAAAGTTTTCAACTCTGTACTGAACAGATCCTTTTAAATGTCCAACATTATTTGCGTTCGATTTAACAAGCCCATGAAAATTTAGCATATCCTACCCGTCAATTTAAAGATAGGATTCTTTACTTACCCGCTATACGAAGGACGGCTCTATCTGCTGGATCAAGTTGGAGAATACTAAGTGGTTTGTCCTTAGCCCATTCGCTAAGACTTTCTCGATCCATAATTTTTCCTTCACTTGGAATCAATAGTAATTGTCATCAGTGAGTTCTTCGGAGCATGTTGTGAACGTTAATGCCGTTGGAATATTAGGTACGGTTGAATGCCGCGGTTTTTTCTAAAATTACATATTTTAATTAAAGTTAAAATAGTAAGCGATAATATACACAGTATGGCGCTTAAATACGCCATGCAAAAGTTTGTGTTATCTAGAAATATATGCCTCCACCGTTTTCCTATTTCCATATGCTAATGATTAGCCAATTATGGCGTCTCTCTTGTTTCTTAAATAGTAAGGATATTTGCTAAGAAAAAACTCTGACATTGCTGCTCACTTACACGCTATTAGCCGACCGGTTATGCAACACCAATGTGGCTAACATAAATCATCGAGGGGTGGCAAGGTCCCGGAACCGAACGCCTAAATCGTATATGAGTGTTTGGCCGCCAAAGCTAAATCGTTTTAGTCGGCAAAAAAAAAGAGGAGAAATCGACCATTTACCGGTTGGACCCGGATTGGCTCCAGTAACCGTAGTCTTCAGGGACGGAGCAGCATCGAAATTGACGTCCGTATCCGTTATTTAAACATCGCCTGTATCCCTCTCTACTTGTCTCCCCACGCTTGTCTCCGAATTAGAATTCCCCTCTAAATAAAACCTTCTCCTGCGTGAACGGTAAGCTCTATTTTCAATTAAGAAAGAGGATATATAAAATACCTTAAAGATTAGTTTTCTACCATGTCTACGGAAATACTAATTATTATCAAATTTTTATGAAATATATGTACTATATATATAATAAATATATCATATAACGTATAAAAATGAGTGAAATATTTCTTTAGACCAAGTAATTATTATATTATATTATGCATACAGTTTGTACACACCCTGAAGATTCAAAAATGTCACAAGCGTCTGCAGCTAAACATTTCAAGTCGAAAACGTTCATAAATAAATGGGTGCAATGGTATAACGGAGTTAAACACGTGGACGACTTCCTCGGAATGTTCTTAATTTACATTTATTTATTATACATTTTAGTTCAGGGAGTACTAAACTTAATATTATAAAGTAGTTGCGTCCACGTTCAACCGCTCTCGGATATGGTATACCCTTAATACTTCCTTAACCAAAATATAAATCTGTCAAAATGTTGCTTGCATTGTGTTTTTGTACAGGATGTTTTACTATCGATCTAGGTTAAAACCCCATTAATACCCTTTTTTTTATTTGAATATGTTACCTGATATTTGAAGTTTTCAGACAAAATGCCATCGGTCATAATTCAATGGCCAGCTACTGTACTGTAGGTCGTAAGTATAGTTGAATACAACTTAAAATTATATTATATTTTTCATATAGGGTGATTTTTTAAGAGCTATAGGAAAGTTTTGCAAAAAAAACACACGTAAAATTCAGAAAAATGCATGAATTTTTTATTTAAATCGATAGCACAGTCCATATAATTTAATGTTTGAAGATTATTTCATGCAAATGTTGACCGCGACTGCGCTTCAAATGGTTCATCCGCTTAGTCCAATTTTGGCATACTCTTTCCAATGTTTCGGCCGGTATCTCACATATAAATGCCTTAATGTTGTCTTCCAATGCGTTAATTGAAGCAGGCCTGTCTGAATAGACATGAGCTTTAACATAGCCCCACAAAAAATAATCTAAAGGCGTTATATCGCACGATCTGGGTGGCCAATTGACAGGTCCCGAACGTGAAATAAAATGTTCACCGAACTCGCCTCTCAACAAATCCATCGTTACGCGTGCTGTGTGGCATGTGGCACCGTCTTGCTGAAGCCACATGTCATACAAGTCAAGCTCTTGCATTTTTATAATAAAATTCATTGATTTGCAAGCGTTGTTCGTTTGTAAGACGACTCATGGTTAAATTATAGACCAAACTGAAGATGTTTGACAGTGAAACAAAAAACGAAACGTGCGTCAGCTGTTTAAACCAAATGTTTAAAAAGATAATAGCTTAAAAATCACCCGTTAGTTCCTGAACTCTCCAAAGTTTCTTCTTCTTAATTCTCGCGATAACCGCTTACGCGATTTTGCCCGAGTTTAACAAAGCGCGCCAGTCGTTTCTTTCTCGTGCTAACCGGCGCCAATTGGACAAACCAAGTGAAGCCAAGTCCTTCTCCACCTGATCTTTCCAACGCAGAGGAGGCCTTCCTCTTCCTCTACTACCACCAGCAATAGAGTAGTAAAGTCCTCTCTCGGCGAACAAAACAAACACTCTACAAGACTCTCATCATAACCATCCTAACGTATGGCGCAGAAGCGTGGACGATGACAACATCCGATGAAGCGACGCTTGGAGTGTTTGAGAGAAAAATTCTGCGTAAGAGTTTTGGACCTTTGCTGGTCCGAATGGATACAAACGCTCCAGCTCTGAAAGCATTCGATGCGGTACTAGCTGGTGGTAGCAGAAGAGGAAGGCCTCCTCTGCGTTGAAAAGATCACAGCTATGCATATGCTATGCTATAGTCTTTGTTATAAGGTCAAACGAATACTTACGACCGAGCGCGCGTAAAACGAAAAAGACAACTCGCTTCAGTTACATAATTTATATAAGTGATCGCATATGGTGCTCACAATCCTCAACGTAAACGTGATACTAATGAGAGCTCTATATAAATGAATTCTCACCACCGTTCCGTTCCGCAGTATCGTAGATCGTTGTTTCATCGTGTCCGCTGATACGGGCGTACGGCCGTACGTTTACGTTGGTGAGTGCGAGCACCATTAGTTCTTTCATTATTTATGTCAAGTTTTGTTAATTTATTATGTCAAACCGTTATAATGGCCAAAAAAACAAATAATTAAAGATGCGTTTGGATTGCAGAGTTGCCAAATCGACACTATTCAATATTTATAAAACTTTATTTGAATACGAAAATGACAGACTACCTCGTAATATGACTAAAATGATATTGGAAAAACAAATATTTTTGGGAAAGACAATATTAGATTTAGGAAGAAATCTTAATATTAGTTGGGAATGTACAATAATAAATATCGTAATTTGGAAAAATAATAAGACATTGCTTGTTCTAAAGCTTGGTCTAAACAAAAGATATAAAGAGAAAATGTTGGAAAAGGTTTCAAAAAGCTCTGGTATATTTAAGGATCTCAATCACTGTATTGATAAAACATACGCCGTAGCACCGTCCGCTGGTGGTACTCAGACATCAATAAAATAAACAATAGAGAGACTCACAGTGCGGAATCGTATATTGTAATCTTACAAAGCAAAACAAATATATAAGATGATATTAGTAGAACAGAGTACACCAAATGGAAATATGTATTATTTTGGGAATGACTTAATATAAATAAAAAATGGGCAAATGAGTTTTGTGAGCGAAGAGTATGGAAGGCCGAACGGGTTCTTTTTTTCCAGGCATTCAAATTGGTCACTCATCCCTCACAACATACACTGCCACAGTTGATAAAGATCTGCCTTATGGACCCTGGACAAACCACTGTTCGAAAGTCTCGAACAAGTGCGTGGCTTAGACGTCAACAACCAAATAGATTCTTAAGCCTGCACAGAATGGATATAATCAAGCTGTAAATAACCCTTAAACAAGTTGGTAGCGAGAATGTGGCAAGCGCTAGTGGTATTCTGGATTTCTTTGGTAGAAGCAAAGTTGGTGTGGAGTGTGCGGGTATGCTTTATCAAAAACACGTGTCTACGAGTGGTATAAGGCTTTTGCAGAGAGCCGAGAAATTGTGGAAGATTTGCCCCGATCTGGTCGCCCATCAACGTCTTCAATGTATGAAAAAAAGGCAATGAAGTGGTGCTGGAAAACCATCATACCATCGTTTAAGTATGAGGGAGGTAGCTCGTGACCTTAGCGTGTCTCACGAATCAATTCGTAACATTTTACACCATCAATTGGACATGAGAGAGAGAGTTGAATTTCTTTAAAAAAATTCATCGGAAGAAGGTGGTTGAAGACATGCTTGAGCAAGTGAATTTGGGCCCACTGTTTATCCAGAGTATCATAACAGGTGATGAAACATGGGTATATGAGTTTGATATGCAAACCAGTCAACAGGCGGCTGAATGGCACTATCCACATAAGCCGAAACCCAGAAAACCACGTCAAAATCGATCAAAAGTGAAAGTCATGGTTCTTGTTTTCTTTAATTATCATGGTGTTGTGTACTCGGAATTCGATCCCAATTGTTCCACGGTAAATAAAGAATATTATTTGGAAGTTATACGACGTTTGAGAGAGAATGTACGTAGGAAACGGCCCAATTTGTGGAAAGAAAACACATGGATGTTGCACCATGATAACGCACCGTCTCCTAGGCTCATATTCTGAACACTTTTTGTCCAAAAACTGGATAAATATCATCGAACAACTACCGTATTCACCGGATTTAGCCCCCTGCGACTTTTTCCTTTTCCCAAAACTGAAATTGCCACTTCGTGGACGCCGCTTTGAGTCGATAGAGGCCCTTAACGAGAACCCGCTGAAGGAACTGAAGAAGATCTCTTCAAACCCGTTTAAAAGGTGCCATCGTTCCGCAAAAGTGATGCTATCGCTTTCAAATTACTCCCCACCAACTACAACGGATTTACGCCAGCCCTTAATTTAATTTTCGATATAGTATGGTACGGAGAACGCGTTGTTAGAGCCGAAAGGAAATAATGGAAAAGTTGAAGACGGCTTTGGTGATTCAACTTTTCCATTATTTCCTTTCGGCTGTAATAACGCGTTCTCCGTACAAAATCTACAAGTTGTTTTCCCACAAATCTTTTCTTTTTGACGAATTGCTTCAAGTAAATGTCTTATAACACCCAAATAATAATCCTTATTAACTGTCTGACCGACTGACAAAATTTTGAGTACAATACCGTTATAGTCTATGAAAACCGTGAGCAACGTTTTCTTTTTTGACTGAAAACGACTTGGTTTTGGTTCATTCGGAGCTATCCACTTACTCGCCTGAAATCTGGATTGCATATCGTATTCATAAATCCACGACGTTGATAAATATTGAGTCGTATATAGCCTTGGAAATCATATTTTTGGCTATATCAACGCGGCTCGTTTTTTACACGGTGCAAACCCAAATCATTAATACAATGTCTTGAACGGATCCATAAGCAACGTTCAAAGCCTCTGCCAACTTTCTGATGGTTAATGTACGGTGATTCTTTTGATGCGTTCATATCACTTGAAAAAGGATGTTTTCTTTAGGGCATCATTTCCGAAACAGTTTCCCAACACTCCTAAGGTTTTAGATAAATTTAATACAAACTCATTGTTGCAAATTCAAATACATTTTTAAAACTCTAAAAGGCCGATAACATGTGCAGAGGTAGATTTACTCAAGCTGGCGCAACATTAACAAATGTCAAGCAAGGCGATAAAATTTTGGTAGAAATCTTAATAGCAGATGTGGTAATCTGAAAACTCAAATCAGTTGACTTAGAGCGTCACTCGACGATTGTTCTGGGAACTTTTTGATGAAGGTGGTATTTTTTAATAGTTTATTTTTTTATTCTATTAAAAAAAAAAAAAAAACTGGCAACTACTCGAATTTTTAAGTCAAATTCATTCGATATTCACAAAAAACATTCGTCAGCTTTGGGTAGTAGAAAGTCAAAACCACTTAAAAAATGCATGTAACTAACCAGCAGCTCTTGATCCCCTACACTACCTGTTTCGATTGCCAGATCAGGGTACCTCAGAACCTGACATCAGTGAACCCAACACCAGGCCACAACAAAACTAACGCAGGCAACTTGACGCATCTCTCACACCGCGAAAGGCGAACCACCTATCCAGGAACTTTAAGCTATTGTTTAAGCGAACCACCTTTCGAGGAACTTGAACTGCTACGAACTTGCGAGCAAGATTGTCGAGATAGCTGATTGCATCAATCGAAACGGAATTCTAATATCTGCGGTCCAAGAAAATAAACTGGATAGTAATTCCTTACTGATTACCAGGAAAGGATACAATGTGCACCGCAGGGATCGTGAGCGAGGCAGTGATGGGGTGGCCTAGCGTATATAGCTCACCACACTATGCACTATCGTCTTATCGATGAAGACTTCGGCCGCAGGGACAGCATCTTAGAATGTCAAGGTATAGCTGTTCGATTAAGCGATGTCGTGCTCAAAATAGAGGATGCGAAGCAGAAGGTGCTGGTCCGTGCCAAATGTACTCCAGAGGCGAGAAAATTTAGCGCTGCTGCAATCAAAGAGAATAAATTAGCTAAAGCTTCGAGCCAAACAAATTCTGGGGATAAAATACCCTACGACCTAGCAGTAAAGATAACTAGGAAAGAAGCCGAAAGCGAGGCGTGTAGGCGCTTGGGAAGAAAGAATTCCGACGGAGTATCACTAGCAGATATCGCTGAGATTATGACAGTAGATGAAAGTGATGAAGGAATAGTAAAACCGATGGCCAGCACTAATATCGGCCAAACAAATCTTCACCATGCCAAACACGCCTCGGCAGTAATCGCAAGGGCAATTATCAGGCCTGTACTGAGTACAGCCTGGGTCTTCAGGGGCCAGACTAGAGGTTGGCCGCAATAAACGCGCATGGGACATCAGATGTATTATCCCCAAGCCTGCGTGTTACTGAGTAGTTATATGAATTTCATATGTTTTTCAGATATTCTATCTGGAGACCTAGTTAAAGTACGGATTAACATCAGGGGATGTCATCTAAACGTTGTGGTGGCATCAGGATATTTACAAAGAGACTAAACTCAGCCAGCACCTCAATACCGCGAGAAGAGTAGGCGGGTTTCAATATTTGGATGTGATGCCAATGCGCATAACCAGGCATAGGGAAGCAGATACGCCCACAAGAGGGTGAGTTCCTCCTTGAACTTATTCTTAGTAATAAATTAGAAATTTTTGTGTAATTATACACCAACATTGATAACTAGCCTACGCGAAGAGCCCTCAGAAATACTAAGAATAGGAAGCTAGTAAGAAATTGGATAGCAGCCTACGAAGTCTACGTAATGGCAAGATGCGCTCGCTTTACCCTTTATCGCAACTATAGCAGAATCATCGCTATCCCTTACATTCTGGATATTATAGCAGGTTAAACTCCTACTTATCCAGAATTTACCCCGACATACCAAACATATGCCCAGCATGTAAAGGCAAGCCGCAATACACTAACCACCTTTTGACATGCCCCACCAAACCCACTTATCTAACACCCCTCTTCCTCCGGGCGCAACCTGTCGAAACAGAAAGTTTCCTGGGCCTACCTTTAGATGAGTTATACGAAGACGACCGGTCATTTCGACTACACTGACAGGGTTTAGTATTGCTGATACAACAAAACCTTAGCTATCCTTACTGATTGGCAGGCAGCAACCAAGACTGTTAGGCATCCGTTCCCACGACAGTCGGTTCTACGTAACAGGAACGACCCGGATTTATATCCGGCGACGGACTGTCACTTCAGCGACATTCCCAGTATATTATGGGGATTGTTTATGCTACTACAACAACGACAACTGTTAGGCATCCAGTTAAGGTTCATGTTTGCGGCGGTTAAACAGATATCAAAGCAAATTTGGCTGAATTCGCCCCACAACTTGCTTAGAAATGAACACAAAAAATATGACTCGAATACGTAGTCATTATAGCTAATAGCGGTGGAAATATATTATATTGAATATAATGCATATAATAAATATCATAAACACATTCAATACAGTTTGATAGAATCGAATGGTCAAAGTTTCTAATTTACGATGGTCACACTTCTGTTAGACAGACTGTATGTTAAAACACATTAATTGGCACCAATCGTTTTTGATTGCAAGTTTTGCCAGATGTCCCTTAGCAACATCACTGACTTAAAATGGGTGAATTGTCACACGTATCGTTTCTTTTTGGCAGGTGCTAACAAATTAATTTTTTAACACTGGTCACAATGCACTGATCAGGGACTATAAAGAACAAAAAAAAGTCTCCTTTATTGTATAAGACTCGGACATTGTAAGACCGGTTAAGACCCATTAAGCAGTTCAGCACTGGTCCAAGCAGTTTGCAATAAAATTTTCATCCTTAAACATTTTGTTCAATTTATAGAAATTGTATTAACTATTTAGCGAGGATGTTACTTCATATTTGCGGCTAGCAGAGAGATTTCTTTCGCCGGCGTTTATAGCTGGCAAAAAGGGCGAAACGTTTGATATTAACGCCATACTCTGAAGATTCACATTTCACAAAAATTAAATGATTCTACACCTTTTCAATAATACCACTATTTCACTCCCAACATTTTACTTTATTCCCATTTATATACCCTTAAAAATTCCAAACTGAACACTCACCAACAACTAACTATTGCAAAGTAACTTTCCATACGACGATTTCCAATATTCATTGATATTTAAAAATCGGACCACCTTTCTCAAGAGCTAATATGCAATCATATATTGGATTAAATTCCTTTTCACTCCCGTTCAGAAAAAAGTCCGTATTTATCGCGCTAAACAATTCTCGGCAGATTTCGTCATTGCCATGAAGGATAAAATCGAACTACATATGTATGCACATACTTGATATCGATGTTGTTTTCAACAACAAAACCCAGTGTTACTACGTCGCCTAATATATCAGAACCAAAAGAAGAGTACCTTTCTCAAACTTATCAGGGGACTGCATGTTCAAGATTTGCTTTCTAATAACATTACACTTGCACGTATAAGGAAATATTTGGATTGACGAAAACATTTGATAATGATGGATTACACAGGCCTGCGAAATCTCGCTTTTTTACAGTTTCTAAAACCGCTATGGGTGTTTCCTGAAGGTTTTTTTATGCTGAAAACGAATATGACCTTGAAAATGCTCCAGCACGTCAGGATTTTTGGCAATTTGAGGTTAAATAGTCAATAAATGCAGATTTTGGCCTTTTTTTTTTTAATTTTTATTGAGCAAGGTAAAATTTTTTTTTTTATTTTCCACAACGGCATCGCAAAGTACTACCCTTCAGCTTTAAAATCCATTTTTAAAAATATTTTTGCGATTAATACAAAAAAAGTTATATTATTTTGAATTCGCCCTGTACATGGGCGTTAGAGGGTTAGAAAGGTTGAATTTGCATATCTAAAAGTCTCCAATTCAAAATAGAATAACTTTTTGTATATTAATAGTAAAAATATTTTTAAAAAAGGAACTTAAAGCTAAAGAGTAGTACTTTGCGATGCCGTTGTGGAAAATTAAAAAAAATAAAACTTTACCTTGCTCAAAAAAAAATTTGTAATGGCCAAAATCTGCATTTTTTTCACTATTTAACCTCAAATTGCCAAAAATCCTGACGTGCTGGAGCATTTTCCAAATCATATTCGTTTTCAGCATAAAAAAACCTTCAGGAAACACCCATAGCCGTTTTAAAAACTGTACCTCGCAGGACTGTGTTATGAATAAAAGATATTTTGAGTGGTCAAAAATATTGCGGTAATTCAAGCGGGTTTGTTTTATCTCCAATATGCCTGCTTAAGGCTTTTTGTGCCTGTGTCTGACGCACCAATTCAGCAGTTCCGTCTTCTGCTAGTATTCGAAAGACTAGAACTATTACGCATTACTAAGTATTTTCTCGGTAGATAACTGTAGTGATCGATAACTCCGTAAAGCATCGAACAAACAATTTAAAGTTTACGGTTGCTGCCAAGGTGACGTTTCACACTTAAAAAGGTCTTTTGCTGTTGTTTTTTGTTGTTTGTTCCTGTGAGTTTTTAGTTATAGTGTGTTAACTACGTAAAACTACAAAGAGAAAATTGGGTGCATCTTCAGTTTTTATTTTATAAAGGCGAAAATGCAAGGTAGGCTGCTGAAATTGTGAATGGTGTTTATGGCGCCGATACTGTAACAGCTGATTACGTGCAATTTAGATTTCGTTGATTCCGTTCGAATTATTAGAGCTAGTTCATCAGTTTGAGCGCTTTACTTTCGTCTATCTGGATTCGTCTTGGATTAGCTGGGTGGTATACAGCAATTGTGAGCCATATGTGCGGTCTTACCCCAGTTTTTACAGTTTAAATCCGATCTTCTTCGTTTTAACTGATAAAAGTATTCCCTTATTACTTTCCTCGTGGTTTCCTTCATCGATGTCGGTTCTTCAACATCGATCCGATGAACTTTATGTCTTGGCTTGCTCAAGAGACCTACTGCTTCCTGTGTCACCACAAACCGTCCCCTTCGGTGTAGAGTATGCTGAGTATAGGGTTTGCTACAAATAGAGCTTTTACTTTAGAACCACTGGCCAAAATATTCGACTGATTTAATTGTAGTTGCGACTTTATCTGTGTCTTCTCCTATTCTTATTTGGATATATTCGTATCCTCTTTCCCCAGCTGCGCATTTATCTTGGACGACAGCTCCGCGGACATTTGTGAGATTTGCGATGAGATGATGATAAATGGGACGACTGCAATGATATTTGCGACGACATTTTTGATATTTAAGCCATAATCACATTCATGGAGTATGATGGTCCTAGATTTTCGGGCTAGATTATGGCTGCAATATCAGCTGCAATTGCTTTATTTAATCTGGTTTACTCGCCTAACCTACAACTGTGGTTAATAACTATCGTAAATTCTGGGTTCGGCAACTCGTATTTTCTGGCGACTTCTGACTCACCTTGCTCTGTCTTGTCATCTGATATTAAGGCGAATTCATGTTTTTGTTTTATTATTTTATTGGTTCGATATTGTCACAATTGCCAATCGGTTCGTAAACTTTAGCGTTTTACCCAAGGTGGATTTAATAAGGTGACAGCATTCACCCAGCTGAGTTTTTCGCCGTAGGTATGGCTTACGTCAAAATGATATGCTTTGTTTGTATGGATTGGTATGTTTACATTCGTATGTTTACATTTGCTTGGTGATTTTGACATGATGCTTGCACCAAACGCAACAACAAATACATGTAGGGTTTTCCTTATATGTGTTTGCTGTCACCTGTAATAAATTCGCCTTGGTTTTACCACACCATTTACATCGAAAGATATGTATACAAAATAGTCCGCAGTGGGCAGCCCACGATACAGCATTTGTTTACCATTTTGCTTCTAAAAATATCATATGTAAAATCATATGTAAATAAAAAATTGTCAACTTCTGGAAACAAAGCAGAGTTGCAAACGCTGCTGCGTGGCTGTAGAAATGGAGAACATCAATATACACAAATATGTGCTCTAGCAAGAAACTGAGGAATCATTGACCAAAGTGAAAGAGAAGGAAGAGAATGCAAGAGTGGTGTTGGGGTGACAGAAATATTGTGGTGGATAAGCTGTCTCGCACTCGATGTGAGGAGTGGTACCTTATAACTAAGGCTAATTTGAAACGCCTTACTGTGCCACCCAAAGTTCATTTTCCTCAAGCCACTCAAACTACGCCAGCAACCTTGGCGCTTCCAAAACTACAGTTACCATCATATAGTGGCGATCCCACCCAATGGCTCACATTCCATGACGCATTTCCTTCAATCGACAATGCCAATGCAAGTCTATTGAACGGACAGAAGCTGCACTATCTTCACAACTTTTTAAAGGGAGAACAAGTGCTTAACCAAACTTTGCAGAGCTTTGGAGCGCACTTGGTCGGCCAGTTGAGTTTTGGCATGACTGGCTCATCCACCTTAATGTGTCAAAACAGCGAAACCCGCAAGCAATGCGAAGTATCACTTGTGACAAACGATCTGCCGTCATTTACCGGACTTCGAGTCTTCATCGAAACTCGAGCACGCTCTTTGGAAATAGTGCCAGTAGTTTATGCTAATACAAGAGCATCCACGAAGAGCGTTCTCAAATCAACATATAGCACATGGTTGCAAGTCGGTTGATACCACTAAAGCGCTAGTTTGTACTGCTTGAACTGCCTGAATAAGGGGTACGACAACGCGAAATATCGCAGTCCATTATCTTGTCGCATATGCCAACATTGTCATCTCACATTATTCTACGCTTGACACAACAAACAACAGGCTGCACCTCCAAATTACGACATCGACCAAATCAACAACGTTTTCTAGCCCTACGTTGTCGCCAGACGCATTATACTATTGGCAACCGCTGAGGTTTATTTTCACGACCACGCTGGTAGGTGGCAGGCCTGTCGGCCATATTTCTATAATGGTTAACATGCTTCGTTCCTCACCAAATCATGCGTCCAATGTCTTCGTCTACCTAGAATTTTATCGTCAGCTTGTGTCACATGTATTGTATCGATTCATGGCGGTCGTACCATGAGAGAAATCAAGGCATTGTTGCAATACATAAAGCGTGCAAAAGACGGTCATTTCCCTGCACCATTGCTTCTTAGAAAGGAAGTTGTGACTGGTGAATCGAGGCAGTTTGCGCTTGCTTCGAATGGAAAGAAGATACACCTCCTTCATATCGAATACAGCAAGTTTTTGCAAGAGCTTATCGACCTGGTGCACACTGAGTCAGCCGGTCCAGCTACCCTAGCAACCATGCAGTAATCAAGGTCGCACGTGCTACTACAAAGCTTAGAGAGGTGTTCAACGCGTCCATGAAGTCATCGTCCGGGTATTTATTGAACGACGCCCTCACGGTAAGCCCTCAGCTACAACGAGACCTTTTCTCGATTTTGGTTCGCTTTTGCACGCGTCGCTACGGTCTTTTTGCTGATATCGAGGAAATATGTCGGGAAGGCTACGTTGTTAAACAAGACGCTGATTATAAGGGTATTGCTTAAAGTAAGCATTCGTCTGAACCTCTACGAAACTACCGCCTACTCAGGAAACCTCGCCCTGATTTCGCTACACAAACTAAAGATTACAATAACTCTCTTTCGATTGCATTTAATTTAGCCAAGGGGCCGAGTGAGCTGACAAAGCGCATTTTCCTCTCTGACTCAAGCAAGATTTTCGTCCCGCTTGGACTGATTGCTATGTGTGCAATCCGATCTAAAAAATGTATGCAGAACATTTGGAGATCGGATGTGGACTAGGACGAGCTGGTACTACCTGACGTAGCTGTTAAATGGTTAACACATAAACTTGAGCTTGCCACACTTATATCGTTTAAACTAAGTCGATGGCTTGCCACCACTTCCATAGCAGATGCTGAATTCCACATCTTCCCGGATGCAAGCAGCAATTCAACGCCAATTCTAAATACATATTCCTAGTGTTTGAAACTTCTTTCTCCATTACGTACGATATAAACGACTAAATCGCAAACCGCTGAAACAAAAGATGCCCGATCTACCGTCTACTTGTGTTACGAGCATTGTACATATCCATAAGTAAAACACACTTAGGTAGTTGACAAAGAATGC
Organism: Anastrepha fraterculus; assembly: GCA_037575425.1. NCBI lineage: Eukaryota > Metazoa > Arthropoda > Insecta > Diptera > Tephritidae > Anastrepha > Anastrepha fraterculus. The sequence goes on along the minus strand of JAYXIM010006598.1, from coordinate 429,653 downwards.
CCATAGCTGAGATCATCTGATTCCAAAAAATATTATTAAATGAATATAATAAAATTTTTCCCACCGTTGGGTATTCAGGAGTATTAACGTTTTGTAGAATATCTTCAGCAATATCCAATCGGAAATTTGAAAAGTAACATATCTTAGAATTTGAAATTTATTTCGCTTTTCAAAATAAGTAATACGTTTTTTACAACAAATTAGGCAGGCGTGCATGGCACGTCATTCCAAGTCTAGAGCAGATACCAAGTCGGTTAATCGGCTATTCTACTGTTATCATTTTCTATAGATACGCCTTGCTCATTGTACAAAAATACAAGTAAATATATTATTATTCTTCCTATTCTTTTGGCAGGCGCTCTAGGTCTGACTATGATGGGCACCAACTGTGTTATAATAGGCTTCTTTTTTTTTTTGAAGCATATGAACATAAGTATGTCGCAAACGCAAGAAGAGAACTGTCTTAAATTATATGTGCTGGTAAGGCAGTGGGGCCTAATGAGCCATAGCCATACTAGCTAACGGCGAACCTTGCTTGATAACTTTGTTTTTGTTGTCGCACGCAAATTTTTCATCAAGTTAATCGGACATAGAGATAGTAAGCGGAGAAATGGCGAATAGAAGAGGCTCAATGTGAGTGCTGGTATATTTCCTTGAGCGTATTCGCGGGGTTGTTATACCAAATTCAAATTTTTATGGTAACATTAAAAACAATGAAAATATCTTGGCTTTAAAAATTTACAATAACAATTAAAAAATAAAAAAAATAAATAATTGGCGCGTACACTTCTGTTAGGTGTTTGGCCGAGCTCCTCCTCCTATTTGTGGTGTGCGTGTTGATGTTGTTCCACAAATGGAGGGACCTACAGTTTCAAGCCGACTCCGAACGGCAGATATTTTTATGAGGAGCTTTTTCATGGCAGAAATACACTCGGAGGTTTGCCATTGCCTGCCGAGGGGCGACCGCTATTAGAAAAATGTTTTTATTAATTTTGCTTTCACCGAGATTCGAACCTACGACCTCTCGGTGAATTCCGAATGGTAATCACGCACCTACCCATTCGGCTACGGCGGCCGATAACAATTATTTTTAATATATTTATATATTATTATTATTATAACACGAGTTTATTTGACTTTAAATTAAAAGTACCGTTAGGTAGCTTCAGTTTTACTTCAAGTTGTGTTTGCATTTTGCAAAGAATTAATTGACACGCAATATACATATGTCGAATTGTAGTGTTGCTTATTTATTTTACTGTTATATTTTGGTTTTTGTACATGTTGTACGTAAAACATTTGACGAATATTTCCTTTAATAATATTGTAAAAAAAGAGCCAATGAAAGACATTTTAGATAATAAAGCGCAAGTCTAAAAATGAGTTTACAAAATGTTTTCATTTTGCAAACAATTAATTGACATACTGTAAGTCAAGCTTATTTGGGCATACATGCATATGTACATATGAAAGGAAGATGATGTTCTTGCGCTTGTACATTATAGTTTTTCATATACAAATGTACATTCAAACATATGGAATTTGAAGTCAAATACATAAACTATATATTGAAATACAACATAAAATAAGTGTTGATTTATCTTAAACCATTATTTTATTTTTTGTAAATTTTGTCTGTTTTCTCTGCAAATGTTGTGAATTTCTTTAGATATACATATATCGCTCCCTCCCTCTCCCTTTTTTTCTTTGTCTGCCTTGAAAGTTTCACTTCTGTTATGTGTTCTACGCTACACGCACTTTGCTTTCTGTTATACGAATGCATAATTAATAATACCTAACATATATTTTATTACAATGTTATTATTTGTATACATAAACCTGTTTTCGTTGCCGGCATCCATTTTATTTAGTTTTTACTTTGACGAGGGTTGTATTGTTTTATAATATTAAATTAATTAATTAAATATAATTAAATTATTATATATTATCTTATAATCTCAGATTTTGGGAGAGAAATTTTTTAGGGGAAATCTCGCTTTTTAATTAGAGATTGGGAGTAGATCATCATTGGGAAAAAGTAGATCATCTACTTATATGTGAACGTAGTGTAAGGGATGTTTTGAAATTCAATATCGATATTTTAATATCGAAATTGTTTAATTTTTGTTCATTTGCATACAATATATTTATTTCGTCAAATGTCAGAGTAATGCTGCAAACAGTCACCGTCGTAAACGCAGTCCCTCTTAGCTGCTACGATCAAGCTTATTTTTTTATTTTATTTTATTCTTTTAATTACATATTTACACAATACATCGGTTTGTGTGTATAGGTGTTTGGTTGTATCTACACGATGTTGCCATTAATATTTTTGCTTACACACTTTTTAACACATCCGCGTTATCAGTTACAATTTTTCATTGTTTAATAAACCAAAGCCAAAAACCAACAAATGCAAATAGTTCATTTATCTATAATTAAGATTAGTCAACAGTGTTTTTAAGTTATTTTATTTTTTTAATTTTTCTAAGTTTATTTTGTAAATGATTTCGAAATGTACTGCTTGGCAACATTGTGTGGGAATTTTCAAATCTTGTGAAATAAAATCTACGATACGGAAGGAAGGAATTTTTCATTTACATGGGGTTCTCATAAGTTTGATCGTAACAGCTGACAGGGGACTGCGTTTACGTCGTTCACTGTTTTCAGCATTACTCTGACTAGCTACGGTAAGGGACTACGATACGTCAGTCAGTGTGAACACTATAAGGAACTTGTTGAATTTTAATATCGATATTTTTCCGTAGAAAGTCGTAATTAGCAAATGCCTTGTTTCTTGGTTTCAACTGTTTAATTTTATAAATCAGGCGAAGGACCTATTAATTCCTAAGAATGAGTAGTTCGCAAGTATATGAAATCAATTGGTTTCATCCAGGGCTTTCGCGGGAGAATGCCGAAAAGCTAATATTAAATGGTTGGCATGCAATGAATTTGTTTTCGAAAATGTTTGTTTATTAGTTCTATAATACTAGAATGTTATGAGGATGGTGCCTTTTTAATACGGGAATGCAATTCAGCTGTGGGGGACTTCGTTCTAACGCTTCTGTTTCAGGTGAAAATCATATAATATTTGTAGTTTAATAATGTATCACTTTTTGTTTAGAATAAGGTGTGCCATTATCAGATCCGAAGACATGGTGGTGATGCATTTTTTTCAATTGACGATAAAGTAAAAATTTTGCACGGGCTTGAGTCACTTGTTGAATTTTATCAAATGGCCGCAAATGGCTTGCCAACGAAATTAACGACTTTTGTTAAAAAAGAGTTACCACCAAACGATGCTCGCCGTCATGGTACTACCAACCTGTTGCACCGGGCAACAAAAGAGAACAATTCAACAATTGTTGGAGAGCTGTTAAAGTGTGGTTATCGCAATGTAGATGCTAAGAATAAGGATGGGCAAACAGCTCTACATTTGGCTGCTATTTATAGTGACTTGACTATACTAAAGCTTATTCTAGAAACCGACGTTAACGTGAATTGCATAGATGTGTTCGGAAATATGCCGCTGCATGTAAGCTTTTGAAATTATCAAATATTGTAAATACTAAAGGACGTTTTTTAGTATGCATGCCAAACAAAATCAGGTTTATTCATCCGCAATATAATTAAAGCAAACGCGAATGTGCAAGGTCGGAACATTAAGAATGGCTATGTCCCCTTGCATGAAGCTGCTAAAAATGGAAATCTAGAAGCAGTGAAGGAATTATTAGAATCACATGCACCGCTACTACCGCGTACGACATCTGGAGAATTCCCAATTGATCTAGCTCGTGAAGCAGGTCAAGTTGCAGTTGTAAATTTTTTGAGTGACTATAAGTTGCCTGCTGCCAAAACTAAAAAAAAACTCTGGTATCATGGAACATTAACTCGGGAGGAAGCTGTTAATAATTTGCAGAGATTCGCTGAAAAGATTACCGTAATGTCGGAGGAACAATTAGAGCATAATTTCAATGTACAACAAGCTTCGAATGAGGGAAAGCTCATCGATAGCTCTGGTTGTTTTTTGGTCCGATATTCTGACCGCTCCGGATATGTTTTGACGCTTCTTTTCGAAGGTCAGGTTAAGAATTTTAAAATTTCACAGTCGGTAAGTTGATTACATTTTTCACTATCATTAAATATGTAATAAAATATGAAACTGCCTTTCAAGTCTAAATATTTGTACATTGATGAAGGACCATATTTGCCAACATTAGAGCACTTAGTCGAACATTTTATGCATTTCAATGATGGTCTGCCAATTAATTTAAAGTATGCAGTTCCACCAGAACCGAAACCACCCCAGCCTCTACTGTCTACTCTTCCTCGAAATAAGTGTAAAAATAAAACTTTAAGCAATGAAAGAATGCTCGATGTGGAATTAAATGTCGGTAAACCCAATCAAACTACTATAAAAAAGCTACAGAAAAACAAATATAAAGAAAATAATTTAGTATTAAGTAATTTTTCAAAAATTAAATCGAAAGTTTTAACACCCTCTGATGGAAAAACGTCTCACACGGAGTCATCAATGCCCCAATATATGTTGGAAGATTTTCCATGTAAAGGACTCACGTTTTCTGCAAACTTTTCTAGTGTTGAAACTGAATCTTTAAAAGGCAGTGCGGTAGATTCTTCGACAATACCTCCCAGTTCGCCCAACGTAGCATTGGATGATATGTATAACGTTCCTAAAAATAATTCAGCAATAGAAGCAGAGATTGGCGATGAAATTACATTAAAATATCAAGGAACCAAATGCCAGGATATTTCCAATAACTGGTAAATATAAAATATTAATATTTAACTTACGAAATATTAATACCTTATATATATATATCTAGTTTAGTAAAACTTCTGTATGCACTAAACTACTAATTATAACATTTGTGATATGATGTACGAGTACTGTAAGGTCTCGTTTTATGCGGTGGATACGTTCTACAGAAAGGCGCATATAAAAATTTCGCATTAAAAAATACTTTACTTGCCCTGAAAACGAAGTGATAAGTTCCGCAATTTTTTAAAATCGCATAAATCGAAAATAACGAATGGTTCCAAATCACCTTCATCATCAGAAGAGACTGTTTCTGCAATATATATTTGCGATAACGGCGATGGATTTTCACAAACTCATTCTTTTTCTTTTCTGACAATGCAATCGGTAATTAAACTTTGCGATGATTGTATTCGTACACAAGAAATTTTACTAAACAAAAACCAAAAACTTCACTTCAACGAAGCAGAAAAAGTTTCCGCACACATGAAAACAGGGATTCCCTGCAGAAGCAGTGGTATATTCATACCCAATAACAGTTTTATTTTAGTTTATAATTTATTTTGTTGTGACTACATTACTTTGGAGTTATTATATTTTAAAATTTTTGTGTACTAGAAATAGCGATGGCCCTCAAAACTAAGGAAAATAGTGTTGGCGAGAGAAAAATTATCCTCAAACTCAGAAATGAAGGCAAACCTTTCCACTAAATTGAGCAAATCATAGGAAGTTAACTGGTTCATTTGTGTCAAAGCCGCGTTCTGGTCGACCTAGCAAACTGACCGTATGGTAAAAACGATCCTTGCAATGTGGTAAAAAATAATCCTCGAATTACGGCTTCTCAAATATGTAAAGACATTTGAAATTCCTTTGGCAATCATGTGCACGACGATACTGTACGTAAAATACTTAAAAAAAATAGGTATCGGGGACGTGTAGCACGTAGAAAACCGTACATATTCGAAATCAACAGAAAAAACGTATGGATTTTGCATACGAATATGTTAACAAGCCTCCAGAATTTTGGGAACTTGTTCTATTTTCGGCTAAATGCAAATATTGCATATTTGGCAATAAAGGAAGAAAACTAGTGTGGCGTAAGAGAGGCACTGCGCTCGAAAAAGAAAGTCTTGTACCAACTGTGAAGCATGGCGGGGGAGGTGTGATGGTCTGGGGGTGTATGGCAGCGCAAGGAGTTGGCAAACTTGTTTTTAGAGAGTCAACAATGAATCCATTTTCTTATTTAAATATTTTGAAGACTAGCGTGATGCAAAGCGCTCAACAGTAGGAGCTTGATGCTGATTTCTGGTTTCAGCATGATAATAATCCCAAACATTCGGCATATACTTCTAAATTGGTCATTCCATGCCACATCGACATGCGGAGATCCTCAAGCGGAAAGGTTGCTAATACCTGTTTTTTTTTTTGTTAAATGTGAATACTTTAACCGTATGTTGCAGTGTACGAATACTTTTTCTGCTTCGTTCAAGTGAATTTTGTCTTTGTTTTGTGAAATTTAATGTTTAAAGATGTACTTGGGGAAAAATTTATAGAAATTGTAGAAAAATTACTGACTAAACATTTCTCATAAAAGATTAAAATATTTTCGTTTTTTTACAATGAATTTCTTAATATGTTGCTTTCATTGCTGTGTGCATACATACACAGATGTGGGCACTTGCCTCGACAAAAATTGACTATTCACCAAATATTTTTGTCTTCCTCAAGAAAAATGGGCTTATGGATCGCTCAGACGCGTGAGTGAAAATGTGGTGGGCCCGTTTTATGAAGGAACGAGCTTTTGCTTTAAAAAATTTGCCCTTGCGTTAATGGATGGAATAGATTTTTTTTTATTAAATAATACTTTAGAATGTTTAGGGGCAAAGCGGTAATGGCGCTGCACAGGCTGCTGCCTCTGCTATAAAGCTATTTAAGCTATTTTGTTTTTGTAAGTACGATATTTGGAATATTGTCTGAGGGACGACAAATATCATTGAATAAATAATGAATAAAGAGAATATATTTTTATTAACCTTTGTAGATAAACACATTTGTAGATAAGTCAATATAAGTCAAATCTTTTATTTCTTGATATATAAGATCCTCTAACTCCTAGTTGGGGCATAGAATGTTTAATGGTAATGTATGGTAAGTATAAAATTATCTACTTTTACGCGGATAAATATTTAATTAGAATACATAGACAAATCAAAGTTCTGCCATAGCATCAAATATGCTACATTTGTACGATACAGTAGAAATGTAGGTATATATATGCTACATCTGTACATCTGTATGTACGTTTACCATATACGAGACAAGAACATCGTTGCTCGCTTATATACAGGGTCCGGCACTCGAAGTGTAACCAGCTTCAGACCGCTCGCGCAGCTGTTGCCGATGCCCGTGCATCAGCTGTCTGTTACTTGGCTAAATAAAAGTCCAGAGCATTGTTTATAAGCGCGCGACAGCATTTTGCCGATAGCGATTATTCATAAGCTCGAGCACCTTAAAGTAAATAAAGTTTTTCTTTACCGCACCATTGCACGAGTGTTACAATGATACTGGTATCATCGCGAAACGTCTTGGAGGTGTTAATCAAAAGACTGCAACGTCACGTGAATGAAACGATAGGCGTTATTTGACCTTGACCGAACGTTCATACGAGAATTCGAGTCATCGGTTGGCCACCAGAAGGCAGCACCGGCCACAGGTAGTTGTTTGCGCCCCTGTAACCGCAGATGGGCGCTCTCCAATCGTTTCCATCGAGCCTGGCGTCAGGGTAAATACGCAATATTATCGGGAAAGTATTCTGAAGGTTGCTTTGAAACTGTGGGCAGACTAAAATTTCATTGATAGACCATGGACGATTCAACAGGACTCGGCACCGTCTCACAAAGCAACGTTCCGAACTTCATAACGTCCACACAATGGCTCTTAAATTCACCAATGGATTATTCTCTCCATTTTGGAGCGCAAGGTTCGACTAAAAGATTTCTGGACCGTCCCAAGGCCATAGTCAAGGCAAAAGGTGGTCATATCGAGCAAAAGCAAATTTATTCTTAATTTTGTATTATTTTCACACATTTTTTTCTTTCAATTGAATAACAGTTATTTTCCAAACTAAATTTATGGCCTTTCGAGTGTCGGACCCTGTAGCTGATCGGGATGCCCTTCCTCTTCTTTTCACCCGACGATCGCACCAATATGCCCGTTTGCCGAAAATTTAGTGATTGTGACTGTTTTATTACTTACTCAATGATTTAACGCTTTGTGGCTATCGTAAAGCGTTGTTGATTACGGCGAATTATACGGACGCACGGTGCATATAAATCTGGAAGATCCACTAAAAGACTTCGAATTTATTTATTTATGTGATTTATATTTTGCTCTAAATTAAAAAAAAAAATATATATATATATATTTTTGTAAAATTCCAGCTATTACAAGTCAAAATGTGATAATTGGGCGCGTATTGAGGCTGTTAATCATAACGTATTTGTGTCTCAGAGCAATAATCGGACAGAAGATATTCCTGAAGAAACACATATCCATAAGCCACATGCCCCCTTGAGGTATTCCACATGGTTTGATTTATTTATTCCTTCTGCTTGAAATATAGTGAAATCGTTAAATATTTTAGTGATGTCACCGATGAGTACTTTATTCCTCACGAAAACATCGAAATAGGAAAACTTATTGGTGAAGGTGAATTTGGGTCCGTCTATCAAGGTCGTTTGAAAGAATGCGTCCCTGGACTTAATAAAAATAATTTCGATGGCGAGATAGCAATCAAAACGCTGAGAGATGAGCATTGCCGCGCTAGTAAGAAGGATTTTTTACTTGAGGCCTCTGTGATGATTCGTTTAAATCATCATTGTATAGTCCAATTAATTGGACTATCTAAACGGGAGACTTTGATGATGATACAGGAGTTGGTGCCTCTTGGGTCGATGTTAAACTTTATACAAAAGAACCGTAAAGAAATTGATCCAAACCGGGAATTGAAACTATGGGCGTCGCAAATAGCTTGTGGTATATAAAATAATTCTTAAATACCGTAACACAGTATTAATTATATATTCCTTAGGTATGCTCTATTTGGAGTCTCAACATTTTGTCCATCGTGATTTGGCAGCACGGAACATTCTATTATCATCATTCCATCAAGCAAAAATAAGTGACTTTGGTTTATCTCGCGCACTTGGGACGGAAAATGATTTCTATGAAGCCCAGCATGGCGGTAAATGGCCTATTAAATGGTAATTTTGTAATTGGTATAACATTAGCAATTAATCAATACAAATTTTAAAAGGTACGCGCCAGAGAGCTACAAACATGGACTTTTTTCGCATTCAAGTGATGTATGGTCCTACGGCGTAACATTATGGGAAATGTTTTCACTAGGGGAAGTACCCTACGGAGAAATGCTTGGTTCTGAAGCTGTACAACTAATTGAAGATGGCAAGCGTCTGCTTCGGCCAACGTTGTGTCCTGCTAATTTTTATAACATTATGGAAAATTGCTGGCAATACAATCCAAAAGATCGCCCTTCTTTTAGTTTTTTGATGGAATTTTTTATCAAAGATCCCGATTATCAAAATATTATGGAATTAGTTAAAACTAGAAGTATTAGTTGAATTAAAGGCATGTACAATAGTGTTTCACAAAATTAAAGATGTATGTAGAAGTTGACAGATTTACTTTAAGTACGATGCGAAATGGCTTCTACGTAATTTCCATTCGATTAAGTATAATATTTAATTATTAAGTTAAAAAAAAAAAACAATACTAAACATGTGTATTAGCAGAAAATAAACGTGTGTATTGGCAGAAACGTTTTCTTTTCTCGAAAAATATGTCACCGCATTATATATAGACATTTCGAAAGTATTACCATACGCCCTGCGAAAATGTTTCGTATTTCATATAAGAATAGAGCAGGAAATTATATGCAATAGATGTCATAATTCTACGCTTCTCCTGTTTTTAAACACTATTTGTCAATGAAATTCTAACGATAAGCTCAGTACAATCATCATTTGTGAATTTGTTTTTTGTGTTAGGACGATTTATTGGTAAGGAAAATGATTATTCCCATTTTGTAAGCTATTAGTTTATCGGATTGTATAGAAGCAAAAAATAAAAGAAATTGATATTGGTGAGAAGAAAATCATATGAAAATTGTGGAAAGAATGTCAAAACTATCGGCAATACAGGAATTATAACTTCAAGGCCAAGAGCAGGGCGTCTTGTTAAATTAACAGAAAGGGTAAAGTGCAGTATTATAGCGCTTGTGAAGAAAGATACAAAAATAACTGCTTCAAAAGTGAAAGATGAAATAAAAAATTTGTTTTCAAAAATATATTAGAGCCAAAAGAGTCTCGAGAAACCGGCCATCAGAGTTGTCAGGAAGAGTTGCTGGGAAGAATACTTTTATTTCCCTAATAAATAGACAAAAACGCATTGAATTCGCAAATGTGCATATACCCAAGCCTCCAGAATTTACAAAAAAGTAATTTTTTCGGATGAAAGCAAGTTTTGAATTTTTGGTTTCAAAGCGAGAAAAATTGGGTTGGGGGAACTCTGGTGCAGTGCTGAATTATTACCAACAGTGAAACATGATGACGGTGGGATGGTGGTGTGGGGTATATGACTTGCTTATTTGGGGTATAAGTTTGCTTATTTGGATATTTTAAAACGCTAAAGGTTATGAAATGAATACTGCTTTCAACAACACAACGAACCCAATCAAACCATATAGTACAGTTCTGGTTTCTCTATAATGCACCCAAACTATTACCAACACCTCCATAATCCTCATATTTAGACCCTGTTGAAAGAATTACAGAAAGGACGTCTTGAAAGATGAGTAGACTTCTTAACACAAGTTACACTGCACAATACGAAAAACGCATATGCACTGCAAAACAGATCTCAAATACTATTCTGCTTCGCAGATAAATGCTTTCCATATAAACGGCATTTAGGAACACACCACTGTGCAACTCATACATTAAACATATGTCCTAAACGAATTGCGATGAATCATGAACATTTTCGAAACCTGTGGCATCAATACCGAATGAAATAGATGCTAAAACAAAACATGAATGCCAGATGTCAAGACAACATTTGCCCTAAAATACCACTTGCTAAATTTACAAATTATGATAGTTGTGTTGCCCTTAGTTTAAGTTTTATCTCGCAATACAGTGATCGAACTCAGAGGAATTATAGGGACACGTTTATTTGGAGAAACACGTAAGAATTGGTCAGTAGGATTATTGAAAAAAAATCCCAAAAAATAGGATCCTAAAAATGGCAAAATTTATTGGAGTTCAGATTCCGCAACTTAAGAAGTATTTGGAACAGCGTTGCTTATCAACTTCAGGGGACAAAGCTTGTTTGGCCAAAGGTTACATTTTGCGCGCTCATAGAAACAATTGTAGTTTCGAAAAAGATGGAAAAGTATGTTTGCATGGTACACGTAAAACCGCGAACCTTTTTAAGTTATATTTGAAGGTGAATATTACAGCAGCAGAAGTGAACACGGCAGTGTAAAGTGAATCTCTTCAATTATGGCATGCGCGAAATGTGCCACCAAAACAAGGATCAAGTAAAGAAAGTACATACGAAGCAAAATATACCCTTCAGTGGAAGTGATTTCTTTTGAAAATCATATATTGGGTTGGGGAAAAAGAAATGTCTTATTTGTGATCGAAATTTGACGCTTTATTTAATGTACTTAGAATTATCCGATTCAAGTCAAATATGCCCCGTTTTGTTCGCAAACTTGTTGCCATTTAGAAGGCAACTTCATTATCGCCCCTTTATAAACCACCCCCTCCTTATTTGCAAAAATATCAGACAACCAGTTTTCGCAAGCCTCTTTTGAGGCCAACTTGGTATCACCAAGGGCGTTTTGCATGGACCGGAAGAGATGATAGTCACTTGGTGCCAGGTCCGGACTATATGGTGGGTGCGATAGTACATCCCATCCGAGCTCCCGTAGCTTCTGGCGGGTCATCAAAGATGTGTGAGGACGAGCGTTGTCCTGGTGGAGCACAACACCATTCCTATTGACCATTTGGCCGGCTCGCCGCTTCTCGACCACGATCTTTTTCGCTTGGCGTTGTCGTACGTGATCCAATTTTCATCGCCTGTCACCATCCGCTTCAAAAATGGGTCAAGTTCGTTCCGTTTTAGCAGAGAATCGCAAGCGTTGATTCGGTCCAAGAGATTTTTTTGTGTGAACACGTGTGGCACCCAATCATCCAGCTTTTTTTGGAACCCAATCTTCTGCAAATGGTTCCAAACGGTTTTATGGTCTACACCTAGTTCCTGACTAATCGAGCGAATGCTCATATGCCGGTCTCTTTGGATAATTTCAACGATTTTATCAGTCTACGACGATTGGCCTACCAGTACGGGGTGCATCTTCGACATCTACTACACCAGAACGAAATCGATCGAACCAACGCTGTGCTGTGCGAATCGTTACAGTATCAGGCCCATAAACTTCACAAATTTTTGCCGCCGCCTTCGTTGCATTTTTACCTCTAAGGAAGTAAAAACGTAAAATATGACGAATTTCTTGCTTGGTGGACTCCATCTTTGACGCGCTATAACTTAAGACTGAAACGTACGATCACAACACTGTCAAAGAGACACTTATAGTACAGATTGTCGTCTTCAAATCGCCGTTTAGTGTGACCCGATGCAATAAATACAACGCAAGATATGTTTAAATGTCGCGCTCAATTGACAAAATACGACATTACTTTTTCCCCAATCCAATATTATGGGAAAGCAACATCGGCATCCATTTTCCGAAAGCAAGAATAGAGCAAGTGTGGGCGGAAAACTGGTTCATACAGACTTAGGTGCGGCAATACAGGAAGCTTCGCATGGTGGTGTTCCTTATATGCTCTTGCTTCGCGATGACTACTCAAACTACCGCTATGTCTATTGTATCAAATCCAAAGCAGAAAAAGGTAAGATTCGTAAACAAAGATGTGGTGAAAATCTTCAAGTATTGTATCAAAAATCTACAGCGTATACTCCGAGTTTTGTATCAAAAGTCTACAGCCTATACTCCAGAACATAATCGTAGAGTAGAAAGAGATATGCGGACCATAATAGAAAGAAGATCGATGATACATGTGAAAAGTTTAAGTCTAAAATTTTGGGGTGAGGCGGCTCAAAACGTTACCTTAATCTCAACCGATGCAAGACCAAGACTGACCAGATGACACCGTACCATTTGTGGTTCGGTCATTCACCAGACATCTTAATTTACGCGTTTTTGTCTCTGATGCATTTGTGAACATTCTACAGGAGAAACGGCGAAAACTAAATGCAAAGTCAAAGAATGATGTATTCGTTGGATATAAAAACTATCGGATTTGGTTCTCGCACGAAAGAAAAAGTGAAATTTCCAGAGACGTAATTGTTCGCGAAGAAAACTAAGAAGCAGTAATTCAGCATAAAGACGAAGTGAACGCAGGGCCGCATATTTATGTACAAACAGAGGGTGAAAAATCTGAAGCTGTAATCGAATATGAATCTAGTAGTGACTTAAAAGATGATCAATCACATGACGCGAACACAAAAGATGAGCAGTTTGTAAGGCGATACAACACGAGGTCCACCGGAAAAGGTAAAAATTATGCAGATATTCACTTTGGGTATTTAGCTCAAAGCGATGAGCCTACAACCCTCCAAGAAGCAATGAGTGGTGATTTAAGAACACAATGGAAACGTGCCATGGACGAAGAGATTGAGTCTCTAGTCAATAATAAAACTTGGGACTTGGGAAGTCTTCCTGGCAATACAGAAACTATTTCCAATAGATATGTGTTCAAAATAAAACGAAATGAAAAAGGTGAAATTGAAAGGTTCAAGGCGCAATTCGATGCTAAAAGTGTCGTTGTACGAAAAACTTGAAGAAGAAATTTACATGCACCAACCTATAGGCTATGAGGATTATTCCGGTAGGGTTTGCAAGTTAAATAAAACATTTACGGTTTGAAGCAAGCTTGCAGATGCTGGAAGTATTTAATCTGAAACCTTGCCAGGCTGATCCGAGCGTATTTATAGGCGAAATTAATAAATCAAAGCTTATACTTGCAATATTTGAATTTTATGAACTGATTACTTATTTGAAAGGTGAATTCGAGATTAAAATTTTCGACACAAGATTTTACCTGGGTATGCAGATAACTCGTGAGGAAGACAAAATTTTCATCAAACAGGATGCTTTTGCTAGAAAAGTGTTACAGCGATTTAACATATTGGATGCCAAGCCAATTAGTACTTATATGGATTCCGGGACACTCCGGAAACGAAATTACCGACGAATTGGCCAACCGTGGATCAGCGGTGCCCCCACAGGGGCCAGAGCCAATAATCGGAATCAGTCCCGCAGGAATCAAGAATTGGATCAACGATTATGTAGGCAATCTACATAAAGAGCGATGGTCCGGTCTAGAACGCTGCAGAACTGCAAAGTGTTTTGTGACAAGTCCGAACAGAAAACTGTCAAACTTTCTACTAAAACTTAGAAGGAAAGACATTCGGTTGATGGTCGGCATCATTACAGGACACAACCCATGGGGTCAGCATATGACCACCATTGGAATCATCGAGGACCCGGTATGCCTGTCATGCCTGGAGGAGGCGGATAGCACTGAGCACTTTCTCTGTGAGTGTCCTGCCTTTGCTAGAGCGCGACTACGAGTATTGGGTTCCGATGTCATGAGAATGAGTAATATTCGTTCTCTAAAACTGGAGGATATTTACAGATTTGCCAAAGAATCTGGAAAATTCTCACAGGACTAACTATCTTTATCTCTGTCTCTATTCTTTCCTATCTCTTTCTCTGATACTTTTCTCCCTCCCTCCTTGACTGTCTACCCCCTTTCCACAGCTTTAAATACAATGGGCTTTTTAGCCTGATTGTTTTAGAAGCCACCAAATCTCCTGGTGCTCCTTGGCTCGACCTTTTTTCAAATTCACTCCAACAGAAGGCATACTTCAAAATGCAGAAGACAAGGTACGGCCGAATTACGCTTACCAGAGGGAACACATCGTTGCTGTTAAAAGAGTTTTTAAATATAATATTTGCGAAGAACAATTAATAAAAGTATATGTTTAGCAAAATCTAACGATTTATCTTTGAAGTGCTACAGCGACTCGGACTTTGCTTGAGATTTTTCCATTAGACGTTCAAGTGGAGGTTATGTCATAATGTTCTGCGGTGGACCGGTATCATGGTCTTCGAAAATTCCAGCAACAGTAGCGCTTCCCACAACCGCAACCGAGTACATTGCAACATGCATAAGTGTAAAGGAACTTATTTGGGTACGACGCCTATTAAGTGTCTTATGCGACTTCTGCACAAAATCGAATTATATTTGGACAATCAGAGCGCCTTTAATCTGGTCAAAAATCCTCAATACCACAGGCGAACCAAGCATATTGAGGTCAAGGTACAGTTCATCCGAGAGGTATATATATCCAGCCAAGGACTGTCACTCCAGCAGCATTTCACCGTATGTAAGTACGGGGAATGTTTATGCTGCTACAACAACAACAGGGCGGTGGTTTTATTTTGAAATATGTACCAACAAACGAGCAGCTAGCAGACATCTTTACAAAACATCTTAAAAAGCAAAACTGTAATAAACTAAAATATCTTTTAAATGTTGAAGGAACATAAGAATAACCTGATCAATAAAAGTGGAAGTGTTAAGTGTCCTAATGTTTAAGTCGCTTATTGTTTATTGTATCAGCTTTTTCTCTATTCTCTTTTTGTATACGTTTCCTGAGTTATTTTCATACTATCCAAGAATGTTTCTCTTTAGTATATAAGAAGCATTGAAGTACCTAAATACATATGCTTATATATGTATAATTTTCCGTTACTTATAAATAAGCCAACTGTTCAGTAAACCCACTCTCTGTCTTACTTCATCGAGAACGGTTGTTCTTGTTTATTCTGCCTGTTTCTACAAAGTGAACCAATAAATCAAGCACAGTATTAGAGGTGCTGAAGTTTTACTGCTGCGAAATATCGTTAGAGGGAATAATATTTTGTTGTATATTTATTTTCGAGCAAAGTACAGTCGTCTCTTGAATTATCAGAAACCCTTGTGTCACTAGATCAAATACAGTTGCTTCAATAAAAATTAGGGGTGTGCGAATATTCGAAATTTCGAACTATTCGAAGCGAATCGAACCGAATTATTCGATCCGAGATTCGACTCAAATATTCGAATGGTTCGAACTATTCGAATGGTTTGAACTATTCGAATAGTTCGAATGGTTAAAATAGTTCGAACTATTCGAATAGTTTAAATAATTCACATAATTCGAATATTTAACAATATTTAATTGAGTGCATGCTTTTTTTTATTTTTTTTAAACGATTTTTCTGAACGATTTTAGCAAAATTAACATGGCTTAAAGTTCATTGTTTAATCTTCGGTTAGGATATCATTATTTTTATAGAATTAGTAGTTTTAAATAACTTGATATAGGTTTTTAAATGATATCGATTCTTCTAATCGTACGTATCGATCGACGCATGAAATGATTTCTATCTTAGATGAATGGTTAATCACTAATCTCTTATGCATATTACAATTCTCCACTACAGTATTGTTCTTAAACCTGTTTTCTAATTTTAATGAGTGTACATTCAAGTTTATACTTGGAAGCTACATATATCTGCTTAGGAAAGGAAAAAATAATACTAAAGTTCATGAATAAAATACCATTAATTTCTTATCAAAAAAATGCCGAATGCAATTGGCTTTTCCAAACATATAGTATTATTTTATTTTTATTATGTAGAATTACTATATTAGAATAACCTGTTTAGGATTTTATTTCTTCGGATAATTCAAATCGCTCGAATTATTCGAATATTTCAAACTATTCGGAAATTCCGAACTATTCGAATATTTCGAATTATTCGAGTATTTCGAACTA
This sequence comes from Anastrepha fraterculus, assembly GCA_037575425.1. Taxonomy (NCBI): domain Eukaryota; kingdom Metazoa; phylum Arthropoda; class Insecta; order Diptera; family Tephritidae; genus Anastrepha; species Anastrepha fraterculus. The sequence goes on along the minus strand of JAYXIM010006598.1, from coordinate 412,876 downwards.
TTCGATATTCGATTCGAATCGAATGGGATTCGCACACCCCTAATAAAAATCATTGCCTCTAATCAAGTGAACCAGGCTGTATATACATAAGAACTTATACGCTTATAATTAGTGCTTACACCCTTTATTGGGTGTTTGACCGAGCTCCTCTTCCAATTTGTTGAGTGCGTCTTGATATTGATCCTCAAATAGAGGAACCTACAGTTTTAGCCTCCCCCGAACGGCAGGTGTTCTTTATGAGAAGCTTTTCATGGCAAAAATACACTATTAGATAAACTGTTTTCTATCATTTTATGTTTCATACCTACAGTGTGTTTGAATTCAGGCACTTCCGAATAGTAATCACCCACAAACTGTTCGGCTACGATGGTCACTTATTTGTTATGAAACGTGAAACAATCACAATTTTTTATAAACATTTATTAACAATAAAGATGAAGAGCCATTTATTTATTAAAGTATTAATGACCGTTGATAGCTTGCATTATGTTATCAGTGGAAGCTAGCTTTAACGCGTTCAAAATTTTATTTAAATTCAATTCACTGTAGCATTTATGGTGCAAACTGGATACCACCGGTAGACGTTCCTTATTTGGCATCGTAATAGTTACGTCATTGATTATACCCTACAATTTAAATCAATATATTGAAATGTTGCGATAAACTCAGTGATTTACATACCTTTTCCACTTCCACATTTAGGATTATTTTATGTTGTTTATCGTTATCCTTTAAAAATAATTCTTTTTCCACGGAGAATTTTGGAGTTCTTCCATAAATCCAATCCCAGGAAGTGAACTCTGTTCTTAAATCATCGATTCCTGGGAACCACTTTTCCGTCGGATTGATTAGTTGAAAACCACGTTGCTTCATAATTTGTTGGTTACCGCCATCTTCTAACTCGGTAGCAGAAGTTCTCAGGTATTCATAACCAATCGCCGATATCAATTGAGAAATATTGACATTCCGATTTAGTTCACATAAATTTTTAATGGGCGAACGTACAGAAGGAGTAGAGTTGGTAATGTAATTAACCTGAAAAGCAATTTTGGTTATCAATTAACTGACCAGTGTATATTATTACTAACCTCTAAAAATATTAATTACTATTACTAAATATATACTTAAATTATGGCGCATAGTCATAGTTAAAATGGATTTTATGAGTAAAAACTGACTTAATTGTATTATTAACGTCGAAAAACAAGGAAATTGGATTATAGTACTTAAAAAACTTTTTGAGGATGAGCATTAATCGTCCACGTCCATGTCCACTTAGAAAATGAATACGTCGAGTAAAGTATTAGATATCGTCCGATATTCCGTTCGTTCACATGCTATTTTGAGAAAAATCGAGTATCTTAACGAAATTTAAAGACATGTTAAGCTATACTTCAGGAACTAATAAGGATAAGGGACCGCACAATAAAGGGGTTATTTATTTATTATTTGTCGTAAGGCCGCGTCACAGTGGGCGTTTGGGGACGCAGGGGGCAACGTAGTCACGTGTTCAATCTCGGATGGTGCGCAGGCCAGAGCATCGCCGATATTGGCACCAGCCATTGCAAGAGTTGCATTGGACTGATGTCAGATTCTGAGGTACTCTGGTCGGGCACACGCAAGAGACTGTGTGCGGTACCAAGTTCTGCTGGTTTGCCCTCGCATAGGGGTTAGGGCGGGAAGTTGGAAGGGGTATCCTCACGGTGAATCCTTTCTCCAGCAACTGCCTGGAGGGGAGGTGGAACCATCTGAACACCTTCCCCTTTGCAGTATTTCTCTTGATGGACTGAGATTTAAACATCTTGGCTTCGATATAGCCGGTTCAGATATGACACACCTGATTAATTTTATCAATAGTATGAAACGGTTAGCACCACCACAAAAAAGACATCGTTTGGTCTTCCCATAACTCTTAAACTTAACCCCATTTCCCCTATCCTTTCTTTCCTGCCTTTCTCCATTTTATCTTCACAGAGGTATCCCTAGGGACGATATTTGTATTTGTCAAACAAGTGGGTCCTCACACAGGCAAGCATTTAACTTAAACTAATGTAACCCGTGCTTTTCAGCTTTGATTGCATTACTGCTTATCCTTGCAATGTTATACGTGGAATATATTCGGATTTCATTTAAAAGACAAATATAAGTTGCATAAATATTCACTGAGAGAGTGCGTTTCCTTTTCATGTCGTTTGACTCTTTGATGATATAAGTAATCATGGAAAATTCGTCAGAAGCATATCGCCCTTCAATTGTTAACATTTTGTGCTTGTTGTTGGTGTCTCATTTGTTGATATGCTCATATTCGCAAGTATCATGTGGATATTTGCATTGTTTACTTTAGACTCTCGTCTTCAATTCCAACTCAACCAAAACTTCTTCTTTTGAATACCGTTCAGCCCATATGAACATTTGAATTTTGCTTAAGCTAAATTTGTTTTGTTGAACTACACATCCTCGGCTAATGTCTGTCTGCAATATCTTATTAAAGAAATTACCTTTCCTTTGCTTAAACATGTTCCAAGACTCAGTTTATTAGTATTAGCCAACAGTGTACAATGATGATAAGCATTTGGGTACCCAAGTTTTGCAGCAGTTCCAGAAAGCTACGAAGAAAGAATAAATATACATGAATATACATATACATATAATATAATACATAGATATCATATAAATGTTCAACTTTAAAAGACTGTTTCTTTGTAAAAATTTTTAATTTTTAGGAAAATATCAACAGTTTCGTATTTTTCTGCCATGAAAAAGCTCTTCATAAAAATGTAGCGGCCGCCGTAGGCGAATGGGTTGGTGCGTGATTACCATTAGGAATTCACACTGTAGGTCCCTCCATTTGTGGAACAACATCAAGACGCACACCACAAATAGGAGGAGGAGCTCGGCCAAACACCCAAAAAGGGTGTACGCGCCAATTATATATATATATCGGTATGTATATACCGATGTAAGTAACGATATGTATCGGTTTGACCAAGTCAATGTGGAATTCATTATTCAAAAAAATTAGCGGAGGTATCTCAACCGCCGTAGCCGAATGGGTTGGTGCGTGACTACCATTCGGAATTCAGAGAGAACGTAGGTTCGAGTCTCGGTGAAACACCAACCTCAAGAAATTTTTTTTTCCAATAGCGGTTGCCCCTCAGCAGACAATGGCAAACCTCTGACTGTAAGGAGTTGGCAAACTTGTTTTTATAGTCAACAACGGATCAATTTTCTTATTTAAATATTTTGAAGACTAGCATGATGCAAAGCGTTCAACAGTTGGAGCAGGGTGATGATTTCTGGTTTCAGCATGATAAAGATCCCAAGCATTAGGCATATAATGTTAAGCTCTGGTTGCTGTATAATACAAATCACCAATTGCGCGCACCACCCCAAGCCCCCGACCTCAGTCTCATTGAGTATTTGCGGGAGCGCAGGATCCGTCAGCACATCTTAACCTCCAAGAAAATACTTAAAAACGTAGTAATTAATGACTGGAGCAAAGTTACCAAAAAGGATACTTTTAAATTGGTCCATTCCATGCGGATGTACTCAAGCGAAAAGATTATCCCACAAGTTCCTAACACATTATTTTTAACCGTATATTGCAATGTACGAATACTTTTTCTGCTTCGTTGAAGTGAAGTTTTTTGGTTTATGTTTTGTGAAATTTAATTTTTAAAGATGTAGTTAGGAAAAAATTTATAGAAATTGTAGAAAAATTACTGGCTAAGCATTTCTCATAAAAAATGTTTTAGTTTTTTTTAGAATGAATTTCTTAATATGTTGATTTCATTTCTTTGTGTACAGATACTTTTTCTGGCTAGTGTACATATTTTTTTTTCACTGATATTTCAGTAATAAACAATTACGGTGAGATACGATACACTAGACAGGGCTAGTTTACTGGGGCAGCAGCCTTTGGTCGGGAAAACCCCGAGTCCTTCCGGTAACGTGGAACCGGCTGCCATGGGAATGATACAATTACGGTCCTGGCGGATCGTGACAACAGGGGTGGCGGGCCCCTCTCCCTCCGCCATCAAACGTTTAGCAACAATTGGTACAAACATCGCGTACGAGAACAATACAAATTCCAGCTGTGTATAAGCTATCTTTATATAAAAATAATAAATTTTTTTTTGCAGAATACATATATATTTTTGTAGCTTAGGAAGAGCAGCAAATTTCTAACTTAAACCGAACCATTCCTCGTAAAATAGTGAGAACACTGACAACACTGGTACTAAAGGTTGTGGAAAAAATTTTCTCTGCAAAATAAAAATTTAAAAGTATTTAGGGAGTCAAATAAACTTAAAAATATCAAACAGAATAATAATCAACTTTAAGCCACTTAATGCAAATGGCAAAAAGAAAAAGATCAACGGTGGCTACATTTCCCTGGGTGGTTTGCAAAAAAGATTGCACAGAGAAACTTGAATTCATTTGCTGTGATGCGTGCAACTTGTGGACACATGCGGAGTCTATCAAGCTAAATAAGGAGCAGTACAAACTACTGGAAGAATCCGATAGGAAGTTCAAGTGTCACAAACGTGATCCTAGCTTCGTAATTAGTTTTGGCGGCAGTTCGCGTCTAACCTCAAAAACAGGCAGCACCAGAAGCAGTAATGATTCAACGATGATTAAGGAGGTATTGAGCGAATTAATTGAACTGCGAAGGTCAGTCTCCTATTTAAGCAGTCAATACGACGATATGAAACGACACGTTTCCACGAAGGTCGGTTCTACGTTACCGAAACGACCCGGATTTATATCCGGCCAAAGACTGTCACTCCAGCAGCATTCCCCATATGTAAGTATGGGAAATGTTTAAGCTACTACAACAACAACGATATAAAACAAATAGTTCCACAATACAGGGTGGGCCATATAGAGTTTGCTTTTTGAACCACCTATTTTTTTTTAAATGGTAACACAAATGACATGTCAAATGTGTTCATAATTTACTTAAAGGTTTGACATTTACTAAATGAGACGCTATACGCTTGAACAAAATTGGGAAATATTGAAAACCTATTTCCAAAGTGGTGAGTCTTCTTCTTCTTTTCTGATTTTCACATCGGTGGCTACGTCAATAAGCAAAATTGTCGGATTTGGGTCTCAGAAAATCCACACGTTACTGTAGAGAAGCAAATGCATCCACAACGAGTCACTGTTTGGTGCGGTTTTTGGTCTGACAGCATCATCGGATCAATTTTTTTCGACAATGAGCGAGGAGCCGCGGTTAAAAAAAATGGCGAGCGTTACCGTGGCATGCTCAACGAGTTTTTGTTTCCAAAAATTGAAGAGGATGACATGGACGATATTTAGTTTCAACAGGACGGTGCAACTTGTCACACTGTCAAAGTTACACTCGAACTTTTGGCTACCGTTTTTGAAAACCGAATAATCAGCCGACATTCCGATATCAATTGGCCGCCTCGGAGCTGTGATTTAAGCCCGTTGGACTATTTTTTGTGCGGAGCCGTTAAGGACAAATGCTATGCGAACCATCCAGAGACTTTAAAACACGAAATCGAAGTTGCCATTCATGAAATTGGAGCCCAAACAATCGAAAATGTGCTTAAAAATTGGGTTGATCGAATGGCGTACTGTAAAGCCAGTCGTGGCAGTCATTTGAACGATATTATTTTTCATTCATAAATGACAATGTTCAATCTTCAAAATAAAAGAAAAACTTTGAAAAAATATTGATTATTTTTTCTTTATAGCCGATTCAAAAAGAAAATTTTACATTGCCCACCCTATATAACCATGAAAGTGCTGACCTTAAAAAGAGAACAGGTCCTTAAAATCCAGGCTAGAGCAGTTGGAGAAAACATCATTTCTATTTGATAAAGAACGAGTAAGAAATGATGTAATAGTGTCATCAATCAAGTGGCTATTGGATAAAGACCCAGTAACGACCCAGAATCTAATAATTTTTCTTCATGACAGTGCCTCAAACTTACCTTTTTCTTGTTAATACAAATATCATCACGTTCGTTTATTTCTGATTTTATGGCCCATTCTCGAAAGAGAGCCCGTGTTAAAATATTCAAGTTATACGACCGATTATAACGTTCGCGTGGTGTAAAAAACGTACAATTCAGATTTCCCCGATCATGGTACACGGCTCCACCGCCACTGTTACGACGAGCAACTGTAACTCCTTGTGAATTCAATTCTGAAACATTTGTTTCCATAAAAGGATTTTGATGGCGACCTATCACAACACATGGATCATTAACCCATAATAATAATACGTGGTGAATACGGAAATCAAAGTGCCTGTATAACCAATCCTCTAGAGCCAAATTCGTGAATATATCATACGATTGTGAAATGAAAACAGACTTTTTTATATCTTCACAGTTTATTGTTGAAGAACTTAAATCACTCGACGAGTTTTTCTTCGCCGGATTTGTTACAAACGACGACGGTGGTAATCCATGTCTATCCGAAGTTTGCTTTTGTTGATCTGTACAGCTCGTGTGAAAATAATTTTTCGATCTTCTAATATAATTTTCCTCAAATCCAAAGAGCGAAAATTTGTTACCACCTCTTTGGTAGGCTTTGGAAATTAAGGTAATCATCGCAATGTCAACACTTAACTTGCCAATATACAATATCAATTAATGTATTTATTATATTTTACTATTATTCAATTACTTCAGTATTTTTTTATCAAATTTTGGAAATGTCCTCTCGTAAAAATTAGAAATAATATGACCACATAAATACTTCAGATGCTCTAATTTGTTCTTTGGCGACCTTGAAATATATCAAATGTCTTATCAAAATATGCGTCTACCGAATTCGCTGCCGTAACAGAGATCAAATATTCGTGTAACGCAATTGTTTGATGTAACCACTTCCAAGTCTGATGAAGTGCCGTTATCCGTAAACAAAGCCCCAAACAATCTTTGCTCCAATTTTTATTCATTCCTTTAAATCCCTTAGCGCAAGGGTATCTTGAAAGTAAAGTTCTTCAAATTTATTTTATTGTTTTAATGAACACTGTTGCTCTTTCACATATCTACTGTATTTACACAGTATAGGAATTGTGCAAAATTTACACACACTGCCACCAAAGTATAAACTTCAAGTAGCACATATTTTTGACACAATGGGTGTGTTCCAGCAAAAGTAATAATGGAAAACTTTAGTATGATGTATAAATGTATAGAGTATAAAACAAAGTTGTACAGGGGGATAGAGTGGTGTATTTCCATCTTTAAACTAAAAACCTCACCCTCTGGAGGCTTATAGTTTTTAAGGGGTTACATCTGGTTAGAAGCCCTGAAAAATGAGGTTTTTAAAAAAATTTTCCTGAGAAAACTTCTGAATTAATTGTTTTAAGCCTTTCTACACATATTATGGTAACTTTGAATAATATTTAAAAAAAATTTATTTGCAAGAATAACAGTTTTTGTAGCTGCTACAGCAGATTTCCAGGAACCCCTCTAAAAAAAGACGTTTTACGGTGACCACTATATCTCCGAAGTGGATTTTCTGAAATGAAAAAACCAAACGGATTTGATTAAAGTATTGTATATTCTTGTAATTAATCGAAGGAATAAGCAAAAAAAAATTTATTGACAAAATGGCGGCTTCTCAAAAAAAAAATCTATTTTTTTGGAATAGTTTTGGCCTTAAATTGTGTATAAACAAAAAAATGTTTATCGGTTTTAAAAAAGCTTCGATTAAGTACTAGAAAATATAGTTCAGAAGCCGGTGTAAAAATTTCAGACTAACCGGTTTAGCCGTTTCCGAGAAATCGTGGTCACCGACTTTCAAAACACAGTTTTGAGAAAAACAAGGTTAAACGCCGGCCTGCTAATTTAAAGTACTCTGACGCGTCATTACATTTATGCGTATAACTTCAAAAATAATCTTCGGAATGACTTGAAATTTTCATAGTGTTTACTTAAATATATGTACATTACAAAAATTATATAAAAAAAAAAATCGATTTTTTGAAAATTCTAACTAGATGTAACCCCTTAAGTAATTTATTGCTAAAGCTGTGTAATTTAGCGATTTAGCGTGTTGCCAGACACCTCAAATAAGAACAAAGTTCGCATGCAGAGGCGTTCACCGAAAAGGTTGTTTGTAAATCTGCAGTATTTTGGCTTTAGTTTAGAATTCAGAAACATTTTCGAAACTATAAGCATATAACATTGAATTTTACAGAAGAGTCGGCCAGAAGCCTTTTTGCAAATTTGGGTTCAAAAAAAAAAAAGTCCTATTCAGTTCGACTCCGGCTACGTCATCCATAGTATTTTTGCGTAGAACTTCTTCCCACGTTAAAACCACGTCATGTGCGTGTGTGCAGTAAGGATGCACAATAATCCGCGTCCCCATCATTAACACTGAACAGAAATACTCCATTTTTGTTCATATTCTTATTTTCATTTGCAGGTATCTGGCAGTACCATAGTGCTGCCAGTTCCAATGAATGTTATTCTCGATTAAAATTGGAAAGTGATGATATTGGTAAATGCATTTGCATTCAATTTTCATTGAAATACATTCTTTGAATACAAGTATACAAATGAGTAAAAAACGCGTGTGCGTGTATATTTAGTGAATTTAAGTGAAATTTAGAAAAATATATATTATAATGTGCCAAACTATAGCGAAGTTCCCGAGGGCACTTTGGGGTTTTTCACTTTCAAGGCAAATAATTACAAAACTACTTCCGGAGTAATTTGGAGTTAAAAAAGTTATCTCTGAACCCCTCCCGAACATCTCCACCAAATTTCATTAAATACTTTGCCTAAAATTGCCTACGTTACAATTTATCAAATCCAATTCGTAATAATCACCATGATACTTATCTGTGTAGAACTTTTAACTAAAGATGATAGATTACAAGATTTATGGTGCCCACACACACCAACGTAAACTTACGTTCAAACAACGATCTCCAATATTACGAAACGGATCTTTGGTGAGAATTCATTTACATGGGGCTCTGATTAGTATCATCATATCAGCTAATACGGTCGTACGATTATGTTGGTGAGTGTGAGCACCATTAGTAGATACAAAGTCTTGCCATCCGAACCAAAATTATAAGATTAATTTTGACCTAGGGTTATTGTACAGATCCACGATGGAGAGAATAATGAGATGGTACCGTTACTTTGTTTTCAGCGAATTTAACAATTCGCGTGACGTCACCCTAGCACAAGTGTGACCAGATTACCAGTTTCGTAACATGTTTAGTATTTGTTTTCTTCTCTGGCTTCGGAGTTTTTTTTATTTTCTTTATTTAGTTTAGTCAAAATACATAAAAGCTCTTATTGATTATTGAGTTACTGCTAATATAAACAATATGTATATAAATAGAATAATAAATAAAACGTGCTAAAACTAAAATACAAATTGACTAAAATGAATAAATTATATTAGTGAATTAAATTATGAAAGAAAATAAACTCTAACCTCTTTTAATTAAAATGCGATGTTAATGTTTTGTAAAATATACTTTTTTTAATTAGTTTAATAATTCTCTTTCTATTTAGTTCTAGTTCTATTTAGTTTTATTTATTTTATCCTCTGGGCACACTATTAGCAGTTGGTATTATTGGGGGTGTTGGTGATTATTATTGTGTGTTAAGCAGGCCACAGACGATTAATGTGGTGTGGTAATTATTTGTGTGTGAAAAGAAGGGAGGAAAGGAAGAGGAGAAAAGTGGTTCTATTTGTGTGTATATTTTTTACACACTTTCTATATTAGTGTTTTTGTCTTCTTCTTTATTTTTTCTTCTAAAATTTGGCTCGATTTTAATTTTACATTTCAGTCCTTATGTACGCTCTTATTTTCCACAATGATGGCTGGCTTTTGAACAAATCTATAAGTTCCTCAATAAATGTTTTGATTAATGTTGCCATTTGTCCACTCAAATCCACACTTCGAAATTTCTTTTGAGATATAGAAAGTGTGAAAAAAATATATATAAATGCGAAGACCCCTGCCTTTGGCAATACTCCTGCTCTCAAAATGAATAAATTTTTTCTTTATCCTCTTCTCCCTTGTTTTTACGCACAAACAAATAAGTTTCTTCCGCGGTCTGCAAGTATGCTCACTTAGCAACGATCCAGTTGAACCTAGAATCCTCAACCCACTGTTTCGATTTTTATACCTTCTGTGGCCTGCTTTGTGTGGACCATTTATTCGCTTACATTTTTTTCCAAGTTGGTGTTTCTTTTTTTCCTTCGAGCAGGCAAATCTCTCTCTCGTAACTGCAGTGCTGCCGAGTTTTAGATACACAAAAGCAATAAAATGCCCTTAAAAAAACAAATTTTCATTGAATTGCTCAGACAACTTTTTATGCGTGACGAATCGTTGTGTGCGATTTTTAAAATAAATGTGTTATAATTATGTACAGTAGACTGTATGGAAAACAGAGTTTTAAGAGAATATCTTTAAAAGGAGGCCGAAAAACACTTTTTTGCTTTTTCAAAAAGGTCGTTATGGCTTCTTATGATCTTTTACTATTTTGTGTGTGTTTTTTTTAATATAATTATTATATGGTTTTAACTTGTATTCAGTATATTCGGAGATTCTTAAACGTTGTAAATGTTAAGAAGGTTTGAGTGAAGTAGATCCAATATTCTTGCATAACTTCAAAGGGATAAAAAATTAGATTTGCACTGTCCAAACTTGATATTTAGAAGAATCAAACAATTTTCAATAGGACTAAAATCTTGTCAGCTTTAAATAAAAGAGCGGTTTTTAGCCTTTTTAAATTATAGGCATTTTTTTAAACTTGCAATTTTTGTACCTTTAAATTAAAAAAAGAAACAATTTGCCTTAACTTACAATTTTGGTTTCTTCAAATTAATAAAAAAAAGCACCATTTATTGCGAAGATCAAAGCGTTGGAAACACTTTACAACTCAGCTAGAGTGACGGTTCGCACTCTCTGATGGGTGCAATCTTGTTTCTATCATTCTTGCTGCTGTCCATAAATAAAAACACTCTGAGCTGGTTCTCAAAAAATGTCCACAGCTGAAATCACCTGATTCCAAAACGCTCTTTTGTGTAACATTGTTGCGTAAAAAATGATTAAATAACATAGGAAATCGTATTAAAAAGTCTAAAAATTACGTTAAAGTTCAGATATTTCTCAACAAAAAGCATTAAAATTATTATTATTATTTATAAGGATATATACAAAATAACCCTAATTTAAATGGCGTACTGGCCACAAAAACAAAAAACATTATTATTCCCAGAAATATATTAAAAATATTTGAATTTGGCATAGCAACCCCGTTCAAGCAAAAAGAACAATCATTCACACCATCACAGACTTGACTGCCGTAAACTCATACCGACCAGAGACCGTAAATTCCTGACATATGGCCTCTGGAGACGGGCAAGCATTGTTGACAAGAACTTTATATGTGTGCGTGTCGGCTGATTTGGCCTTTGGACACGATCAAGCATTGTTGACAAGAGCTTTATATGTGTGCGTGTCGGGTGCTTGACGCTAATATCTAAAATTTTTGATTTTCATCATTCAAAAGCCGACAACAAGTATGTGTGACACGACGACACCCGACTGCACTAACACACACAAAGCTCAGTCAAGCATGCTGGATCATCTCCAAAGGCCAATTGACGCTAATATCTAAAATTTTTGATTTTCATCATTCAAAAGCCGACAACAAGTATGTGTGACACGACGACACCCGACTGCACTAACACACACAAAGCTCAGTCAAGCATGCTGGACCATCTCCAAAGGCCAATAAATGAATTTACGTTCTCTGTACCAACGGTGCTTGTCAAAAAAAAAGGGAGAAGAAGAGTGCTTTCACTTTAATTTTTGTAATATGCCTAGGAGAGAGGCGAATGAGGTGCAAACACATTTTTTAAAGAGAGATTAGTTGAACGCAATCTGTTTTCTCGCGATGTACATAATGATAACTTTATATATATTATAATATGTACATCGCGAAACCTTGTTCTATGTCTGGTATCGTCAGTTTGATGGCTTATAGTTCCGTCTTAATGCGCCCGTTCCGCCCGTTGCGGCAACAAATTTAACTAACAGCAAAATAGATTATGCGGCGCAAATGACAATGGCTTAAAAAAAAAAATTGTTGTATCGCGGAAATTTGTATCGACGGTGTTTTTTGTTATATTAAATTAAATACAGAAGATAAATGCGATTTAAATGAAATGAGTTAATTCAAATACGCCCTTATCTTTTCGATAACAGCCAGAAGGAGTAGAGGCTAGACCTAACCAAGCTCTCCCGCAAAATGAATGTGCGTCCCGGTCTCGAAGTTATGGACACACCCACGGTCTAGGTCTACCATAAATTCTAATAAAATATTTCAATAAAAACTATTGCTTATACACAATGCAATAGGATATTTGTTTTCACGACAAGAACTTCTGTTGATTTTTTGTTTATATGCAACAATACTTATATTGTGGCACCACGGTACATTTTACACGTTAAGTCAGTCAAATACCTTGCCCGCAACGGATGCAAATGACTCATTGTTACAGCCCTGTTACACGCTTCCTTGGCGCGCCTCTTCACCTTGCCAGCTCACTGTAGGCTAAGACTCCGCCAGAAAATATGAGATTTGCAAGTGGTCTTTCGATTTCTTTGAAACTTTGGGAAATATTAGTTTTAGGTAAGATACATTCGAGCCTATAAGGATTTTGAAAAATTTTCAAAATTGAGTCATCTACGCCATGTTGAAAATCGGGACCGTATTTTTTTCAAAAATCAATATTTCTTGAACTGTTGGATGGGTTTCAATGCAATTTACAGACAATATAGAAACAAATAAGTAGTTTCAATTAGTATTATGTTAAAAAAAAAATTTCGAAATTTTGACCAAAAAAAAGTCAAAAAATTTTTTTCAATCAATTTTTAGTTGATTTGGCCAGTTTTTTAGATTTTCTGTTATACACGTAACGATTCCTTAAGATTTAACCTTTATTTTGAAAAAAAAAAATTTTATGGTGTCTATAATAGTTCTCGAGATATTGCGATTTTAGTGGAAGCGCGCACGCACGGTTCGCGCTGCGTTATGTGTTCCTGTATGAAGTGACTGGAGCAGACTGCTGCAGGTCTGTGCGCGTTTTTCTACTCCCGCGCTGCGTAACCGCGAACTTCACGGGCGCTCGGTGTGGGATCGCTACAGAGAGCTAAAAAAAGGAAGATAGACGTATTATCTGAAAGAAGAAACTAGAGGCCGAAATACGTGAGTGCGAGGAGCTTGAGATGCTGGCCAACAGGAACAACGCCTGAAAATTATACCAGAAAGTTCGGCGGCTTACAGAAGGTTTTAAAACCGGGGCGTTTTCCTGTAAGAACAAAGACAGCGAATTTGTGACTGACATCCAGAGCACACTTAAATTGTCGAGGGAACTTTTCTCGAACCTGTTAAACAGTGAAAGCTGCGCATGTCACAGAGAATGTGAAGTTCCCGATGCCCCAATTGTCGACGACGGAATTGTCGTTCCGCTACCCGACCAGGATGAGGTGAGAATAGCTGTAACGTGGCTAAAGAACAACAAAGTCGCGGCCGCAGGCGCGGACGGACTGCCGGCTGGGCTATGGCATTGCAGCGAGGAGCTGGTAAGGGGCATGCATCAGCTTCTATACAAAATATGGTCGGTCGGCATGCCTGCCGATTGGAATTTAAGTCTGCTCTGTCCAATCCATAAGAACGGCGATCCTGCAATCTGTGCCAATTACCGCGCGATTAGTCTTCTAAATATCGCCTATAAGGTTCTAGCGAGCGTATTGTGTGAAAGGCTGAAGCCCACCGTCAACCAACTGATTGGACCTTATGAGTGTGGTTTTAGACCAGGAAACTCTACTATCGGCCAAATATTTACAATACGTCAAATCTTGGAAAACACCCACGAAAGGAGAAGCGACACACACCATCTTTTCGACGATGTCAAAGCTGCATTCGACAGTACGAAAAGGAGTTACTTGTATGCCGCGATGTCTGAATTTGGTATCCCCACAAAACTAATACGGCATTGCAAGATGACGTTGCTTAATACCAGCAGCGCCGTCAGAATTGGGAAGTACCTCTCCGAGTCGTTTGATACCAAACGAGGTTTCAGACAGGGTGACTCGCTGTCGTGTGACTGCTTTAACCTGATGTTGGAGAGCATCGTATGAGCCGCAGAACTTCATCGCTCAGGCACAATATTTTATAAGAGCGTACAATTGTTGGCGTATGCCGATGATATTGACATCATCGGCCTTAACAACCGCGCTGTTAGTTCTGTCTTCTCCAAACGGGATAAAGTGGCAAAGCGAATGGGTCTGGTGGTGAACGAGGATAAAACGAAGTACCTCCTGTCTTCAAAGAAACAATCGGCGCACTCGCGTATCGGCACCCCAGGCACTGTTGACAGTTATGATTTCTATTTTGTAAAAGACTTCGTACAACATCCGATGAAGCGACACTTGCAGTGTTTGAGAGCAAGATTCTGCGCAAGATTTTTGGACCTTTGCACGTTGGCAGCGGCGAGTATCGCAGGCGATGGAACGATGAGCTTTACGACGCCGTAGACATAGCGCAGCGAATAAAGATCCAGCGGCTACATTAGCTGGGTCATGAAGAAGAAGAAGCCGATTGCCCCGATACAACCGTTAAGTATTTCGTCGGGAGGTGGTTTGAGTGACCTTTTGATGTTCAGCATCTTCGTCGATTGTTGGCTCGCAATGCTCGCAGTATGGAGTCTCTTCATGCCCAAAGCGATAATCTCGTCAATATCTTTACACTCGAGAAACTTTGTTTGTGCCAGTGCTGGTCTTTGTTTTTTTTTTATTCGAAGGGGGAATCTTACGTAGATACTGTCAATATAGACGGTATGCACGATTCATACTGATCGCTAAGGGGGCACCTCATTCGGGACCACGCATAGTCAGTATTACTACTAAACTGGACCTGCGAAACAGTACACCTACGTACTAAACCCTAACTCCAACCTCTGTAGCTTTAGTTTGCCCTGCGATACCGCCGTTTAAGCATTGTATCGCAGGGCCATGCTAGCCATTATGGCTCTTCATTTATATTTCTGTCTCCGTCTACCCTTCATTACTTCTTTGTACTCTTTCTTTACTGCGTTCCCATTCCATTTTCCGCAGTTCCTGTAACGCATTTGTGGACCGTTCTCTCATCTTGGTCACACCAACTTCGTCTGCAGCATGTGATCTTAAATGTTGCCTGGGGTTATTCTTTCTTTTATGATTTCTTCAATGGGCATTCTTTCAGATGCGTTTCTCGACCAGGAGAAGAAGACATGTTCCACGTTCTCACTACCGTTGTCGCAGAACGAGCAGTCTGCTGCGTCCTCGTGGTCGAGTCTTTGGAGATACTCTCTACAGCATCCATGTCCCGTCAGGAACTGTGTCAGGCAGTAATCTGTGTCACCCTGTCTTCTCTCAACCCAAGCCTGCACGCTTCTGATAAGTTTATGCGTCCATCTCCCTTTTGTCGCCGTTAGTCGCCTGTTTAGGCTTTTGACTTTGTCGTACACTCTACCCAGTTCAGAGGTCATTATATCTTGTGGCATGATACCCGATATGACACATACTGCTTCAAACGACACTGTCCTGAAAGCACAGGCAACTCAAGGGCACTTAGTCTAAAAACTATTTCCGCCTTCTTCGCGTATGTTTTCTGTGTCAGGGCTTTACCCCATATGGGTGCTGAATACATGAGTGTCGACTGGGTAACTTTAGCCAGGAGCGCTCTTCTACTCTGAGTGGGACCACCGATGTTGGCCATGGCTGCCTTTCCGCATCCTTTTTTAATGTGCTCCTTGAAGCTTAGTCGAGTATCGATCAGTACACCCAAATATCTTAGTGCCGCTTGTGTTGTGACGTTAAACCCATCGATGTTTAGTGTGGTCGTTTCTAACTTGTTTCTTTTCGTAATGAGAACTGCCTCTATTTTTGGTCCTGCTAGCTGGAGTTTAACCACCGTTAGCCATTGTTTGACCTTTGTTGTTGCCTCGCTGCAGATGCTCTGAATCTGAGGGATTGTTTTGGCCATTATGATCAACGCAATGTCGTCTGCGTATCCTATTATTTGCACTTCCCTCGGCATTGGGAGTTGCAGTATCCCATCATATAGTACATTCCATAGGATCGCGCCCAGTACAGATCCCTGCGGTACTCCGCCCGTCACTGCATATCTCTTAGGACCTTCATCTGTATTGCAAAGAAGTACTCTTTCCGACAGATAACTGTTTATAACCCGTACTAAGTATGCTGGCGTTTTTTTCTCTTCAAGAGCCTTTATAATATGGGGCCAGTATGCCGAGTTGAAGGCGTTCTTGACATCCAGAGTGACAACTGCACAGTATTCTTTATCACCATGCATCCACTTGTCACCCTCAATAGCCTTGCTTGCAATGTTTGTCACCCTCCTGACGGCGTCGATGGTTGAACGACCTTTTCGGAAACCAAACTGATGCTCGGATAGTTCAGCCGGCACTTTCTCCAGCTGCTGTTCCAGGCGCGTGCAGATTAGTTTCTCCAAGTTCTTACCCATAGTATCTATCATGCAGAGTGGCCGATAAGCACTTGGGTCACCCGCTGGCTTATTTAGCTTCTGAAGTAGGACTAGTTGTTGCTTCTTCCATACTTTCGGAAACATGGCTTCTTTTATACACTTGGTGAAGTGGTCTTCAAAAGGCTTTACGTTGCGCCTGATAGCGATCTTCAGCGCCTTGTTCGGAATGCCGTCAGGTCCTGGTGCCTTAGCATTGCCGAAATTTTCCGTTGCCAAAATCACCTCTGCTTCACTGATTGTGACGCTACTTTCTGCTGCGCGGAACTGGGTCTGGCTTGGTTGGTATCTGTAGAATCTTTTCTAAAAGAATGGGGCAAGTTGGTGCCTGTCCTCTTCCTCCATTGACCTTGGCCATAACGAGTTTGTAGCCATAACCCCACGGGTTTTCGTCAACATTATGGCACAGTTCTTTAAAGCTGCCGCCTTGCTGCTTTTAATGGCTTTCTTTAATTGTTCCTGCTTCTTTTTATAATTCTCGCGGAGCCTGTAGTGTTCTGCCAGTCCATAACTCCTTTGGGAAAGGCGCCTTGCTTTTTTGCATTCGCTTCTCAGGGTGCTGATCTCCTCGTTCCACCAGTATACAGGCTTTCTGGACGCGTTCTGTCTTTTCCTGCACATAGCGACATCGCAGGCTCTTCTAACATGTTTTACTAGCACCCCCACCTGTAGTTCCACATCATTGGTGCTAGTCGGATTCTCTTCTAGCATGATTTGGAACATTTCTTCGTCAAGCGTCTCCACCCTCCAGCCCTTATTTTGTTTTTTCCGTACGTCTTCCTTTCCATGCGAAAAATCCACCTTAATAGCAAGGTGGTCACTGCATGTGTAAAAATCACACGGCTGCCAGCTTGTTGATCGTACTAGAGCCCTGCTGGCGTAAGTGATGCCGGTTATTGATGCACGACCATTCACTTCGAAACTGTTTTTTCCCCCAGTTTTTAGCAGAACCGCATCAAGCAGTGAGAATGCCTTAATCAAGGCATCTTCCCTTTTATTGGTGTATCTGCTACCCCATTTCAAGGTCCACGCATTGAAATCACCTGTTTGGTGTGGTACCACGAGCGTTTTGCACAAGTTCATTCAGTAGGTTTTCTGTGGTGCGTAGCAGCTGTAGAAATAGATGCCACATATTTTTGCTCGGGTATAGTAATCCCTGTCGGTGTGCGGTTTGTTCTGGAGGGTATTTCCTCCACAGGCCCAAATAGCAGCTTTACTTTTCCTGTCCGAGACCCACGTTCCGACGTTTAGGTTTTTATGCTAGTCGCTGACTAGCACAACATTCACCTTATTTTCGTATACCCTTTGTTTTAGGAGCTCTTGTGCAACCTC
The DNA here is from genome assembly GCA_037575425.1 of Anastrepha fraterculus. Lineage (NCBI taxonomy): Eukaryota > Metazoa > Arthropoda > Insecta > Diptera > Tephritidae > Anastrepha > Anastrepha fraterculus. The sequence continues at coordinate 394,967 of JAYXIM010006598.1, read as the reverse complement.
GAAATCGTTTAGATTGATCTGCTCAATCCTCATTTTTTCGTTTTAATATACGCCGCTTGATACAGGGGACATTTTCTGCTTCCAATCTGATGGCTTGTATCTTCTCCTCCATTTCTTTTACAAGCTCCACAGAAGGGCTTTTTCTCGCATACTTTCGCTTGATGACCCTTCTCTCCACATTTGAGACAGTTCTGGCTTCTGTCGTTTTCGTTTGTACACGCCCTCGCCAGGTGTCCATCCTCCAGGCATCTGTAGCATCTCTTCAAGTCAGGCTTTTCTCTTATTCGGCATACTACCCAGCCGATTTTGAGTTTTTGCTTATCAAGCAGTCGCCTTGCGTCCAGCGCTGGTAGGCTTATCACCGCCGTTTGCGTGCCTGCATACGTCGCTCTAACGCTTTTCATTGCGTTCGTATTGCTTCACCTATGTCCTCTTTGGTTGTGATTTCATCTAAATTACGGATCTCCACCAACATCTCATGGGTTAGGACCTTGATTTGCGCCTGGTCACCTAGCACCTTGCCAATCTTCTTCTGTATTTCGCCTTTGGCCGTCTTTCTTATGCGCGTAACGTTTTCTTGCAGGGCACAATATTTTTTAACCACCCTGGGAATGTCACTGTATGTCATTGTTCCGGCACGCGCAATGACAATCGCATCCGGCCTCGGGGGTGGTTTATTGGTCACTTTCTTTTTGGCTGGTTTGCGCTTGACACTCATCCAGCCATTTGCCATATCCCCGTTCGTCCTTTTGGTATTACTCTCTCCTTTGACTTTCTTGTCTGCACTTGCTGACACTTTGTGCTCTTTCTCGTGTGTGGTTTTGCTTTTCTTGGGTAGCGTTTTTCGTCGCGTGATCTTTTCGGTGTTCCTTCCAAGAACGTTTCGCTTAGCTTCCTTGCTTTTCGCTTCTTCCTGAGCTCTCGAGTGTAGCTTAGTGATCGTTTCGAGGAGTTATTTTATGTGGTTGTTAATCGAGCGTTGCGGTAGACGCATTGCTTCAGTCAACTTCCCAATCGTCTCACCAAGAAGCGTTAAGATATCACTAGCCGATTGTGCTGCTTTCTCATTGCTTTCTTGCAACGCAGGTGGCGACGATTTTGCTCTCTCAAGCCTTTCTACACTGAGCGTCTTGATAGGACTTCGTCTCAGCTTTGATGCGCGCTTAAAAGGATCAGCCCCTGTGATTATACGGCCTTTGGGGGTCTTGTACTTCTCAGTTAGTAGATCACTCGAACCACTTGCACCTGGTATCTTTCTGTTAGCCTCTTCCAGGCTTTCATTTCCGCTGCCCATAATGGCTCCATAAATGTTACTGCTCTTGTTTGTTGTGTTTCTCGTTTTGTTTTCCATTCTTTTTTTGTTTACGAAATAAACAGGAACGGGTATAACCTTGGGGACGGTGCCCCTACCCCAGTTCTCTGAGGCCTGTTCTTCGCTTTACCGGTCCCGGAAAACACGGACGGACCGGAGCTGACCCGGGACTACGCAGACTACTACCTCTGCGTCCAATGCTCACTCCCTGACTAGGGCCCGAAGGGGCTGGTCACTGATACACCCCGTGGCTAACACCTCGGCAGAGCAAGCTCACATCACTCCCTTCACTTCAATAACAGAGATGGTTCTTAAAGTGATGAGAGACCCTCAGTGCGCCACGGCATATACCGGTCAATTAGCAGCCGGACCTAACATGGTGAACAGACGCTGACCAGAAAGCCGTCCATTATGGAAACCGCCGCGCCTGGATTTTTGTTTTGCTCCCCATGGCTTTGCATGATTAGGGAGACAACTATTTCTCAGAGGCATTGACTTTGGGCCTCTGTCACCGGAAGCCTCATCGGATGGGCTGTCATTTAACCGCATCCTCCGCTTCTGGCCGCTCATTGTCGGCGATTGCTTATTCGTTTAAACTTATTTCGCAACTAACCTGCTACCACAGGCCTTCCGGCTATCCGCAACCTGCCGACCCCCACGGTAGCTTAGAGCCCAGCTTAGTCGTTCAACCCCGAGGAGTGGACAAATAACCGTGGCCAGTGTTGGTCTGCCTCCATCAATGTGTGTGCAAAGGTCCAAATGGATGTGAACTGGTTAAATCTTTATTCATACAAGAAGTCATTTATTTTATTTCAATACAATGTTAAATATAACGATTTACTTACATTTGGTTTTTCCCTGGTGGGGTTTTTCACGATTCTGCTTTCAATCACAATAGTGAGGGTTGCCGTTTATACTGAATTTACACTATCCCTAGTGGCGGTGTTTTCAACCACTATATGTGCTGATTTGCTTTTGCTTAGCTTAGTAAGGTAAACAGCTTATTCGCTTTCGATTGTGTTATTGACTGTAAGTATAACAGTTCCAGTTTGCAAATGTTGCAGATACTTGCTGATTTGTAGACTGTGGTCGTGCGTCTACAGGAGATATAGCAGAGAACCCAAAATGTTTCCCTGTGGAACGTCTGCGTGCCTATTTTTTAGAGATGAATATGAATTTTCGTTTTTTACCCAAAAGTAACTACCATTATGAAATGAGGATAGGATCTCGCAGTATTGTATTGGTGGTGAAAGGCTCTCAACAAATAAATTTTCGAAAAGATAACTTTATCTTCAAGTATGTGTGTAAAGTCGTGCAGTAGGAGCAATGAGTACCTGTCGGGTACTGTAACTGAGTTTAGGGTGCAATAGTCGCCACATGGCCTCCAGGAACGTTCAGTCTTATGGACCATGAGTAGTGGGCTTGCCTAATTACTGTTGAATGGCCTACATCGCGTGGCGGCCAGTTTTTTTGGAGAAAGATGTCTGGACCAAGAAAAAACTGGTTGGCTCGTAGTGATGATGCGGTGAGCGAAACTGTAAACTTTGCAATGGTTTCGACAGGCGATAGGCGTGTGATAGCGGAAAACTCTTTAAGCAAGTTTGAAAAATATAGTCTTGCAATGGCGATTGACACACTTGTCGAGTTGCTTTGAGCTCAGAAAAATGAACATTCTGTTTTTTAAGCAGTTTTTCGATCTAACAAGCACGGTGCATTAAGATCGGGTAGCAGGTCAGCAGGATACGATAAGAAGTCGGCCGCAAGAATAGCTTGAGTTACATCTGAAAGTTCTAAACTCCACACAGGTTTAGGACTATATCTCCAAAAACTTGAATTGTAGAGTTCGGGACAAAAAGTTTCATATCCGAAGGTGTTGCTCTAGCCAAATCCGAAGATTTTGGTATCGTAGATACGTCTGCGCCTCCGTCGATTAAGAAAAAATGTTTTTTTGAAGGTGTTAAATATATCAGATAGATCAGGGGCATTTCAGACCATTCGCCAATCTCTGAAAAGTCAACAGAAGAGCAACCACACTGTGAAACGTTTGGTGGTGCTGAGCGAGTGAACTTACATGGTAGTGGGTATCTTTTAGCTTCTTGGCCGAACTTTGCGTGATACTAGCACACGTCATCAGAACTCATTTTCGATAGAGCGCTGGTGTTTTTGAACGCGAACGGAAGAGCGTTTTACTGCTATCTAGCGCTTTACTGAGCTATTTCTGAGTTGCTTAGTATGCTGCAAACTTCGTTAACGCAGTTTAGATGACTCAACAATGGAGTCGGCAAATTTTTAATTTTTCGGTAATCGATACATTATTTGCTATAATGGCTGCTTGCGAGTATGCAGGCAACCGGTTGATCCCCAAATCGTGCAAAATGCTCTCACTCAAAGCGGAGACGGTTACACACTTCATCTATTTGAAAATATCGTTTGTACGGCGATTGCTTGATGGCATTCCGCGAAGCACGTGCTGCAACCGGCGTTGCTGGCTTTCAATGAGATACTCTGTCAGATTTGTGCGCATGTACTTGTATTTTCCAGTACTCGCTGTTGCATCGATAATAAGGTGTAGTTCCATTAATTTAAGCTGTGGTATGCTAGCAGCGACTATGTTGAATTTTGCATAATCTGCAATGACACAGGAGGCTTCGAACCAGAAGTCAAGTGAATAGAAATACGTTTCAATATTATTCTCCAACAATATAGGAAGCGCGATGCGTGGAATGCATGAAGTAGCTGGAATTGACATCATCAAAGCCGTGAAAATAAACAAATAAAAAAGAGGAAGATTAAGGCGAAAATGAGTGGAAAGGCAAGAATGATAGAACAACAAATCGCAAAATCCCAAAGAATAATGTAGCGGTTAAGGGAAGGCGCTACCTTCTGAATTCTCTATACCGTGAATCATAAAGCCCAAATTTATAAGTGCACAAATTCAAAATTCAGTGCCACTGTCTTCTTTGCAATAAACATCGCGTGTTAATTTTAACAAATGATCTGAAAGGCAGCCAACTTTTTTTTGCAGTATGAGTGAGAATCGGCAGGCAATGACAAACCTCCGAGTGTATTTCTGCCATGAAAAAGCTCCTCATAAAAATATCTGCCGTTCGGAATCGGCTTGAAACTGTAGGTCCCTCCATTTGTGGAACAACATCAAGACGCACGCCATAAATAGGAGGAGGACCTCGGCCAAACACCTAACCTACGCGCCAATTCCCTTATATGGAACAGCATCAAGACGCATACAACAAATAGGAGGAGAAACTCGGCCAAACACCCAAAAAGTGTGTAAGAGCCAATTATATATATATATTTGAGTGAGAATTTTGTATTCACTGATTTTCCGCCAGCGATTATTTTTCAAATCCATCCTTAATCCCGGGCGCTCCACGCTCTTCATGCGTATCTATTTCATTTGTCCAAGTGCACCATGCTTTGCACTGCCAGTATTGGTACTTACAACTGATTTTAAAAACTGTCACTGCGTCATTATAATTCGGGCTCACAATTTTTTCCGTCGCTTTTCTTTCTTTCTTGAAATAGGGACCAGAGGATCAATTACAGATGAATGGGTCCAAATAATATCAAAGTGGCAGCCTTTATAGAGACTTGTATCATTTACTCTTTACCACACATCACAGAGAGGAGTCAAACATGCTCATAATATAAAGAGTATTTCTTAACACAACAATTTCTCACACAAGTGTTATGTATCTATGCGTTGGTATACAACCACTTATGTGCCGAGACGACGGTGCGTTGGTGCAGCAGCATTGTTTACCACATTTCTCTATTCATGAATTGTTTTCCACCATGCGCCAGATATCGACGTTGTATTATGCAAAATTTGTGGTTAGTTCGTGTTTAGCCCTTATTCGGTATTGACGTTTTAATTTGCTGTGTGTCCGTGTACGCGGGTTGTGTCAATGAAATTCAGAAAAAAGTGTGTGCATATACATAAAAATACATATGTACATTCGATTCTCTTTTGGACAAAACGGAAGTGTGTGGGCATTTTAATTGTCGTTTGCTTGCCATCTCGGCATTTGGACAATACTACGTCCATAAAATAGTTATACATATGTATATAATCAAAAATATGATTCAATGAGCTACAAATATTAAATTTATAGTTTGAAAGGTGGCACAAAGAAAAAACTGGTAATGCTACGACTCTGTTTGCCAAAAAAATCGAAAATGTTTATTGTGTGTATTCCTAAGTGTGGATGAACGTGAATACGAATCCAGATGCACATGCAATTAGGATTTTGTGTATTGATACAAATTAAAAAACCTTAAATATTCATATACAATATGAATTTTAGGTTGCACATTTATATTTACTTATGTGTCTTTGAAAACTATATGTAATTGCATTTGAGTTGAGTGCAGTGAGAAATTCAATTATTCCAATCATTTATACACAAAAATTTGCATTTGTAACCAGCAAAAACAAAGGTACAAATAAATTCACTCATTTGATTACATCAATAATGTGAAAACGCAAACGGTAAAATACAATACTATAAGTTAAAGTGATTTTTTTAAACAATCAGAGTCATTCAAAAATCGATTCCGAAAAAGCAAAGTTTTACCTGTGAGTTTCTTAAACCGATGCCTAATAGCATATATTTTGCGTAAAAGTAGCAATATAAAGATTACTATTTTATTAACATAAATACTAAAAATAAAAAACGATTCATTAAAAAAGGTAAAACCTAAATAAGCACATATATTTTGAAATGAAATAGTTAACGAATAAAAATAATCTTGGAATGGAACGAGGGATAAAAATGAAGAAATTAAATTAAAAGTGTTCGCTAATCAAGATATCCCTTAAATTAAATTAAACGGTGAAAAAGACATGCTATCTTGAAGAAACGCATCCATAAATACAAAATGGTACGGCGATTAGAACCAGAAAAACGGAAAGACAGCAAGACTGAAAATTCATTCACAAGGCGAAACATTGAAGAAGCCAACAGCAAATGGCGACTACGGTGCCCATTTCATCTATACCAAGTTTTTAGTTGGCAACAATATCGAAGAGTTCGCCTTCTTAATTGTCGTGTAATGCCCAATGGTGAGTTCCTTTTCATCTATTTTTTTTATAATTGTCGAAAGATAAAAAAGTTTCATTCATTTCGCAAACTCATTTTACCCTTCTTTCTTACAACTTCTTGGGTCCTGCTATGCATATTCATACATACATAAATACATATCACCTATCTAAGTATGTATATATTCCAACATACATATGTGTATCCGCCGAAGAAAATTTTCTGATGCACCTGTGCTTTGACAAAAATGGCGTGCCAGGTTCTTGTTATTTGTTGCCCAAGCAAAAGCAGCTGCTACTGGATATACACAAATGTATTTGCACATATACTGTAATATGTACACATCTACATATGTATTTATCGTAACGCAGTCTTAATATATGTATATGTATGTAAGTCAGTATGTACTTGTTACTGTCGAATATAGTAGCTTCATCAAACTGGTTTAAAACCAGATCCGATGCATCTTTGCCAAGTTAACTCAAGAAATTAACTTTTCGGACCTACATATGTACGTATACATGTATTTATGGTAACTAATAATTTGTTTACTTAAACCTACATAAATTAAATAAAACTCTACCTCTTCCAAATGAAATAAATCGTCAGAAAATACTCTGAGGGATGTAGTAAAATACATAATTTATTTTTTGCGGCCTTTTGTATGTATGTACATATTAACTTACGTTTGTGTTGTGTTTTGTTTTTTAAATATAATCTATAACCGGCCTCAGATACCTTGTGTAAATCCGAAGCCATTGATAAATATTATAATACTCGTATTTGAGTTTTCCTCTTTATGAAATTTAACTCAATGTTAACTCGTTAGGAAAAGGATTTGATCCTTTGTAGATAAAAGGTGTGTGATCAAAGAATTCAATTTCAGATAAGTTCTGTAAATATAAACATCACATATTTTTTTTAAAGGTTACGTTTTTTGATTCGCGTCATACACTCTAATATGTACATATTGTGGGGGAATAAAACTTCACATATACTTTTATACTAAAATTAACACGCTTTATTTCCTATGAAAATTCAAGATTAAGATGAAATATAAAACTTGTAAAAGAACTCTAATTTTTATATGTCTTGTAGTTGCAGGAACGCTTCTCGAATCATCTATTTCTTCGAATTCATAACGACGTTAAATTCAGTTGAATAGTGAATAAAAATGAATAATGAAATCAGTGTGGCCACACTGATAGGTTCCCACAATATGTATGATGATACATTCTATAAATATGTTACAGATAGTAGTCGAAAGAATTCAATATTAAAATAACTCTAACCACTTCTACTTTACGCCCTTGTAATTTTTCCATACATAATTGTTCATGCATTTTCTACTGTGTGTGAAATATTGGTGTTTATAATAATAAACAACATAATAATAAACCATATTTTGTTAGAAGAAAGAATAGGTATTTCACACATATCGAAAATTGGATAAGGATCTCGGTGAAATTGCACACGAATGTGCGCAACAAACGTTTAAAGTATTTAGTTTTTGTTATGCGGCATATCGCAGATACATATAATATATACGTTGTATTAAGTTATAGTTTTGATACGGACATATTTTGATTTAATTCTGATTTACCATAATTTCACTTTTTTGCTTAATTGAAGGCATTGCCACTTTTTGACTACTCTCATTTTAAACGTCAATAACCGCATAATTGAAATACCTAATGAGAGAAAAGAATTTTATCAAACGTTAAACCAAATAGTACGAATACAAATGGGAGTCGTATTTATTGAGTTCCAAAATGATAAAATGTTGCAATTTTAGAATTTATGATTTCGGGAAAATCGAGGTTTCATGTTTATTGAGAGTGGTGTTTACCGAGGTGGTAGTGCATTAGAACTAATTATCAAAATAATTACTATTTCTTAAAAATTAATGAAATTTTAAGCATTTTTTTACCACGACTTTAGTTCATAAATCTCGACTTTTTACCCTGTATCATGTTAAAGTCAATCAAAATAACTTCTTGAGTAACGGTTTATTAGATCACTATTCTTTTTGATTTACGGTTCATTTTTTATAATGCCAGAGTAAAAGTAGTTATGGTTGTAAGAAGCGAAGCATATACGCCCCAAAGTGTGCCATTTTTTTATAAATGTACATACATATATGTTCTTTCCGGTATTGCCTCAACACTGCCAGATAATTTGGTTTTGGAAAGAGAGATATTTTGCGGAGCCAGATCTTTGGGCATATGTGAGCTCATCGAATATTTAACTTCATTTGGTTCATATTACAAGGGCTTCAGTCGTTGTCAAAAATTATTTGAAAGGTTTTATAAGCTGTGCAAAGCAAAATGGAAATGATTAACATTTATATGTATATATATATTCGGTCAGATACAATATAAATTTAGCATACGATAAGTCGAATAGTTTATTTCATGACAGTAGTTTATAAAGTCTGAACCAAAAGCATTTCCGATTCAACAAATTAGGGGTTTTCATCTCTATACGAGGTGTGTTCAAAATATAAGGCGAATTTTCAAATTTCTAGGGCTACGTACATTCGACTTTCGATTATTATTATTTTTTATGTTAGTGCACTCGTCTCGAATATATGTTCACGGATTTAGCAATATAACATGTTTAGTTTGTTTGTGAGAGGCATAAATAATACAGGTTGTTGCATCAAAAGTTGTGGCATATATAAGCAATAAAGATCACATGTGTATGCGTTTGTGGCTTGTTGCACGCATTCGCCATTATTTGTTTAATATTACTTGTAGCTTCATAACACTATCAGAGACTGTGATTTGAAACGGAATTGTCGAAACGATTTTGGCACTTTTATACCAAAAACTTTTATTGCTTTTCTGCCAGCAACTATAATATTATATAATAATAATAGTTGTAATAACCTCGATAATCCAAATCTAAAATAGTTAAAAAATGTTCAATATGCTATTACATATTGACATATATATATCTAATCAAAAATACATCCCAGAAATTATCAAAAAACGTTAATATATCTTTTAATATACCACTATTTGAAAATTAAATCGGACAAAGCCCTTAATCACAATGTCTTCATTAAATGTAATTTTCTTAAAATGAGTTAATAAAATAAAATTTTCCCACATTTTTGTTTTCTGCATATGATATAGCCGTCTGTCACCCCTGAAGATATGAACACAGAAGAGTGTTGACACATTTTAAAAAGTTACTGAATATATAAATAAGGAAACTTAGTTTTAGATAGGTAATTAAAATATACGAATATTGTACTCAGAAGTAAAAGTGGATCAAGCAAATGATGTTTTATTAAATTTTGGAAATATTGACGAAGCATCGACTCATATTTTAAAAAATATAATTGAAGATATCTGCGTTAAGTTTTCGGGTAGAATTGTTTTTAATTTTATATCTATCAAAGCAACACGCGATCAAAAAAATTCGAATTTTATATCTATCAAAGCAACACGTAGTCAAATAACTTAATATTTACAAGTGTCGCTATCGCTTTGAAAATTGCGATAGTGAAAATACACTTTTTCGTAATTTTGGATAAAATGTTTTCTGGTCGATCGCCTCTCAATTAAGCCATTCGTCTGCTCAAAGATCACCACAATCAAAGGTACCGAAATTGCTTACCAATCGGGCAAAGAGGCTTAAAAAGCAGCATTAACATTAACACCTATAGTATGAGTACAACATAAAAGATATAACCCAGTACTATACATAAAGAAAGCGTTTAAAATAAACTTCCCCGAAATCTGAGAGTAAACCTCAACATGGGTCAAAGATATCAACGTCAACAGAAAACCATTCAAAACGCAAACAGTGTGCACCTAAACAGACTTGACATCATAAAATGTGAATGCTTAAGACTTGGATACACCAAATTAACACACGAACACTTAATGGACAAAAACTCCGCTCTCTCTTGTCTATACTTTAAGTCACCTACTTCCATCACCATGGCTCGTATCACATCCCATTGCGCCAATTTCAAAATTATTAGGACACAAATATTTCGGATTCCGAACCCCCAACTTTAGAAAATATAAAGTTATAGAATACGCGTTCCTCAAGAAAATTAACTTAAGTCCGCATATCTAAACAATACGAACAATACATGGTATATACGTATGCACATTAGGGCGGGTCGATTTAAGAATCGCTCATTGCTCTGTGAAAATCGTATTCTAGGGATCAAAATAAGAAACTTTGCCAAAGGAACCATACCTCTAAAACGAATTCTGATGTCCCCCAATTTGGGTCGAACGAAAAATCCCACTTGGACCCATTTAGAGTGCTCCAATCGAGTCCAAATGTATGACCGACCACCACTTGGACGGCCGGTCCACCCTCCCCTGGGGGGTTCCCCATACAATCATTTGAAAATATCACCAATTTTGGCCTTTACATGAGAAAAGAAACTAAAAAGTTCGACCCAAATTGGGGGACATCAGAATTCGTTTTAGATGTATGGTTCATTCGGCAAAGATTCTTGTTTTGATCCCTAGAATATGATTTTCACAGAGCAATGTGCGATTTTTTTGCTTCCCCACAAAATACACTAAAAGTTCGACCCAAATTGGAGGACATTAGAATTTGTTTTAGAGGTATGGTTCCTTCGGCAAAGTTTCTTATTTTGATCCCTAGAATCTGATTTTCACAGAGCAATGGGCGATTTTTTTTGCCTCCCCACAAATCGACCCGGCCTAATACACATACATATAAATGTACATTCTGACAATCTGTAAACATTTTATACAAATTTTTAAAATAAATTTCTTTAAAAGTGTATTCTTCTCATGGAAATTCAATGGTAATTTTCAAAGCATTGGCGTTTTTAGTGGTGTGAAATACTTACCTAAGCTCCGACTAATTAAAACAACGACGATCATAAATGATGATTGAGAAGCGGGTGATAAGTTCACGACCTAAGGTACTTACTGATTACTTAGCCTAGTACCGTAACCTAGTTAATATGGCATGACACCGAAAGAAGTGCTAAACACACTAAAACGTGTACTGGCCCAGATGGGGTTCCTAACATTGCACTTAAAACCGCGATACGGGCTAAACCCCAGATGTTCGCAAGCCTATGCAGTGCTTCCCTAGCCGAAGGAACCAGGCAAGCAACCTGACCAAACATCCGCATACAGACCTCTCTGTATGTTGGATACAGTAGGGAAAACTTTTGAACGTATCATTTGTGATCGCCTGCAGGAGTGCTTAGAAAGCCCAGCGGACTCTCTGATAAACAGTTTGGCTTCTGACGAGCAAGGTCACCCGAGCAAGCTATCCGAATAGTCACAGACATAGCTCGGGAAGCTATCAGCGGGGGAATCTTCTCCATGAAATATTGCGCAGTCATCACATTGGATGTAAAGAATGCTTTCAATTCGGCAAAAATGGTCTAACATAAAACTTTTGAAAGTGCCATGTTATCTCTTGCACATCATCAGAAGCTATTTCAGCAACCGTATTCTACAGTACGATACTGATAATGGGCCAAAAAAGTACGAAGTTACTGGTGGGGTCCCTCAGGGATCGGTCCTGGGGCCAACTCTCTGGAACGTTATGTACGACGGGGTCTTAAAACTGAAACTTCCCGATAAGGTAAAGAGATCGTAGGATATGCTGATGATATTGCGCTGGTAGCTGTAGACAAGCGGTTAGATCAGCTGGAAGCAAAATGTAACGATGCAGCAGCAAGAGTACAGCGATGGCTCGGTAATGCGGGATTGGAGCTGGCAGCCCAGAAAACAGAGGCCATGCTTATAAGCGCGTGGAAGCAAAAAAGAATTATGAAGATCATGGTTGGCGGACATGAAATATTCTCACAGGAGGCGATTAAGTATCTCGGATTCATGATCGACACGAGGCTAAACTTCAAGCATCATCTGGCAGCAGTTAATTGTAAAGCAGCGGCTGTCAATGGCGCACTAGCGGGAATTCTGCCTAACATAGGTGGCCCGCAAGGAGAAAGGAGACTACTCATATCGACTGTGACGGACTCTATCGTATTATATGCGGCGCCGATATGGGCTGAGGCTAAACATAGCCATATGCGCGATGTAGTTCGCACCCACAGACGCAACGCACTACGTACTGCATGCGCTTATAGCAAGGTATCAGACGACGCAATATGCGTTATTGCTAGAAAGATACCAGTGGATATTCATGCGATGGAACTGTATCGCCTCTATGGAAGAAAAGGAGTGAAACCGACGATAGCAGAAAAGGCGGTAGAAAGAACGCGATCGATAGTCGAATGGCAAAGAAGATGGGATGAGTCAACCAAAGGCCGGTGGACTTACAAACTCATACCGAACCTTGAAGGGTGGATGAATAGAAAGCATGGCGATATAGACTACTACCTAACTCAGATACTTACCGTACACGGCTGAAGTGTAAAAAAAATCTTTGCATAATTGATGAAAACAACAAAAAATGCAGTCTTTTGAGGTTAATATTTTGTATGTCCTCCTTGGGCATCAATTACCGCTTCAAGACGACTTCGCATTGATTTAATTAGTTTCGAAATATCATATTCCAATGGTATTTTTCCCCACTCTTCTCTGATGAATCTTACTAATTCAGCTTTATTAGTTGGCGATCTTTTTCCTGCCTTTCTTTTTAAATGAACCTCCGAATTTTCGATTGGGTTAATGTCGAGACTTTGGGCGGGAGTATCAATATCTTTGGTGCAGTTGTAGAGTAACCAGGACCTGCATAAATAAGATTTATGTTTGGGATCATTATCTTGATAGTATTTGAATTTAAATTTGTTCGAATTTTCCGGGTCAACAAAGCCGAATTTTCTAATACTGGAAGCCAATTCGTTTTTTAAAATATCAAGATATATTTCTTTGGTCATTATTTCGTCCAAAATTTTGATTTCACCCACTCCCATTGTTGATATACAACCCCAAACCATTACTGACAGTTTTCCAAACTTTACGGTAGGGATAATATTTTTGTTTTGTAGTGCTGTGAGAGGCTTACGCCAAACTCTCTGGGTCCATCATGGTAGTAGAGCATCATTTTCGTCTCATCTGTGGGAAGTGATATGTGCTTGGTGGCAAATCGCAATCTTTTATCAACGTTTTGTGCTGATATCAGGGGTTTTTTCCTAACCACCCTTGAAGAATATTTGTGTTTTTGCAACACTTTTCGAACAGTTTCATGAGAAACTCTTAACCCGTAGTCTTTTTCACTTGAAGAGCTAATCCTCTTGTACTGCTTTGCGGGCTATTATAAATAGTTTTAATAATTTGACGATCAATTCGCTGCTTCACGTTTTTTGGTCTGTCTGTAGATCCTTTCAACTTGAGTCTTTCTTCATTTTCAGCACGGTTTATTATATTATATACAGTTCTAATTTTGAGGGAGAACATATCGGTGATTTCTCTGGCTGATTTGCCTTTGTAGTGATTGAAATACACTAATTGAATAATATTTTTTGAAACTCGTTTTCCTGGCATTTTTTTTTATTCAAATCTGGGATCACTTGAAGCACTGAAGACAATCACTTTATAACTAAATAATTTCTTACACCTTTCACATTCCATACCATTTGCAAAAACACCCAAATGAATGAAATTCGCGGAAACTAACTGCATTTTTTGTTGTTTTCATAAGTTATGCAAAGATTTTTTTGACACTTTTTAAATAGAGTAAACATCTTATTTTGTTGTAGTTTTTGTAATGTGTGTGTTTATTTAATAACTGTTGATGCCTAATAGTCGTAGACAAGTACAGTAATGGAATGTTTTTTGTTTGCTTTTTTATTTGTTGTTGGAATTCTCGATCAAAGCTAAAATTTTAAATTTTTCTTCACTATGCAAAGATATTCTTGACAAACTGTATGTATAATTCAGACAGTTCCGTTCTTCCTTGGTGTTTAGACTATGGCCTTATATTCTAAAGTAGTTTTACATTTGATTTGTACATAGAAAGTTTAAGTATGGTTCTCAAATGGGAGGCACTATAGTGTAATTACTCTAGACGTAACTTAACTTAAGGTACCTAAGAACTTAAACTCCAGTTGTCAAGCTGACTTAAGTGTAGAGTCTAATGTTAACTTAATAAAAGCACACAAGTTTTTAATACGTTTTTATCCTCAGTTTTATTGAGCTTATAGCAAAAAGTAATCTCTACCTTCTATAACTCGATCCTAACTCTAAACCTGGTCGCCTGCTCTACCTTAGTTGATTTACTGCCGCTGGTGGCTGCCGTAGCCGAATGGGTTGGTGCATGAACATCAAATAACAGCGAAAGGTTTTTCTAATAGCGGTCGCCCCAATAGGGGTCGCCCCTCAGCTGGCAATGACAAACCTCCGAGAGTATTTCTGCCATGAAAAAGCTCCTCATAAAAACCATTTGCCATTGGGACTAGACTTAAAACTGTGGGTCGCTCATAGTCCCTCCAACATCAAGACGTACACCACAAGAAAGAGGAGGAGCTCGGCCAAACACCTAACATTAAAATTAATATCATAAACATTTTTTAAGGCTTATTGAACTAAAAAGAAATTAGTCACATGGCAGCATGATTATCTACCGCTGGCAATTTATGTAAATTAAGAATACAGATCTAAGTTTCTTAAGTCTGGAGTAATTATTTAATCATGCTTTCCATATCGCAGGTTGCTCTTAAGAAGCTTAAGTTAATGCTTAGGTCTAGAGTAATTACACTAGATGCAAAATTTGAAGCATAGTTCACCTGGCAGGCTCCAACATTTTCGACGCTTAGGGTTATCAAAATAGATCCATTTTCATCGCCAGTGACGATGCGAATCAGAAATCCTTTTCTTTTCTGCCGTTCAAGAAGCATCTCATACGTCACCAAACGTCTCTCGATATCCCTCTTATTCAATTGATGTACCACCCAGTTACCTACTTTCTGGACCATTCCCATCGCGTGCAAACGCGATCTTTATCACTCAGGTCGAAATTGCCACTTTGAAATTGTCGAAACCACTCTACAACTTGTATTTGATGGAGCGTGATTATCGTAAATATTGATCAATATACGATACGTTTCAGCTGCACTTTTCTTTAAAAAGTAATAATGAAGCATGACTTCCCGCAAAATCCTGATTTATCGGGACGAACGTAGACATTTTTGTCGTCACATAAAAAAGAATCTTTACGTTTCAAACGAATGTCAACTACTGCGATCGAGACCTCACATATACACCTTCAAATCACTAGTATATTACTAGAGCGAACACGAAAATAGTATCAGCAGCGACACCTCTTTTACGAGGGCAGAAACTTATTACCGTTTATATTAAATTAATTTTTAAATTTTTGCAAAACTATTTTGGCAGAGTTATGTACACAGATAAACTAAAATTAGCTGGACAACACTCAGCACTACGTTTGAAAGAGTGAAAATTTTGAACTTTTACCTGATTAGAATGTAGCATTTTAAGAAAATTTGATTTTTATTTTAGGTTATATTAAATACCCCAATTGCGAAAATATTATAGTATTTGGCGATGATTATAAACTGAAAATGAACAAGTAAACATTACAAACTATAAAATGAATAAAACAATAAAAACAAAGGGTATTATCATTATCAGGTTATATTTTTTTTGGGTTGTAACTGCCTAAATCGAAGCAGAATTGTTTGTGTGATTTTTTCTGAATGAACATAGGGAGACCAATAATAGCGTCAGTTTAATACAAAAGCAAACTAAATAAGCTAAAACGTGGGCGGACTGGATATCGCTGGTTTGAAGGTTAATTTATTAGCTACTTTCGATTCGCCGTTTCTCTACTTTTGACGTGCATATTGCAGTAGTTGTTTGTTTAAATATTAAATATGAATAAATATATAATAGGGTGAACGAAAAAACCTTACAACAATTTTGTACATTTTATTCTCTACGCGGGAACATTTTATTCCCAGGGGGAAGGGGTGTGAAACTAAATATGAAATTATATATCTTTTAAGCTTAATGTGAGAAGTACATTTTTCAAAGCTCATCAATGTCGAAAGTACCCTACTATAGAGCTGCGTGGATGTGCTTGTGTGATGGCGTACAAATGGACATTGGAGGCACTCGAGATTTCCGTAATAATCAGAATCTCTATAGACGTACCATGAACCTCCTGGCCGGCTTGACACAAGACTCGCTGTTAAGAATCTGATGGATAACGTGATTTAATCGCTGACAATCAAAGAAAAGTCAAGAGGGAGCATGGTTCGCTTTGTATTCACAATGTTGAATAATATATCACAATACCAATCTTTTGAAGTATGTATACGGAAAAATCTATATTGACAGTTGCTAGATTTGTAAAATCAATAGCGCTTTTGGTTTTCTCGGCGGACATAAAGACAATTACCAATACCGAGCGTTGCGCTGAACCCATTAAAAACGTCACAGATGATCATTTCAACAAATTCATGATCGTATAGAAATTATTCTGTTTCAAATCACTCAAATATAATGAAAAATTCGTTTGGATAAACGCCTTCCCAAGAAACTGTCTGGCTGACTATCAACAACGCACAGCCTAAACCACTAGAGTAGAAAAATGAAATTTGGTATGAATAAGACTTGTTAAATAATTATTACACTGTCCAGCACTGGTAACTCAATACGAACGCACGTTAATAATTATAACAGTATGTCTCCAGGACGTCTGCCGAAGAGGACTAAAATTTTTAAAATTTTTGATGTATAGTTTATCGAAAATGTTATGAATAAAACAAGTTCCAATACGATTTCTACCCTCAGACTTCTATAGTAGAACTTAATGGTACATTTCTTGAAGTCCAGAAGGTTTGATGTTGTTCGGGGCAGATTTTTTTGAAGAACTCATGGTTGCTAATAAGAAAGATGGCACTTTTCATAATAAAATTGTTTTTGGCAGCGCCGCCGACACTGCAGCGTTTCTTTTAAGTGTGATATTTAGATATAGGTATGAGAGAAATATAGCAAATATCATACGGGTGAATATCAGGTCAGTTCATAAGTTCGTGCGTATTTTACCCATAATTTCACTTTTGTACGATTTTTGCTTACAAAAAATTATTCGCAGAATAAAATGGAACTATTTATATTTTCTTTGATATATTGTGCATTCAACAAGTGATTTTAATCGCGGATAGAAGCACGTGTTGTTAAAAAATAAAATGGAATCTTCGAACGCGTATAAGAGGCATATTTTTTTTTTTTTTTAAATGCAACAACTGCTGCTGCAGAAATAAACACTGTTCACGGAGAGGATACCGTGAGTGTAAGGACTGCGCAAGAGTGGTTTTCAAAATTCCGAAGTGGTAACTGCGACGTGGAGGATGCCCCGTGCGCTGGTCGTCCTGAAGTCTTTAACTCCAACGCCTTGCTCGAACTCGTGGAAGCTGAGCCAAATTTGACAGTGGATATGATAGCTCAGAGGTTAAATTCATCGCTTGGAACAGTTCACAGGCACCTGGTTCAGTTGGGAAAGGTTTCAAAGCTGGGAAAATGGGTTCCACCTAGCAGAAAGTGAATGTGTGTTCTCAGCTGCTACAACGGCTTGAAAATGAAAGTTTTTTGAACCGTATCGTTACTGGTGATGAAAAATGGGTTCTTTACAATATACCTGTTTGCAAACGCCAATGGTTAGATAAACCAGAACCGACCCCTAGAGATGGCCTTCAGCCCAAGAAGATTCTCCTGTCTATTTGGTGGGATATGACCGGTATTGTTTATTATGAACTTATGGAACCAAACCAGACAATAACTGCTGATTATTATTCCCATCAGCTATCAAACCTGAATGAGGCACTTAAAAAAAATCGACCGTCTTTAGTGAATAGACGCAAAGTTTGTTTCACCACGACAGCGTAAGACCTCATACCGCAAGGCAAACGTTAAGCAAGCTGAACGAGCTCGGATGGGAGCTAATGCCGCATCCACCATACTCTCCGGATATTGACCCTTGTGACTATCACCTTTTCCGTGGACTTCAATTCCCATATGAGTAACAAGAACTACTCCTCAAAAGAAGCTATAAAAAGGGATATCGAAGCGTGTTTTGGCTCCAAGGTCAAGCAATTTTTTGAGCAGGGAATTAAAAATTTGCCTAAACGTTGGGAAGACATTGTAAATAATGAAGGAAAATATATTATTGATTAATAAATACTTTAAACATATTTTTTATTAATTTTAAAACCTTTAAAAAACGCACGAACTTATGAAAGAAAAGAAAAAGATGGATATTCTTACTTACTTACCAATCAAAAAGGCCAAAAGAATGAAGTTAGTCAGGCTTGCCTATTTACCAAATCTTGCAATACAGTGTTTTCTTTTCCGAAAATTGTGCGTCAACATAATGAAAATATTGTCATACGCCCTGCGAAAATAGTGCGTATTTCGAAGAAGAGCTTCCTTGTATATTGAATATAAAAAATTTAATTATCACCGTATTTTTGTAGCAATTAAAGTTTTCGCACAACTAGTTTTGCACTTTTTCCCCAGTTAGGGCCTATGAATATGATGAGTAAAGAGCACAAAAATCTATATATAGGATTGGAAAAATACCCGAAGTTTGTCACTTATTTATTGGCTTCTAATCCCACTGTGAAAAATCTGAATTAAAATACAGGCTGTTTGAAAAGTAGTGAAAGCGATACCTATCAACTGTTAGACCATTTTAATATTTACGACGTGTATTTATAATTATTAGCGTTTCTTCGTATTGGGTTACCAGTGCTGGACAGAGTAATAATTATTTAACAAGTCTGCAACACGGATATGGTTTGCAAAGTTCAAAAAACACGACTTTGACATCGATGCCACATCCCGCAGCGGAAGGCCTTCTGCATTCAAATTCTTCATCCAAAAAAGATCATGATATGTGTTTGGTGGGAGTGGGAAGGCATGGTACACTGGGAAATGCTTGAAAAGATTGCCAAGGTCAACAACGAGCTCTACATTGCCCAGGTACACCGCGTGCATGGGGCTATTCGACTAAAAAGTCCTGATCGACATGGTCAAACCATACTCCTTCACGACAACACTAGACCCCATGTTGCACAAGTCGTCAAAACCGCACTCCAAGAGGTCGTATGGGAGGTCCTTCAGCGTCCGCCGTATTCTCCAGACCTTGCACCGACCGATCATACCACCCTGTCAAACCATATGAACGATAACAAAGAGGCCCTCTAAAACTGGCTCAACAAACCAGACTAGGCGATTTTTAGCGGAACGGCATCAACAAATTAGTCGAGAGGTGGGAAGAGGTTGTAAACAGCAACGGCGAATATATAATTGATTAACTTATTGATATAATTATTGTTGTTTGTTCAAATAATCTAATACTTATATAGTATTTTTTGTGAGATCCAAATTTGAATAATGTGAGAGTGCTAATATCAGGGGCGAACGCAGATAAGAGGTTTAGGGATTCTAACCCTCCTTAATGCTTACGGAGTTTGCAAAAAATACATAAATACAAAAAAATACAACATAATTCATAAAAGTAAACTATACACTTATTTTTCGTTTGGCTTTAAACGTTTTTCGAAGATTAACCACCGATTAACAACATTTTAAAATAAAATTCACTTATATGATAGAGAAAAAATGTATTTTTAATGCGCGTGAGTTAAATTGGCATTCCCTTTTTGTACCTTGTCTAACATTGAAAATCTTATTCCAACGAAATACGTAGATACAATACTGACTAAAACTGTACATACTTTGGAAACAAAATGCCCAAATTCCGCCCTTGGATCCAGTGAAGATTTTGAAGCTGAAGGGAAAATGTGGCAATGGTAATTTTCTACATTTCATCTTTAAGTGCATTGTTGATATTTCACCGATTCAGTGCTGGTATGTGATTTAATATACAGTCGAGACCCGATAATTCGGGGGATCAGTTTTTTTTTCGATTTACATAGAAATTCAAATTATCGCGATTTCCATGAAACGAGGCTCAAACTCGACAAACAAGAAAAATTCAAATAAACGAGGCTTTTATATTTCATCATGTAAATTTAATAGATTTAATTTAAAAAAATATTTAAGTACATTCAATTGTACGTTTTTCATATTAAATCAAATTTGAACAGTAAATAAAATTATAAAAACAAAATTAATAATGTTTTAATAACATAAAATTAGTTTTTAAAAAAATCTGTTATTTTCGATTGTTTGCCACTTTTTTCTTTAAGTTTTTCTATTTCATTTTCCAAACCAATAAGGTTATCAAAGACACTGTCTTGAATATCATTGAAAGAAAATGTTTCAATCGATGAACTAACGCTATGGTCTTCGGCGTCATCATCATCATCGTCACTTTCATTACTGACATGCAAAACTTCTTCCAAAATGTCGTTATCTGTTACCATACCAGTTACAGCAATGTCATTGTCAACGTTAGCATATTCCTCGAAAGATCCGGCATTTTCAGAGTATTCAGATATAGTTTCCCACAGATAATCTATGCTTAATTGACTATAGTCTACCTAAATAATCATCGTTTAATGTTTTATTGAAACCACAAGCACGGAAGCAGTTTTGAATGCACGAAATGCTTACATTTTTCCGAGCTTTGTAAGCAATTTGTATAGCTGTTAACATTGTGCAACTAAACTTTTTCTTTCGATCAATGCTGTTAACTAGATTAATAACCATTTCCTTGCGGTATAAGAATTTAAAATCTTTTATAATGCCCATGCCAGAGGGCTGCAGCTTGGACGTGGTGTTAAGTGGCAAAAACTCAATCTTTACGTGGCTCAGATGAGAATTTACGCTATGCGCCGTACAGTTGTCTATAAATAACAATATTATTCGATTCTTAGCTGCCATGGTGTCATTTAATATTTGAAGCCATTCGTTAAAAATTATTGATGTCATCCAGGCCTTCTTGTTGTGTCGATAATGCACTGGGAAGTAAGAAATGTTTTTAAAGCACTTTGGTTTTGCTGACTTCCCAATAGCAAGAGCTTAAGTTTTTCCGTGCCATCCATGTTTACGTAAAATAACAAAGTCACTCTTTCCTTACGGTGCTTGCCGCCCTGACATTTTTCATTTTTAAAGCAGTAGGTTCGATCTGGCAAACACTTACAAAACAACCCAGTTTCATCTGCATTAAATATATAATATCTTTAGCTTCGTAGTTTTTAATCAAGTCACTCAACTTTTCCTTCCAGTCAGAACAAACGCCTTCATTAGCAAACGCACTTTCGCCGCACATTTTTTTAAAAGAGATATTGTTTCGTTGTTTAAAACGATCTAGCCAACCACTGTTCGCCTTAAAATCTGTTATGTTCATAGCTCTGGCAAAAAACAAAGCTTTTTCTTTTAATAGTTCTCCGCCAATGGGAACATTACTCTCACGGCATTGCGTAAACCACAAGAGTACAGATTTACAGATTTTTCTACATTTGGATGTTCAGCATGTTTCTAACGTTTCAGTTTACTATGAGATGAATAAACTCTCTTTTATGTAAAACTAGCTTTAATCCGCGGCCCCGCTCGCGTAGGAGTAGTTTTGAGGGATTTAGGAAATGTATATAAAAGAATTACAAACAATAATTCCATAGAAAATAATTTTTTATTAATAACCATAATATTACAATACCCGGCATTCGTTCTTCTTCTTCTTAATTGGCGCTATAACCGCTTACGCGATTTTGGCCGAGTTTAGCAAAGCGCGCCAGTCGTTTCTTTCTCGTGCTAACCGGCGCCAGTTGGACAAACCAAGTGAAGCCAAGTCCTTCTCCACCTGATCTTTCCAACGCAGAGGAGGCCGCCCTCTTCCTCTGCTACCACCAGCTGGTACCGCATCGAATACTTTCAAAGCCGGAGCGTTTGTATCCATTCGGACGACATGACCCAGCCAACGTAGCCGCTGGATCTTTATTCGCTGCGCTATGTCTATGTCGTCGTAAAGCTCATACAGCTCATCGTTCCACCGTCTGCGATATTCGCCGTTGCCAACGTGCAAAGGTCTAAAAATCTTACGCAGAATCTTTCTCTCGAACACTCCAAGCGTCGCTTCATCGGATGTTGTCATCGTCCAAGCTTCTGCGCCATACGTTAGGACGGGCATGATGAGAGTCTTGTAGAGTGTTAGTTTTGTTCGTCGAGAGAGGACTTTACTGCTCAATTGCCTACTTAGTCCAAAGTAGCACTTGTTGGCAAGAGAGATTCTACGTTGGATTTCAAGGCTGACATTATTATCGGTGTTAATGCTGGTTCCTAAATAGACGAAGTCTTTTACAACCTCGAAATTATAACTGTCTACAGTGACGTGGGTGCCGATACGCGAGTGCGCCGACTGTTTGTTTGAAGACAGGAGGTACTTCGTTTTGTCCTCGTTCACCACCAGACCCATTCGCTTTGCCTCTTTATCCAGTTTGGAGAAGGCAGAAGTAACAGCGCGGTTGTTAAGGCCGATGATATCGATATCATCGGCATACGCCAACAATTGTACGCTCTTATAAAATATTGTGCCCGGCATTCGTTGCTATGCCTCAAATCAAAACAACCAATCAGAAAAATATCAAGCAAAATTATTTTTATTAATTTTCTATCTCAAACCGTTTTTGAACTTTGCATTTGGGTCATAGTTGAACAGCTTATGCGGATTATGAAGTCTAGAGTGTGCTATAAATAGTGGGAAATAGGAAAAACTAAGATTTTTTAGATTAAATTTAAGCAAATATTCGATTATTATTGAAGAATGAGAGTGGTGGCGCGGCTTGGGGGCTGTGGGAAGGGAGTTCCATCATAAAAACATGCCTATAACCTTCATGGGGTGAACATATGAATGTATAAAAATTTGTACGCCATTTGGGGTTGGCGTTTCGTAGTGATGCCCGGACAACGTACAGACATTCACCTTTATAGTATAGATTGACGTGATTATTGATGGAGCGATATTAAATTGTTTTGCCACGTCAATTTTTTTTGTTCCATTATCAATGGCTGAAATAATGTCTTGCTTTTGCGCGATTGATAAGGTCCTATGCGTATTATTTGCCATTTCTAAGAAATGATGTTGCGCTTAGAATAAAACTCGACAAACTAAACGAAAACTGTGTGAGAAGCGCAAAATTCAACATGCACAGCGACATTAAGGCGTCATAGCTGTTTGCGAAATGCAACGGTAATTTAACGACAAAAAGTTTCAAATTGCAATACGAATTATAAGAGGTTACGAAAACAAAATTTCAATTTATAAGAGGCTTAATATTTTATGAGTTGTGAAAAAGACTACGAATTAACGAGGGGAGAAAAATGTATGGAATTTTTAAAAATTTTTCGATTTATCGCGATTTTCGATTTAGCGGGTTATCGAGACTCGACTGTAATACTATATGTACATATGTCTTTAAATGCATTTTTTAAATGTGGGAACAAAGATTAAATGGTTTAGTTTTCCTTAACATTCACAGAGGTATAGAAGTACGAACGAAGAAGGCGAAGAAAAGAAGGTGATTAAATATCACAATTCAAGAAAAAACTGAGGAATAGTATTTCACAGAGCTTTTGGTAAATATTGTAATTACAGATATATAAAATTATAAGTGGGTAAGGGTACTGAAGTTGACAAAGATTATTATATTAAATAAAAAAAGTTCATCATCATCATGCACACCACTACAACTGCGAGGTATTATTTCATCTGGCATCCTGCGTTTCCTAGCCATCGAAAGCGCTGCTATTGAAAAAACCGGACGGATTTTTCACGTTGTAGGAATACTTCTACCTCGTTATTATATCTGATCTGATCTTTTTCATCTCGTACTGGATCCAGTATTTTTTTTCCAATATGCTTAATTGTGTAATTGCATCTGCTTTCAGTGTTCACGTTTCACATCCATATCTGGTCGAATTAGTGTTTTATATATTTTGATTTCCGTTCTTTTGCTCAAGAGCTTGCTTTTTAACAGTTTAACGTGGAAAAATATGCTCTATTTGCAGCCTGCACACGTTCTTGGGTAGCAATCGTTGTACCATCTATTCTACTGAGAAACAGTCCTAAATATTATATTTAATTTGATCCACATTTTCAAATGGCTCTTTTCTCAACGTGTTAAGTCTTAAGAGGTATTTCGTTTTGCTTTCATTGATCTTTAATCCGAAGAATTTTGCTTTTATTTGGAGTGTATGGAATATTTCTTTTAGAATATTCATATTTCTAACAAGGAAGGCCAGGCCATCTTCAAAGCTATATATTTGGTAAATTTTGGTGAATATGGTCTAATGGGCATGGAACATCTTTAATTACATAGTCTAGGGTCAGATTGCAAAGACAACGCGTTTCCCTGCCATACTCCCATTTCAACTCTGAATAAATCAGACGCTTTATCCTGTAAGATAACTTTAGAGTAGGTCCTGTATTCGGTCGGTATTTCTCGTAGGCTTTGCACGTATTCAGTTTTGCCTCTGTCAGTACTATCGAACGCTTTCAGAAAATCTATAAAGAGGGAATGCAGGCACATTAGTACTCGCCTAATATTTACGCATTCAATCTCTGGTGTAGAACTTTCATGAAGATTTGCTGTACTTAATAACGAAATTCTGCAATAATTGTTGCAGTCGCGTCTGCCACAATCTTATGCTAGTCTGCCATTCTCTTGGTATAATCTCAGATTCCCATATATGTTTTGTTGTTCCGTTGATCCATTTTTGATTAGTGTGGCAGTTATTCCATCTTCCCCATTTGCTTTTCCATTTTTGAACTTTTTGCGCGCAAGACAAATTTTATCAATTGAGGGTGGTTCAACCAAAATTTATGCTAATAGAAATGCGCTAGACGGAATGCTATTGCTCCTGAAAGTACATATCTTTTCCATCTTGTGAGAACGTTTTCTTCTTCAGATATAGTGTTGCCCTGCACCCTTACATGTGTTTAGTCTAGGTATGTACTCTGACCTTGGGTGTTTTATTTTCGAGTGAAATATTCTCGCGCTACCTCGACTACTTGTCTCTATTTGCTGTATTTGTTTTTTCAGCAACTTGCTTTTCTTTTTTGGATACGTTTTTTACTGATTTTTTTTTCCTTTCCCTGGCAATGTTTCTTTGTGCGATCGCAAATCCATATCCATCATTAGAAATCCATCAGCAGAAAAAAGTTCTGTTATAAAGTACGAAAATTTCCAGGATCAAACCAATTATTGCTTCAAGAATATGTCTAACTGAAAGGATAGAAATAAGTGGAGCTCGAAATCGGATATAAAGTACTTCTCTTCCTGAATAAATTGGTACGGAAATGTTTGTGCTCGTATCAATAATGTCTCCTTTGTGTACATATTTATACCCATTACTCATATTTATAGTTTTTCGTATTGAATAATGAATCCCTTTAGTTTAGTTAAAATATGTATGTACATACATACATATGTAAATATATCAACATAACATGAAGTTGTGTCCTAAATTATTTTTTAGATATTTCTAAACTGTTAAAATTTACGGATCACCTTAATATGTGTACATTGGTACAAAGATTTACTTAAAAACTGCATACATTCGAAATTGGCACTTTTCACAATCGCACATACAATTAAACAGTTTCTTGTTGAAAATTCAGCCAACCGTAAAGGAATACACCATAAAACGAGTTTCAATGCCTATACATATAAGCTCACCAAAAATAAAAATCTAAGCACGCTAACAATAGTGGGAACTCACCGAAGATGGGAATGTGCTGTAACTTGAATAGCACTGTGCCAGAATAGGTTAACTTCCACTAACAAAAAACTATCCAAGTAAATGATACACAAAATAAAAGTTTGTAATTATCCGATCTACGGTATAATTGTGTTTGTGTCTAAAGGGGCGAGGGTCCTAGCTAAAGGGTTGTACCAAAACATTTGGTACAAGAGTTTTAACGATTCCACTTGGACTTGATAGTTTCCAAAGTGGTTTCAGCCGAGATCATAACTGATCTTAAGGCACGCAAATCGTTGTCAAATGTCATATCGCGAGATCGCTTCAATTATTATACTTTGCGCCAAAATAATTATGAATTATAATTTATTTTACATTTACTAATGTTCACTGATTTACAAAAAATGTCAGCATATAGAAGTATATAAGAAGTATGGCATATTGACCACTTCTTTTATTTACTTACTTGCCCTTAAAACGGTTTGGCATAAATAACTATCATATATCACTACTTGTTGCAGCAGCGTCGTAAATAGGACGTGGGGTTCGACGCAGGAACCACAAAATAAAAAAAAAAATCTGCTTATAGCCCGCACTTGATCAGCGGAGACAATGCAGTACTGTATAGTATACGGGGACCTTTGGGAGGCGGCATAAAATTTAATGTACCTCCACTTGTAAAACAACGTAAAAACCAATGGGCCAAACACCTAATAATAAATATACGCGTAAATTATTGTAATAACATAAATTGAGCTTTGTTAATTTACTACTTTTTTAAAAAGTCATTTCATCCTTGGACCACTGTACATGATCTCAACAATCAATATTAGGTTACCCTACAAGTTGCCTTACAGTCTATAAATTTATAACGGCTTTTTATTTTGATTTTCTTTTAGGATATTTTTTGCTCCTGCTTATCACAGTTCTCCTACCTCCTTCATTGGCCCAACAGCAAAAGTTTCGTGTTACTCCATACGATCTTCAAGTGCTTGAAGGTGCAGAAGCCATGATGCGATGTGAAGTATCTAATCAAGCAGGTGCTGTGCAATGGACGAAAGATGGGTTTGCCCTTGGCTTCTCAGCCGTTATTCCAGGGTTTACACGTTATTCGGTTTTGGGAGACCGAAAGCAAGGCGTATATAACTTACGAATATCGAATGCTTCTATCACAGACGATGCAGAATATCAGTGTCAAGTAGGACCGGCGCGACTTAACTCAGCTATCCGGGCAAACGCAAAGTTAACTGTAATATGTAAGTAAAATGCTTATATTTCTTTGTATTAGCTTATGAATATATTTACATATATGTACATATGTACTTTTATATAACTTTTGATTACTTTATGTATTGAAAAACGGCCTAATTTTCCTTCAGGTTGCCCTCCCACACACCATAGCCTGTTTTCGTGCTGCCAAACAAAACCAGTGTAAAGAGGGTTTTAAAACACATTCACAATATTTTTAAGATGCTTTATAAAACTTGTTTATATAGAAATGTACATACATTGATGGGCATAACCTTCAATATTACAGTACTATGAGTATGTACATACAGTGTCGGATAAAACATATTGGACTGATACCTATTAGTGAGGCTGTTTCTTTTTACTCTTGCAAATATTATTTTAAATAAGAAAAAATATCAGAGAAATGAAAAGCAACCAGTTGTTATATGAAAACATAAAAAATATTTTCTAAGATACGACTGTATTACATTATAAGCGAAAAAAGGCAAACATACATATATAATATCCAGTGCGACAAAACATATTGGATAAGTAGGCGACCAAAATTACGAAGACTCGAAAATATTGATAGAATTCAAGAAAGATCCGGAGAAGTCGGCAGCAAGTATTGTTAAAGAGCTGAACTTAAAGGCAAGCAGCCGAACTGTACAACGCAGAGCATGTGCTGGTGGACCGAACAGTTATAGAGCAGCAAAAAAGCCATTTATTTCCACAAAAAATGGGCTAAAGCGGTTGAAATTCGCTCGGGAGCACATTAACTAGTCAGTCAAACGATGGAGAACTATACTTTTTTCTGATGAATCAAATAAATACTCAGACGGAATGAGAAGAGTTCGCCGGCCAAAAAATAAACGTTTAGAGCCTCGATACTGCAAAGGTACGGTTAAGCATGGCGGAGATGGTATTATGGTTTGGGGTTGTTTTTCTCGGTTTGGTGTTGAACCTCTCCATTTAATAGGTGGAATTATGGATAAGTTTGTATAGTATACCAAAATATACTAGAGAGCGTGATGCTTCCCCATGCTGAGTGGAATAAGCCACTTTCATAGTCGTTCCAACGAGATAACGACCCAAAGCACACTTCGAAGTTGCTAGCAAATCGCATAGGCAAAAATCAATGTGCTCGAGTGGACAAACAAGTGCACAATCTCCGGACCTCAATCCAATTGAACACATTTGGGAGATACTCAATAGGAGGATAGACAGGAGTAAATGGGGACAAAAAGAAGCTATTTGAAGCTGCCAAACAAGCCTGGTTGGATATTCAACTCGATGTTATGAACAATCTAATAGCTTCCATGCCAAAAAGATGTAGTGAAGTTATAAAAAAGAATGGTTATGCTATAAAATATTAGTTAATTATTGTTATTCGCATATGTTTTGTTTTTTACGCATATAATTTTGTGAAGTAAACTATTTGTTAAGTTTTTTTTTATGCATTCAAGAAATAAATAGGTTGTCTTAATTTTTGGGTATTTAATTTATATATGAAATGACATTTCACGTTAGGAAAATATAATTACATCGAAGTATGAATGAGTTCAATATGTTTTGTCCGACACTGTATATTCGGAATTTAAGTATTTTCTCAATATTAAACGCACAGAATCTCTGCTAAGCCAAAATAAGCATAGTTAGTCGTAGCACACTGACTTCCGTTAAAATGGCACACTGTTTAATAGGCAGGCACACCCAAAGAAAGGGCATGCAGTTACATTCATGAATTGCAGAAGCTGTCTAAATGAGGAACAGACGATTTCCCACCTTCTGTGCCACAGAAAGATTTCAGTACTGTGGAAATCAGGGATCTTCTACAAGTTTTAAAAAGCTGAAATTAGTTTTAGGAGAGATGAGGAGGAAGTTCCGAACGCGACATTACAATGGGCTATGAGCCTGAGTGTGTTCCATAGTAAAAAACTGCTGTAGTGTTTTCGCGAATAATCGTATTTTGAAGTAAATATATACATAAGTATAGGGTGACCAGAAAGCAACGATCGTCTTTCAATTGTTATTTTCCAGCAGCTGTAAAATTTACTGATGAAAAAGAAGGTGAATTTTCAATTTTCGCGGGCTACGTGCATTCGTCTTCCACGATGCACGATGAAATGTTTAACCTTACTAAATACGAGGATTGTTAAAAAAAGTAAGATGCATTTTCAAATTTCGCGGGCTACGTACATTAGACTTTCGCTTATTATTTTTTTATGTTGGTATACTCGTCCCGAAAATATGTTCACGGTTTTAGAAATATGACATGTTTAGTTTGTTTGGGAGAGGCATAAATAAGACAAGTGTTTTGCGAGTTCGGCGGTTTTCTGTTGACCGCCTGTCAACGAACTGAGGAAGCCATTTGAATTAAGTGGCTATTGCATGCATAGTATTGACATAAATGTACCTTCAAAATAAAATCAGAATCAATATTCGGAGCGTACAAGTTTTTATTTTTTTTAACTATACTCGTTTTTTATAATGAACCATTTTTAAATGGCATAGGGCTTACGAGCTTCTGGAACAAACGTACAAGCACTGCCGCTTCCAAAATATTAAAATTGTCGGGCAACAGTCGATAAATACTGCCCTCACGACAACAACTCCGACGAAGGAGAGAGGCTGATCGCTTTCACCGCGGTTCGGAGTATGGCAGTGAGCCGTACCAGACAGTAACATCGAAGTATTCAAAAGTTAATTGGCTGTCGCCTGATAAAAAAACGAAAAACAATATTGATCAGCTTGTGATAAATGGAAGATACGCCCCGAGCATGCTTGACGTACGTATATACATACATTCAGTCCAAGGAGTAGACATCACTATCTGCTTGCAGGAAAACTGTGTCTGCGTTACTTTCTTTCGAGCGACGTCTTTAATCCGGTGTCGGAAGGCGGACACAACTTGAAATTTATGGCAGCTAACAATGGCGTGTTTCCTAATGCGCGAAAACTCTTCGTGTGTTTCCAGGAGGTGCTTCGCCTTGGCCTCGTTCACCACCACACCTATTCGCTCTGGTTTTACCCAACTTAGAAAAGCAGATCTAACGAAGAGTTGTTAAAGTTGTTGATGTTTATATCATCGCCATACACCAGAAATGGCCCACATGTATAGAAAATCGTGTGGTATCACCGAGGATTCCAAGATATTTAATTAATCGTTTTAATGGTTAATGGCTTTAAGATCGAAGTATTCATATTCTCTGTGACATCCACTGTTGTCACAATTTGGCAGGTGTGAGAAGTGTTCCATCCATAACATGCTTTGGATGTCTGTTACCAGATCGCCGCTTTGTTCCTACAGGAGATCTTCCCAGACTAGAAACCGCCGATCCCACACGGCTCGAGTTGCACTTGATCGCAGTATATATATATTTTCTGCGACACATTTTCCCAGTGGATTTTTCGGACTCGCGAAAAATCTAATATCTTCTTCGACCGGATTGTTCTGCAGCGCATCTGTAAGCCGGAGTTAAAGTCTTGTGGAAAATCAGGTGGCTGTCTGTTGTGATTCCAGTTCTTCTACGTATATTAATGCACAGAGGTGTGTGCGAATCTTGGCTATAACAACCACTCTAGGTGTTGGATTTTTATGCTGGAATCTGGTGTTACAGATACCTCGAAAATTGCAGCCAAACGGCTATAATCATTAAATCAGTTCTTTCGAATTATATTTATCCCGTATCACGTATCAATTTTCAGAAAGAAAAGTTCTCGGTTCGAGAATGGTGCTATGAAACAGGAGCAAACTCTAAATGGTAAATCACGACCAGCAAAGGAAATATTTGAACAATTTGTTTAGTAAACGTATTCCAAGCATATTGTGCTTTGTCATAAAAGACGTTTTTATAATTGAGAGCCTATTTTTAGAGATTTTTTCTCTTTATTATCGGTTTTTAAATCAGGTATCCAGAATGTTAATAATTTTACTACGTTAGCAGCAACTATTTAGTGCTATTTTACAATTCTCATTACTTCCCTTAACATTTTGCAAAGACTAGCTAAGAATCTTGGTTGACTAGAGCTACATTGATTCTACTTATATGGTATTTTGTTTTTTGAATGAGCTAAAGTTTTAAAAGCAAACAATATAATTTTTATTTATCATTCGGTTGCCGAAATTTAATATAAATATTAAATAATTTTGTCACGTAAACTTTAGAAATCCGGACGATTTGTACCATAGAAACCTTAGAATACCTGAGCAATGACCTTGAACAGTGCGTGTCATTAAGAATTCATAAATTTTATGAAAATACGGAAGAAAGGTTACCTCGAATTTGCTATGTTAATATACCGGCAATATGTTTGCGTTCGATACCTATTTGAATCTTCTCAAAAAAACATCCGTCGTCCAGGTCCACACCCACGTATTGAAGAATACATTCGACCCAAATACAGCCGAATGAATTGGTGCGTACCATTCGGTAGTGCCCGAATGTTAAACCCCGCGCATGACACTCCCAATGATAGAACGCGCCTGAGCAGACAATGAAAAGGCTCCTCATAAATCTAAATCATGAACTATCTGTCATTCGAAGACGATATAAAACTATAGGCCCCTCCATTTGTGGAAAGTCATCAACATTCACACCACACATAGGAGGAGAAGCTTACCAAAGGCTCAACAACATGTTTTGCGAGAAGCATTAAAAGTAACGAAAACATGGAAATATATTTCACAGAAGGTTTTTTGCACTTCAATGAATAAGAGAGAACTGCTAGCGCCTTGCTTATATTGTGATAATTAAATGTTTCCTGATAGTTTGACCTTTATAGTAATAAGATTAAATAAACTGTTTATCTTAACGCCTAACTCCAAAGGTTTAAGCATATACATAAAATATTGACTGTAAACAAATTTCGCATTTTAGTTTTTCTTTTTCAAAACTAAAACTGTTCGGTCACGTGCATCCGACACTGATACGGATAACAATAAGGTACAGGCTTAAAATCCAACGAGGAATCACTCTAACAAATGAGAGTGTCGACTGAAATGGCCCTCAGATATAATGGCCCAAATATAACCATAGAGATTAAGAAATATAACCAAAGAGATATTTTAAACACTTATGGGGTAAATATTTATTGATTTTATTAATAATTTGATTTGTTCTTCTTCTATTTTTAGCTTCACCTTCGTCCATAGAAATACAAGGTTATGCTCACAATTCAAAGGTAGAAGTGAGGGAAAATCAGGATTTGTCGTTAAATTGCATTGTAGAGAATGCAAAGCCAGCTGCACAAATAATTTGGTATCGAGGAAACGTGGAATTCAAACAAGGTAATTATAATACTGTTACGAAATTGTTACGTTTTTATCCAAATAAAGCATGTTTCACTAATTCAACTGAATTCGATCACAGGATTATTAAATAAAAGTCATAAACTAATGGCAGCACAATTTGCTGTATTTACTTTCAATCGCTTACTTAATCGCTTATTTTACGTTTACATGTTCTCACTCTTAACTCACGACCGAATACCTCTGCTCGTGCACCACTGTTCGTACACATATACTACTACATGTGATTAGTAACTATCGTAATTTCTGGATTTGACAACATGTGTCTTTTGGCGATTTCTATCTCGTCTTGTCCTGTCTTGCCATTTGGGGTCAAGGCGAATCCATGTTTTTTTGCCAGTTGGTTCTGGAATTTTAGTCTTTTGATAAAATACTAATACGAATGTACTCACAAAAGCTGTAGTAAAAAGTTCATCAACGTCTACGAACCAAAATTATCTTTTTCTTGAAGGCGTTATTTATCTTTAGCGGTGCGAAAGTGGGTATGGGTATGGTAAAAGGTGATAGGAATTAAATTCGAATGATTTCATCTACATCTCACAGCTTCCGTGTCCGAGAATCTTCCCACCCTTTTTGTTTCTCGTGGCCGTCTCGCTCTGGTTTCCAATGCAATATAGTTAATTTTCCTAAACTGGTGAATTTATATTTGGTACATTTCTATATTTTCCCCAATTTATATTTCTGGCGGTCGTCTTCGAACTTTCTTTCGAGGCGTTTAGATCCAGCGCAAACTGAGAGAGTGCGGAGGAAATCTCCCATTGGGAAACCAGGTTTTCTATTAACAGAGTGCTGTGAGTCACATATAAATCTACTTGTTTAGTTTTATTGACGAGTATATTATAAAAGGGACAGTCCCCTGATTAGAGTATTCCATATCCCATATTCTCCATTGTTACAGTTCGCTTCGCGTCCTATAAAAAGTTTCAGTCTTTCTCTCTGGCAGTGGCTAACCAGATTTTGAACTTCGCCTGAGGTAAAGCTGCCGTTTTTTTACGGAAATTACGCCGTCACAAAATGTTTCTGTCTTTCAAATAAAAAAGTAGATTAGTTCGCAACAAAGCACTTTCGTTCACTCCAGTGGGCAAGCCTTTTCCCATAATCGTAATCAAAGCGTGACCTTTAAATATCTTGCTAATTTGCGTCTACACCCGCAAAGGGCCGTGTGGGTAAGGAACGGATTTTTGATCCTATAATCAAAAAATTCAACTTGCAAGACAAACATCCTTTAATGGTCTGAGGCTGGAGAGCTTCGCCAGGGACCGAGACATGATATGTCTACATAACCGGATTCCAGCACAAAACTTCGGAACGACCCGGATTTATATACGGCCACGGACTGTCATTTCAGCAGCATTCCTCGTATATGCACGGGGAATGTTTAGCTGCGACAACAACAACAACAAATCATATATGAAGTTCATAATGACTGGCCTTTATCAGTGTGGCCTCAGACCTGGTTGGAAAATATCACACTCGTTGGAACAATAAGCTATATGAGCTTTACAGAGACATTGATGAGCTAATAAAGATACAGCGGTTTCGCTGGTTAGGTCATATCGTTCGAATGGATGCAAACGCTTCACTATACCACCCCTGCAGAGGAAGAGGAAGTCCTCCTTTGCAATGGAAAGATCAGGTGATGCCCGTTAATACGAGTCAAAAATGACTTGTTAAATTCGGGTAAAACTCCTTAAGTAGCTATCGTGTAAATCAAGAAGGAGAAGAAGCTCATATGAACGCGAAAAGGTTATGATAGATTTTAAAATTTATATCTACTGCGTTCCTTACTTGTAACTAATACTTTTATTTGGCAATTATAAAACTTAGGTTTCTTACTGTTTTCAGGACAACGCGTTGATAAAGTTGAAGAAACTTCTTCAAAGCGATATACTACGAAGTCAACCCTGAACATAAAACCGAATGCTGATGATGACTACACGGAATACACCTGCCAAGCAAAGCACAAAGCATTGCCACCAGACATGCCGATGCGCTCGACTGTTCAACTTTCAGTTCTTTGTAAGTAAATAAGACCTAAAAGTATAAGTAGATATACCGAACGATACCAGACATAATTTGAAAATATTTCATCTTTAACAAGCTTTCTTATATTTTTTCTTAATAATTTGATTTTTGTTTGAACTGATTTGTTTCCAATACTCTGCAATTTGTGGTGCAGAGAACGTCTATGTATAGTCTCAATGATAGGAACGCATGGAATTTTGAGGGGTACTCGTCTCACGAAGACTTATCACCACAGACACGTAGTCAAATGGGTGGGTGCGTGACTACCATTCGGAGTTCAGAGAGAACGTAGGTTCGAATCTCGGTGAAACATCAAAATTAAGAAAAAGTTTTTTCTAATAGCGGTCGCCCCTCGACAAACAATGGCAAATCTCTGAGTGTATTTCTGCAATGAAAAAGCTCCTTATAAAAATGTCTGCCGTTCGGAGTCGGCTTGAAACTGTAGATCCCTCCATTTGTGGAACAACATCAAGACGCACGCCACAAATAGGAGGGGGAGCTCGGCCAAACACCCATAAAGGGTGTACGCGCCAATTATATATGGTATAGGTACATATAACAATATAATGATTTATATTTTTTCTACTTACTTTTCATTTCTTTTATAAACCCTTCTTTTCGAATTATTTCACATTTCCTTACCTATTCAATAAAATATATAAATATCATTTAAAAACAAGTATTCTAAATTCAATAATGACTATTAGTATCGTTACTAGAAAGACAAAAATACCAGCCTTGCCAAGAAGCATGACACAGTCGTAGAGCAACAAAATATATATACCTTAGTATTTCTTACGTACAAACGTACACTACAGTTTTGTCACGTTTTTTACAAAATTGCGGCACCAAAAACGCCCCCAATTTAATTCACTTCGCTGACATCTGGTTATTATATATTTCGAATTTGGCATCAGAATAATAACTATACAGGGTGGAGCATAAGTAATTCTATAACATGAATGTGTATTTTCTGAAAATGGCGTCTGATGGCATTTTGCTTTGATTTTTATGTTACAGCCATATAGAGATACGCACCTGAGGAATGGGGAGGTATTGTTGCTACTGCTTTGATAAATTTCCTTTCTGTTGCTGAACGTGGCGTTATATTCGTTGCTATTTTCTTGGCCCTCCTGCACCATGTATATGTAATATAAAAGTTAACACACCCCTTATTAAAAGTAAATAATAAAATTAATTATTCAAATTTCACTTGCAGCAATTTTGATATTTTTAAAGTGGGCGGGCCTTTGCTCCTTGTTCAGTTAAGAATAAGCTTGTGGGATCAAGGACATCTGAGAGTTTCCTCAATCATCCCAGTGTCGCAATCTTTTGTTTTTTAAAGTGTTGCATTGCTATTATATACCCTATGATCAAAAAGTACCGGGAAGGTGATGTTGACTGTTTTCTTCGATTGTCAAAGCGTAGTGCACCATGAGCACCTTCCATCGGGCCAGACAGTCAATAAAAATATTATTTATCCGTTTTGAAGCATTTGAGAGATGCTGTACATCGCAAATGGCCGGAAATTTGGCAAACAATTCTTGGATTTTGCATGATGAGAACGGGCCATCGCACCGAGCCCAAATTGTGCTGGATTATTTGACCAAATACCAAGTAAATACCAAGTTTCCCAAGTTGATGTGACCACTTCGTGGAAGGAGATTTCAGTCGAAAGATTATGGGTGCATGGAGGGCTGGGTTAAACGTTGGCACTTGTGTGTTGCTTCAGACGGGTCATATTTTGAAGGAGATAAAATTAATTTGTCTGAAATTTAACTCTGTTTTGTTTTATTTAAACATTCCCGGTACTTTCTGATCATAGGGTATATAAATATATATAAAAATATACATATATATAATTGGCGCTGACACCCGTTTTGGGTGTTTGGCCGAGCTCTCCTCCAATTTATGGTGTATGTCTTTATATTTTTCCATAAATGGAGGGACAGTTTTAAGCTGACTGTGAACGGCAGATATTTTTTATGAGGAGTTTTTTCATGACAGAAATGTACTCGGAGGTTCGCCATTGCCTGCATTTGCCATTTTGATGTTTCACGGAGATTCGAACCAACGTACTCCAAATTCCGAATGATAATCACGCACCAACCCATTCGGCTACGGCGGCCGCCTTGCTATTATATAAGCGAACTTTTTTACCGAAAGCTAGAATAAAGTTCACCTGGTTTAAGCAAACCATAATTTCCAAAATGGTTTCCTGATAGACTGTAGGGTTAGTTGTTTGTTTGAAGACGTTGATGACGTCGTCTTAGAATAATATGGAAATTTTATTTTTAGTGAAACTGGGCAACTGATTTCACAAAAATCAGCACGTCAGCAAACCCTGAGGTATATCATTTTATAAAGCTACTCTATTAGAGTGTCCGGTGTTGATTTAAAAAACGTTTGCAGGTTCAGCCCACTCCCCATCCTCCCTTTTTACAAGAGTTCTGCAGGAGTGGTCTCTCGAAAGGATCTTGTTTAGCCTGGAGGAATCCTTCACGGATTCAATGGATTCACAGTGCTCCTTAAGGAAGTTGCGTTTCGCGTATTTAATGGCTTTTTTGTATTCATTAAAAATATACGGTAATTTTCAAAGTTTTTGATTTCTTTTTCGGTCAGCGTCTTGCTCCACCAGGGAGGAAAGTCTTTCTTGCTAAAAGATACTGTACCAGCCACTTTGAAAGCCGTCTGATAGGATCGCTGCAAGTGTTTCACCTGCTTGTTCAGTTGATCAGTGAATGAGTAGGAAAAAGTTCGCCTGTTCAATTTATTATTGGAAACCCTATTAAACAGAGACCAGTCGGTTCTTTTAGGGTTCCTGTGGGGACATATGGTTTCCTGAGCGAAATTGATTTCGAAAAGGATCGACCTGTGATCCGAAAAGGAATTTCTCTGAGAAACCTTCCAATTATCAACCCTAATGGCAGTCGAATTAGTCGAAATAATAATATCAAGAACCTCCTCCCAACCGTTTGATGTTTCCGATGCTGGAAATACAATCGTGGGAGTCTTGCCCTTGTTCCAAATAAGGACATTACGGCTAATAATGAAATCAAAAAGAGACTTACCTTGAGGATTTATCTCGCTGCTTCCCGAAATAGCGCATTGGCGTCGCAGTCGATGAGGATGGTCTCTTTATTAAATGCAGGTGAGGCCACCAAACGCCCCACTTCCTCAGGAAGTGCTGTATGCAGAAACCAAATAGTAGCAGTGGCCACTAGATGCTTCTACACGGTCTGCTGTCACGTCTGGTGAACCGAAATGAGAAGTCAGAAAGGCATTAATAGTATTGCTAACGAGGATACAAGTCCTAGGCTTACCTTCCGACTGGACATAAAAAATATCAAAGTGTCTACTCTGGAGGCCCATGATCTAAGACTGCCGAACCCAGGGTTCTTGGATCAGGCATATATCTATGTATTCCTCCCTGAGAATGACACAGAAATTATCGGTGGCTAAACTAGCGTGGCGAAGGTTAATCTGAGCTACCCTTAACATATCTTCGTTAAAGGATGCTCACCTAAGTCCGTTTTATGGCCGAGATCCGAGGATTTCGTGGGGCTCTTGGCTTCAGGTATCGTGTCCGTCGCAGACGTCCGAAGTTCGTCGGGCTGATTTGATACTTCCCCTATTCCGTCCAGTTCGCCATCCGGAGCATCAGACGCGGGGAAGATCTTAAGTTTGGCCGTCTTGAGCCCAAAACGAAGTTTATGCTTCTTTTCCTCGAGTACCTTCAGGGACTCTTCAGAAATTAGCAGCAGTGCAGTGGAGCTATTTTTCTGAGGTTCCTCCAACTTGATAATAGACCAGTTTTCCATATGAACCTCAGGGTTTTGAAGATTGAGGCCGTGGAGGATATTCGGACCTAAATGCGGGCCACGCTACAGTCACGGCAGATATCTCCAGAGTCGAAAATATGTAGGGATCTGTCCTTGGTTTGCCATGAGGTACTCGACTATCATTTCTGGCAACCGTCCCTCAATGGGATCTTGCGTCTACGAGGGTAACTTGGTGATCCCTGGCCACCTCGCTATAAGCAACCCTCGCAGCCGCAATCACCGCACTTGTTGTAGGGCTCTCTACTTCCTGAGTCGAGAAATTTTGAATTTTCTTGGCAGCGCGCTTAACCGCTGGTTGGTTCTGAGGATTTTTATGTGATTGGATTAGTGAAATTGTTTACATCCAGCACTCTCGTATAGATATTAGAGGCTACGTTGATGTACAATCTTCATGGGATAAGTCTTTTTTTTTAATAAGTACACAAATAAAAGCTCTAATTGTATGCATTTTTGTGTGATTGTATTGTTGAATAATTGAAGGATTGTATTATTTTAGTAGTAGTTAAAACTCATGAAAATTGTTCCAGTATATTTTTATATTCCATTGTATTATGGAAGTAATCTTATATTATATATAGAAAGATAAATACGTTGAATATTAATTTGATTAATTTGATATTGGTATTGTGAGAGTTTATGTGAATCTATATTTAGGAATCTGCATCAGACACTATTGCAGAGTCTCCATTCCGAAGATTTATATTGTAACTAGTATCTCCCGTGCAACATAACAATTCTCTCTGTAACTAGTAGGTTTTATCCAATTTCAATTGAACTATACAATGTAGCTATATAATATAATATTTAAAGCAGCCAATAGCAAAATTAAAAGTTTATTCATTTTTTACAACTGATTTGGGATGCTACTTAATCCATTGATGTAATTTGGAAGTAAAGGAAGAAGGGGCATTAGATTATCCCCTTTCATAAAAGGTAGTAATTGAAAAAAGGTCAATGTACACCATATAATAATTTTATTTTATTTTATAAATCGTACTTAATTATTTACTTTAACTTAACCATTCCTGTGGATTTTTGTGATTGGCATCTATATGTGTCCAGTAACCGAGTTTTTTATATACCTACTATATTTCATGGTATTTTTGTTTGTTAAGCTTTCGTTTATTACTGCTACCCAAATTTGCTATTTGATTTTTTCAGGTTTTAGAAAGATAGATATCATAAATCGAAATCCATGTCGTGTCAAGCCCAATGAATTGTTTTGGTTGGGTCTTCCAACGTTTTAATCTGCCCCAAAGTTGAATTTAGTTTCACAAGTCATTCCTTAAGAAGGGCCAATTCTTTTTCCAGGCAAAACAGCAATATATAACTTTAATCAGAATTTGTTTAAATAAAACTACACTTTTTAAAAACCGACTTACAACAACCGAAGGATGTTCCGTCTTGGGCCAGCAACGCAAAATTTGTATAGGCATCGGAAGAGCATCACTAGACAACATCGCCTTCCGATCTCGCCTGATCGCAAAGTCCGTTGCTGAAAAGTGATTCACGCAAACTTTTCCGCTAACTTTTTTAATAAAAGTTTTAATTTCTATGCTTTTGAGTACTTGTTCTTTATAATTTGTTCTGAAATAAAAAGTGGCTTTTCCAAGAGGACATCACGGATTTATTAAGTAGCTCAAGATGGCTGACACAGGGTGAAAATTAGACATATTACATCATCTTTAATTATTGCTCATGACCTTAATCCAAAAATCAGAATATCTTCATTCAGATATACTCAGTCTATCTGATTCATCGCACGGCGTGCCTACCCACCAGTTATTTTTTCAATGTTTTGAGCGCGTTTTTCA
This sequence comes from Anastrepha fraterculus, assembly GCA_037575425.1. NCBI lineage: Eukaryota > Metazoa > Arthropoda > Insecta > Diptera > Tephritidae > Anastrepha > Anastrepha fraterculus. Next base: position 354,754 of record JAYXIM010006598.1, on the reverse strand, counting down.
TTTCGTCATGTACGCCATTTTTCAGTATGGAAGTTGATTGTTGAATTATTTGAGAAATGTTGATTAATTATAAAACTAAACTGAACTTAATTCTAATAAGCTATATTTTATGGAGTTAGTACCTCCGGATATTTTTAGTAAGATCTTTTTCATATGATCATGATTTCTTGTATTTTCTAAGATAAAATATGTAAATTTTTTGCAAACTCTGGTAGCGATCCATAATAATTGTTTTAAGATGTTGAAAATTCCATTGACACATTTATTTTGTACACTCGATATGAGACTTAAGTTTGCATGGCATCTGTGACGCCGCCTTTTGCAATACATACCACTTTTCACCATAAGATAGGTGTTGAAAAATTTGTGAAACTGTATCAAATTTGATTGTCTTAGTTTATATGGTTACGGAGAAAAGCATATTGGAAATTTCAGTTTATATAGGAAAACCATAGGTTAGGTTAGTCAGGTTGCTTGTTTAACACAAGACACTCGGTGGCCCTAAGGCCCATTGTGATACCTGCATTTGTTTTCCTTCCTCTAACTAAATTGCTTAAACCCCTTAGATATTTTTTAAGAATGTAATTAGTCCCTCCAGTGAGACATTTTGCAAATTTCCCAGGTCCTCAAAGAAATGATTGCCAAGATATTTGGCACGGCTTCTTTGAAGTGTAGGACATTCACAGAGGAGGTGTTGTACCAACTAAATTTCTTCTTCATCTCTACAGCTCCTGCAGAAGTCATTGTGAGGTACACACCTACCCTACTGTCTACGGTGCCAATAGTACAGTGACCCGTTATAACACCTGTGAAGTCGCTGGTAGTTGATCTGTTGAATCCAAGCAGACATTATGTCTTTTTAAGATTCAGTTTTGGCCAGAGCGCTTTGGAGACCCTGCAGTTAGTAGTCAGAGGCCACCTCCTATTGATTTCCGCGATTATGCTCAGGTAAATCGCGGTATATAACTCGTTTAGAGGAATGCTAATGTCCTCAACCACTCGCTGAAGGTCCAGCTCATAGCCTGTCCGCTCTTGCATTTCCCTCCACTCCAGAGTGGCCGGGAACCCAACGAAGTGTAGTGTTGTGTGGCTGGATGAGTAAGATCGACCTCCTGCATTCTTTAACACATCTTGGATTGATGCCCGTTGATGCCAGTGCCTTGATCGCTGCTTCATTATCAACAAAAATGGTAAGGTTTGCTGGAGGCAAGCCCATCGTTTTTGCTGCTTGGTCTATAGCGTAGATCTCAGCTTGGAAGTTGCTGCACCAGTCTGAGCGTCTAAATGAGCAATTTAAAGATAAGATATGACTTTGGTCTGCCAATCCTTTCTGTCGGGTATTCGTAGTTTATACTCTCTTTTCAGGTCTATCTTTGGAGCCAGATGCGTCTTGCATATGTTCCACAAATAGAAGGACTGATGCATGACCGTACGTGTTTTCTTTTAGCATGCCTGCTGCTTTTATCCTGGAAGCAGATTTGGCTGCTATCCCTTTAAAATATTATCAATGGGAGGAATATGTAGGATCACTCCCAGCGTTGTCTGAGGCGTGGGTCGGAGCGTACCTCTTATTCCTACACAAGCTAACCCTTGGACTTTTATGAGACTTTTATTTTTGCCAAATCATCATTCGTTCCTTTTCCAAGAAAGCTTTGAGTTCAGAATTATGCCAAGGTAACTGGCTTCGTTCGACAGGGTTAGTGTTACTCTATCAATAGCTGGTAACTGAATAGAACTAGTTCGGTCTTGACTGGATTAACCATTAGACCGTATGAGGTCGGCCTCTTGAAGAGTTCTCTTAACGCTAATTGTATGAGCCCGCTGATAGCCGATAGAAACTTCCCTGTCATCAGGATGACCACATCGTAATCAAAAAAACCATAAGTACAGTATATACTTTACAAATAAGTTATTTCCTTCAAATCGGTGCACGTTTTATGGGGTTCTCGTGGGAAACTATTACTTAGTTGATCAATTAAATGTTGGTTTAGTGATTCATGCTGTGGTGAATTTTTATTTATCGTGTTATTTGTTACGTTTTATTATTAAAATTAAAATGGGCTGGTATAGTTTTTGAATGCAGTCCAAGGATGATAGATTACCAGATTTGGGCATCCGCTAAATGAAATTTCGCGAGTAATCTTGGTGAAAAGATTTTAGAAGTCTGGTCAAGATCAGATCATTACTCGGCTCCCAGCGATTTTCAAAAAATCAATTGACGGGCTGACGTAACCGGGGTCACGACAACAGTTTGTTTACGAAAAAGTGAGATTGTGTTGATGATATACGAAAAAAATCAACACAGCTTTCGCTCGTGTTACTTCGTTGCTGTCTGAACAACGACTGATTGGATAAGTGTGTGAACATGTGAGAAATGAGCAGGAATGATTTTGCTTCCCAGTCCCCTGTGACCAATGCCCACACGGTCCAAAAATGTCACGTGCATCTGTAGCAAAATACTTGAATATACCGAAGATGTTCAGAAATAAACGGTATACCTAACCTAAAAACACTGACGACCTCCCCGGACGACGCCCAAAACAAATATCTCCAAAGCACGATTAGAAGATCACTGATTTGTTTGTGACAGAGCAAAATTTATCATTGTGATCAAAGTGGAGGACGTTTACGTGCAGAATACTTCAAATTCCGGAGGACTTTGACGAAAGCGGTGCTCTCATTATCACACATTGAAAGAGGGATTGTATAGGATGAGGCAAATTCAGAACGGAATAGGGCAAAGATAATATTCACGGATGAATCTAGCTTTGGGCGAATAGTTTCACATTTCGGTCCTGGTGTGTTGCTGACAATCGAAAACTTCAACGAACTGTTAAACATCCAGTTAAGATTCATGTTTGGGGATGCATTACTGAAAAAAGGATTTGGCCGTTTATTTGTGTCTACCTAATAAATAGACAAAACTCAGTACTTTCGGAAGTGATCATATACACAACCTCCAGAGTTTTGAAAAATGGCTACTTTTCGGATTGAAACAAGTTTTGAAATTTTAAGGGAAAATAGGGAAATAAGGGAAATTTATTATCAACAGCGAAACAACGCGGTGGTGGGGAATGGTATGGGAGTGTATGGTAGCTGGTGGCGTGGAAAAATTGCAACAGATAAGTTTGATTATTTAAATATTTGAAAAACAAATTTAAAACAAAGCGCTGAGATGACAGGGTCATTAAATGACGACTGCTTTCAACTAGGCAATGACCCCAAGCTTACGACTCATACCTGTATATGTAGTAAAGTTATGGCTAAAATTCAAATATTGTCAACACCAATCGCCACATTTATTGAACACTTATGGAACACTTTGGAAAGAAATACAAGGAAACACCAATTTACAAGCAAAGAGGTCTCGAAAGATATTGTCTGGGGAAAGTGAGAGAAGATTATTGTCGAAGAGACTACCAAATTTGTAAAATGCCCAATATACTTACGGAAGTGTTGAAACGTACGGATATCCCCAACAAGCTACTAAAAACGAGCATACATTTCTAGAGTTTTTTTTTGCGTATTTCAATTTTTTATAAATGAGCGTACGCTTTTGGGGTTTGTTATTTTAGTGTTGCAAATAAAACCTATTATTTATTTGTTAAATGGTGGGATCTAAAATGAATCATGTATTTTATTTACTAACTTTAATATCGTTATATAGTTAAAAAATAAAAACAAATTAGTTTTAAAAACTTAAAAACTTTTTTCGTGTTACTTTTTCAAATACATACAAAAATGTGTAGACTTATGATGCTAAATACATTGGGTTGGCAACTAAGTAATTGCGGTTTTTTTTAGAAAATCAAAGACAATTTTTTCATGGAACTAAACAACTTTCTTCTGTATTGTATTGCCCATTTTGATCAATGACTTTTTGCTACCTTTCAGGCAGCATCATAATCCCATGTTCATAAAACTTCTGGTTTTTTATTAGCAAAAAACTGAATCAGGTACGATTTGACATCATCATCAGTATTGAAATGTTTACCATTCAAGGAGTTTTGTAAAGATCGAAACAAGAAGTAATCAGATGGTGCAAGGTCAGGACTATATGGTGGATGTGGCAAAACATCCCAACCAAGCTCCAATAATTTTTGCCGAGTGGCCAAAGATGTGTGTGGCCTTGCATTGTCATGATAGAATACAATACTTTTTCGATTTGCCAATTCGGGCCGCTTTTCTTCAACTGCATTGTTTAATTTCGTTAGTTGTTCAATGTACACATGAGAATTAATCGTTCGATTGGGTAGTAAGAGTTCAAAGTAGACAATTCCTTTGTAATCCCGCCAAACTGATAACAAAACCTTCTTTTGATGAATATTAGCTTTTAATGTTTGAGTTGGTTCACCTGGCCTGCTCCACGACCTTTTCCGCTTGATATTATTGTAAACAACCCATTTTTCATCGCCAGTTATTAGTCGTTTTAAAAATGGATACTTTTCATTACGTTTCTTTAGCAAATTGCAGTTGTTAATGCGTTGCGCTAAATGTGTTTCTTTCAGTTCGTAAAGAACCCATGTACCTATCGAGTTTTTGGCAACTGTACTATGTTGTTTTAAGGGGTTATATACCTTGTGAGTCTGAAAAAACGGACGGATGTCATAATTTTTTTAAAACATGTTTTAGAACTTTTATTCAAATGAGGCATATATCATACTGAAGGGTAACTCTCGAAGAAAACATTTTGGTGTTTTTATTTTGAAAAATGTTATTATTTATTGTTGATATCGCACCTCCCCCAAAACGCCGTTTTTTAGAAGAGGCTTGCGATGATCACGGTAGCGCATGAGCAGCTCAACTGAAATCAAAAAAATTAAATGATTACTGTAGAAAAATGTTTTTTAGTGAATCTGAACGGTTTATTTACCCAAAAAAAAATTTTCTCGATATGAAAACTGCTTTGCACCAAAAAAACGATTTTTGAGGAGTTGAAAAATTAAAAAAAAATTAAGTCCAGCGAACTATGCAAATACATATTTATAAAAAGTGAACCGTTCAGATTCACGACGTTGTAACTTCAAATAATTAAAAAAAAGTTTATGCAAATCGGTCAAATAGTTTTTGATAAATACTGAAGTCGGTAATTTTCGGTAATTTTCAAAAAACACGACTTCGATATAATCGCGTCTAAAGTTTTGCGTGCACTAAATTTATGGATAATTTGCATAATTTGCGCGCTTCCACGGTCTGTAACTTTCGTTCTAGTGCTCCGATCTTTATGATTTTTTGAATTTATATTTTTAAGATGATGTACTTTTAGAATATGCCAAAAAAAATTTCGATTTTTTAGTCCAACACAAGGTATATAACGCCGTAAGTGATTGTCAATGCATGTATGTGATACATGAAGCTTCTCTGCAATCTCACGTGTTGTACTGTGGCGATCCGAATCGATTATAGCTTTGATTAGGGTGCCATCAACTTCAACTGGACGACCACAGCGGTTTTCATCTTTGAGTGAAAAATCTCCAGAACGAAATTTGGCAAACCAATTTTGACACTGCCGTTTTTTTAAGCTTGCGATGCGGTTTTCCCTTTGCGGAAATAAAAAAGCAAAATATGACGAAAATATCCCTTTTGATTTTCCATTTTCCAACGAACGCCAAACGAAAACTACGTAACCGATTAAAAAACTTTTTTTTTACTGATTGACAGCTAAATGATGGCCAACTATCAAATAACAAAATGAGTTTTACATTTGCTATGCATGTTACGTTCGCACAGCTTGACAGCAACTGACCCTAGCGACAGGCGGGAAAAAATTCCCACATGTGCAGGAAGGTTACAATTCTACTTACGCAAGGGCGCGTAATTCAAATTTGTCAGGTGTTAGAAATAAAAAACAAAGTCGAATACTTTTCTAACAGACCTCGTAAGTCGAGTATGAACCCAATTATACCTTAAATTATTTAACTTTTTTTTTTCATTTTATATTTTTTTGTATGTTATTTATATTATATATGATATATGGCTTAGTGTCATACTTAGTGTACTGAGCCTCCGATTGGATGATACATGAGCATTGGGATTATATTTTCGCTCTTTAGGTAGCGAAAGAAGGGGAACGGGTCACATAAGAAACAAAATTAACACCGATAACAATCCAGGCTTGAAAGTTAACAGAAAACCACTATTTCCAACAAATGTTAGCTGAGACTATAACTCTGCCATCATGTCGACACAGTATTAGACTTGTCATCGACGAATTGCTTTTGTCGAGGTTTGCTCAGTGAATGAATTTTACATTTTCTACTTTTATGAATACTGACTTGGGTTGAATACATATTCCAATAGTTAATGTTCAGCTAACTTTAGTAATTTAGTTCCATATATTCAATATAGAAATATGTTAATTATAACTCAGTCGCCCAAGTCAAGTCCTTACTCTACCCATACAACTCTGTTCTTTCATCGGTTGGATTTCAAGATCCTCGTTTGCTTTCCTGAATGTCCTAAAGAAGGTTAAAAAATTAATTAAGAATTGCATAATTGGTTTACAATTGGCATTAACAAAACATTTATTAATTTCAGATCCTCCTGGGCCTCCCTACATCGAAGGCTATACACAGGGCGAAATTCTGCGAAGAGGTCAAACAGTGGAACTGATATGTCGAAGTAGAGGTGGAAATCCACCAGCGCAATTAATTTGGTATAAAAATGGATCCCAAATACGGATGGCTTATAGGTAAGTTATCATTGAGCTTGCTGAACGCAACTGTAATTCACTAATAACAATTTTCATACACTAAGTGTCTTAAGTCTATGTTCACTTGTGAGTAGTGGAGAAGATAAGCGACCTTCTTTTAAATTTTGCAACACCACGTGCTTATTTCAATATTTTTATTGAAAAGTTTGGTGTTTTTAGCATAAATTTAAGTACATATAACGTTTTCACTTACGAGATTTATTTGTTTTTCAGTGAGTTGAAAAATTCATCTAGCCAAAAACACGGATTTAACCCGTGAACATTATCATGTGATGATTTATTACGATTATCCACGTGGGTTGTCGAGACAGGAGTGTAGTGATCAACTTCCTTCTACTTTAGCGTTAAATCACCTCACTTAGCCCCAGGACAGGTTGGTACAGCGAGTTCCAGCATGATCGTCGATCAGCATACACTCAATATAGCATTAAAATTTTGTCGAAAAAAGACTGGTTCTCGTTGGATATCGCATAAATTTACAATTTGAAACTCCGCTCGTTCTAGATCATTATGAATGTGTGTTACATGCACGCAGATTCTCTTCCAGTTATTAGCTGATTCCAGCATAAAATCAACAATAATTGGTCCGCACCGGTCCTACCATCGAACGAAACCTTTCCTTTTCTGAAATTTCTTTACGCCTTGCTCTATCGTTTTGTTCGGATAGCCTTATAAAGGGTTTTCCAATAACAGGTGTTATTTAAATATATAAAAGGCTATCGAGAGATGATTAACTTTTTTTATGGTCGGAATTGGATGGTATTGATGTGGACAACGTTTATTTTCAACAATGCGGTGCTACGTGCCACACAAGCAACGAAACCATTGATCTTTTACGGGAAAAGTTTCCGGACCGTGTTACCTTTCGAAGAGGTGATCACGATTGGCCACCGAGATCTTGTGATTTAACACCTTATGACTTTTTTCTTTGAGGCCACGTGAAAGAGAAAGTCTACGCCAACAGCCCAGGGTCGATTCAAGACCTCAAAGATGGAATTCATGAGGCTATCGGGGACATAGGGCAGCCACTTTGCAATTCGGTAATGGAAAATTTCATGAAAAGGATATTGTCCTGTAAGCGTGGTCGTGGTGGTCATTTGCCTCATGTTATTTTCCACTACTAACGGCATAACTTTCTCTTTATAATGAAATAAACATCCGATCATTTATATTAAAAAATAGCATTTTTCTTTTAATATCAAAATAACACCTCTTATTGGAAAACCCTTTACATATATACTGACTTAATTTATTTTGCCAGAATATCTATCGTCAGTAGTCCTGCAAATGCCCGGAAGCCGCAGATAGTTCGTTTGCATAGCCATTTAAATTCAATGCATCAGCCCAGATCGGTGCCACGTACAAAAGGACTGAGCTGACAACCCTGCTATAAATATTATGTAATAATATTGGCTATGGGAATAAGTTTCCGCCCTCGTAAAATAGATGTTGCTGCTGATATTATTTTTGAGTTCGCTCTAGTAATATACTGGTGATTTGAAGGTGTATATGTAAGGTCTCGATCGCATTAGTTGACATTCGTTTGAAACGTAAAGATCCTTTTTTTCTGACACAAAAATGTTTACGTTCGTCCCGAAAAAACAGCATTTGTGGGAAGTCATCCTTCATTATTACTTTTTAAAGAAAAGTGCAGCTGAAACGTGTCGTATATTGCATCACAGCCCACTATTAGCCCCAGATTATTGGATTCTGCATACTTGACCACTTCTCTTAGCTCCCTCGAAGGAGGTGGCTGTAAAGAGTCGTAGGGTAGGTAGGCCGAAACTGTAATAGCTGTTCCCACTTTTCAATTACTTTATTTTTGCAGCAACGATATCTCCGGAGCATAGCTCTTTTAACATCGTGTGTTCGATCAACCTCGGCATGATAACACATGCTCACATTCCCTTCACAATTAAGTATTTGTCCCCACGAAATAGCACCTAGACCACAGATACGCTTGTGACATACCCATAGTGTTTTGCATGCCTACAGCACAGGAGAGCCGTAGACGCTTTGCTATGCTGCAGAAATAATTTTATTAATAAATGATAAATCTTAAATAGAAGACGAAGTCGTAGAACCCTCAGACTGACCGTTGCCAGTTTTTATGTTTAAGCTGCCTATGGCAGTATGCTACCAATTAGAATAACTCTCAGCTCTAAAACATTCAGAAAAGCTTTTCAGGTGGTGAAGGTGATCATGGCGGCTACTGTAAGCCTCATGCCAATATATCCTTCGTCGCTATAATTGTCGTCTTATGGCCGTCTAAACAAGCTAAAGCTTGCAACTTACACCTTGATATTTAACACCTCTCTCGAGGAGTTGGAGTCCTTAAAGTTCTAAAGTTAAACACTAAATTGGAAAATTTGTAGTCGATGTTTGCTTCGTGATGTGCACAATGTTTTCCATTTGGCTGCAGGAGAATTGCAAAAACTATTCCGGTTAACTCCACACTTGTCTGAGAACGTAATTCTCTGGCCTGACAGTCAAAACCCGTTGGTGAGCAATGGAGAATAAATCGTGTAACAGATGCAATCAACTGTTCCATGTTTTGCGCAAAGGTGAAGTTTCCTGTGAACTAAGTAGAGCGGCAAGCTACAAAAGAAATTTTTCTGTGGTGGCTTTAGCGCAGCTTCGTATAGGAGCTGTTAATATAATCCTGAACCTATATATGTACAAATTAATTTCAAATAAAGAGCTATTTTATGTTACTTAGTTTGCACAAATATAATGGAAGAAAACACTCAAAGTTGAATTTATCAGCTTGTCTAGTATGCATACTAGACTCATTTTGATACTTAGTTTGACTAAGATGCCTATTTATATCAGTCTGAATAAATAGGAGAAGATAGCTGTATAATAGGCCTCTTCTTTTCGCCCAGCATTAGCCAAAGGCGAATAGATGAAGCAACTGGTATAAATGAATATACCTACATATATTGGCAACGTGGGAATAGAGCTGCCATGAATTGCATGTGTTTGTAAGATGTGAGTTATACCAATCTAATGAGCTATAACCATATTCGCTAGCGGCGAATGTTACGCGATAACTTTGTTGTTGCTTTCGCATGCCAATTTTTCGTTAAGTTAATCGAGCGGGGAAATGGCGAATAAAAGAGGCTTAATGTTAGTTAACAATTGTGAATAACACAACCGCTGGTGTAAACGGCAAATATTGTAAACAAAAATAAGAATTGTCGAATAGTTTAAAGCTAGTGAATTGCACTACTGATTTAATATATGGTATATGGAATAGGGTATATAAATAAAATATTAGTATTTTACACATTTAATTGTTCGCTTCTTTCAGTGCTTTGTATTACAGAAAAATGTTTACCTACATATTAAAAAAGTGTAATCAAAAAATTACTTGATTTTTAACTTCCATATTACCCTTTTTAGGACTGCTGGGCGCCTTTCCGAAAATATATACACCTTTACTGCAGAAGCAAGCGACAATAATGCACGTTTTCGATGCGAAGCTAGCAACGTTATGTCTCAAACACCTCTGAAAGCAGAAATAGATATAACAGTACTGTGTAAGTAAATAAAGTAAAAAATATATTTAGGTATACCTATGTACATGAACATACAGAGACGAAGAGAAATCTTGAAAAAAAGAAAGTATATGTAATGAAGTATGATAAAATCTATGAATTTATTATATTATATATTAAACAGTAATTAAAATTTACAAAATTTTTTTTTGTTAAAGAAAACTATAAAAGGCCTAATTGGCTTCAATTGGCCACGAACTCAATTATTCCCACATTTGATTTTCGTAAAAACATTTTATAAGCTATGTTATCTATTTCGTTTGTGAGGTTCTAAATTTTCCTAATAAAAATAGTTTTTTATTTTGCAAATACACATTTTTATAGCGTTGTAAAACCAACGAGCAAAAACAAATGGTGACTTACATAATGCAGTCAGACTCAAGATTTATCAACGTGTTAATTAAACTTGACAGTTGTGTACCTTTTTTTGGTTAAATTATATCAATAATATGGAAGAAATTAAATAAAATCAGCAATTTATTTAATGGCACAATTGACCGCCAGTTTCATTATTAGAAATCAGAAAATGGCGACTACTAAGGTTGCAAAGGATTATGGCATTCAAAATTCGTTGTTATATTTTATAATAAAAAATAATGTGTCAAAGCCATTGTAGATGATTTTATTAAAATTATGTAGCTCTACTAAACTTTTTTCCGCGCCGGGGCCCATATTCGTTAACGTTGTTCCTCTGTTTCACAAAACTAATCAATAAATGATTGAAAATAACACTGTGCGACAATTTTGGGGTCATCAAAATCAAACCACACCGGACCTTTTTTTTCTGAAAATATACCTATTCAATAGCAAAACCCTCGCTGTGTTTTTAAAAGTTAGCTCGATTTTTTTTTTTATAGCGTTTTGAAGTTTTCTATTTTCATGAGATTTTGGAGTTTTACCTGTACGCTAAATTTGACTTATAAATCGACCTTTGTTTGATTTAATCGATTTATTTTGTCATAGCTTGATGCAGAAATTTCGTACATGTACAAATAAACTTATTTTGAGAAGAACCTATATCTCAATACGCAATTTTGAATACCAAAATTTCGAAAAATTGTATGTTGTTACCATTTTTTACTGTAATTATGGTGCGGTTTGATTTTTGATGTCGCACTGTGTAATCGAAAACTCAAAGTTGCACTTCAAAATTTATCGTAATAACCCAGGAATTATTAATGAATCCTGGATGGAATTTTTTATGACTTTACGGATTAAGGAATTAAGCTCAAAACTGGAGATAATCTAGCATATCAAATACGATTACTATCGATGAACCTGCTGTGCTTCGACCCGTAACACTTGATTTCCATTTAGGTTGAATAGTGTGCGAGGTCTCTGGCTTTTTCCAGTTATAAATATATGTAAACCTAACTTTTCAAAGCTTACGTACTATTTAGTTTGAAAATGCGCCTACTTTATTTTATATTTGGCTCGAAAGATCAAAATATAATGGACAAATATTACATACATATGTGAATAAAAATCCTTCCGTAAGTACACATAACGGCTCTTTGTATAAAAAATGTCTTAATATTAATTCCTTATTCTAATCACACATCTACACAAATATGGATATTGTGGCGCACATTCACGAAACCAAACGAATGAAATACTAAAACAAAAAAAATTAGTGCCAGATGACAAGACAGAAATTGTCAGAGAATACGGTTGCAAAATCTCGAAATTACGATAGCTGTTAAGCATATGTAAGCAGAGGTGCATGCGCACAAAGTAATCAGTTTTAAATTGAGTGTGCGAACGTGTAAACGTGTAGTAATGCGGTTAAGAAATTCAGTAAACAAGCAAGTTGTGTTTCCATTAGTTTGACACTTTTATTTAGCAATCCAGTGATAGAATTCAGAGGAATTAAAGGGACGTAACCATGCTAAGGGAGAAAAACATAACGATTGGTCTCAGAATTGTTAGAAGAAGTAGTTGGAACAGCGTGGCTTATTAACTTCAAGAAACAAATCAGAGTTGCAAGTACTACTACGCAAGGCTACGTAGACAGAGGAGATCTATGTAGACGAATATGTGTTCCAGCCGGAAGCTGAGAAATTGGCCAAAGTGGAAGAGAAGGTAGAGATTCCAGGACCATCACCAGGAGTAGACATGAACGTGAATGTGGCTGCAATAGCTCAAATGTCATCGTAGATGTTACAAATGTCGACGCAATATCATCGCAATCATCGAATTTCATCGCAGATCTCGCAAGTCAGGGGAGTTGTCGTCGCAAATAAAGGGTGATCAATGTGATCTACTTCCTCCAATGTGGAGGTACTTCATCCATAGGGTTTGTGTTTGACAGATCACGCGTGACTAACTAAACATAATTTTTTTCAGTATTCATTGACATTTCATCATGAAAAGACTTACGCCTTAAAAACGTTTACAAATCGTACAATTGTATTACGAAAATCGGCACTCTGTGAAAAGTGTTCATCGCGCATTCAGGCCAACTTATTGTGTACATTGCCATTCAGCAAGTACAAATAAAGTAAAAATTACCGTACTTGGGCTGAAGAGCAATCTGAAACCATTCAAGATCAGCCAATGCATCCTTTGAAAACAACCGTTCGGTGCGGCCTATGGGCTGGAGGAATCTTCGGTCAATATTTCTTCAAAGACGAGGCTGGAGCCAATGTAACAGTGAATGTCGAACACTAATGCGTCATTATAAACGACTTTTTGATCTCCACAACATGGTTGGTTGGTTCCGACAAGACGGCGCTAACTGCCATGCACTCCGTTAAACAATGGATTTACTACGTCGTCGTTTCGGTGAGCAATTTATCTCCCGGCTGGGACCAGTGGATTGGCCACCAAGATCGTGTAATATCACACCTTTGGACTTTTATTTATAGGATCTAAATGGACTTTTATTTGTGGCGTCTTATGTACAGTGACAGTGACAATAAATGATGATAAACCAGATTCGAGTGAGGCATTGGAAGCCAACATTACTAAAGTTGTTCACGAGATACCGACCGGAGTCCTCCAGCGAGTCATTCGAAATTGGTGTTTACGGATGGCCGTATTATGACGCAATAGCGGTCAGCATTTGAAAGCGAATATCATTAAAAATAAATTTCATTAATGGTGCTACATTAAAATAATAAAGATTGCCCAATCAATTTAAATTTTCGTTCTTTTATTTCAATTTAAATTCCGAGAACCTTTAAATGCGCAGCAGGCGGATGCACGTATATCCAAGTAAGAAGCAGAGAAACACATACAACGTCGCAACTGAAAACGATTGAGACGGAGGTAGATTCAGCAAAGAAGAACAAAGATGCAGTGAACTACAATTGAATTGCCAGAATATTTCAACCAGTGTTTCCAAAGTAAAAGCTCTATCATTCAACGGCACTGTGCCATTCCCAATCTTTAAGCTCCAGTTTGAAACAACATCAACAACAAATCACTGGAGTACGAGTACTGCATATAAAATTGCTGCACGGGTTCCACCGCCAAAGTACTGCAGGCAATTCCAGAAGCCGATCGGAGTAACTATGAGAGCCTAATGACAGCAATAGAGAGACGTTACGCGATTGACCAAAGGCAAAAAATGTTCTAGATGGAACTAACGAATCACAACCAGAGAACAAATGAGACCTTGTAGGAATATGCAACAGAGATCGAGCAGTGAACGCAATTGGCGTATGCGAAGGTGGTATACGAAACACCGAAAAGAACGTTTTCGGAAACAGTGTATTTTGCACTTGCGTAATTGTTGTTGTACTGCTGCCATTACCTTGAATAGATTCACCTTTGTAGTTTGACTTAAAATTTTTTGACAGATACAGTGATTTTTAAAGTTTCATAAATTGTTCATATTGCTAACAGCGCTGTCATATCGTTAAAAAATATAAATAAAGATACCGGCTTCCTTCCTTTGGTGTCTTGAATTTGTGCAGCTTGCAAATCCGCATCATGTTTTTTGTTTTCTTATACAATTTATGGCTCGAAACCACGTTACAAAGTAAGCTTTATAAGTCGTGATGTACATATTTTGTGCAATAAGATTAAGTGAATGAAAATGAAAATGCCGTGAATTATGTTCCGGAATATTCCGGCAGCCACCAAAACAGCGTTTCAGAATTGGGAATTAGGGCGACTTTGTAAAGAAGTCAGATATTCCCTATGCCAGGTTGCTTGAAGCCTTGGTACGTATTTTGAAAACGTTGCCAGTAGTCGAGCTTATTATTACCGATTTCTTGCACATTTGTCGTAATAACTCTTAGTGCTTCAAAAACTGCATATATTGATTGCGTAGTTGTGTATTCTTTAACCCTGGATCACTAAACATTCTTATAATAGACCACTCACACCTGCAGTTTTGCTAATTCCCGTCACACCACTTCACTAACAGAACTTTCATAAATAGTTAAATAGAAATAATGTAATACTTCTCTAAATTTACACTCAACGTTGGAAATAAACAAACTAAATATTAAAATATACTTGTTTTTAATTTGTAGTCTGTGAGACGAATGATTAGTGACATAGTAACACTGATTTCAGCTTAGTGATCTAGGGTTTCCAAGCGTCTAGGTGTTTGCAAAACATAGCGGTTCTCCCTTAAAAGGAAGATCAACAGAATATTTTCCATCCGTCTGGCGAGATGTCGTATTCCGAAAGTGTTATTCTACAAAATGGTCATCGGGGTTTATTGATAGATGTGGTTTGTATACCTCGATCTCCCCAAATTTATGAGGTTGCGATAGCGATTTGGTTACCGACGTTGTTGACCATTTTGTTGAAGGTGAAGATATCCTAGATATGCTGAGTTCTGCGGTGACGCAACCGGTGTCATTGTAACAGAGGGCGATGCTGTAGGTATTGTTGAATGTACTTCGGGATTCTCTTCAGAAGACTCTGCGTGTAACGTAGTGTGATGACGTTGGTTGCATGGACAGTGCGATAGCAAAACTTATACTTATACATATCTTCTTGATGCAGGTGATTTGCTGCATGATTGCGAGGAAATTTTGCTAATAGAAGAAGGCCAACTCAAGTTCCGCGCAGCGAGAATCCAATAACTCAACAAATTCGGTAAAGAAGGCACACTGACCTTGTTTTCATCAATCGGTTAAGCCTGATTCAGTGTCTAATTTGGACTCCAGCCAGTGGGTCAATGAGCTGTCGTGCTCGCTCCTTCCGATGACTTCCAAACCCCGTATAACCTCGTTGGCATCATCTGAAATGTTATAATATTTATATTGTTCGTTTAACCGCGCCTTAGCTGTTTCGTAAGACTTAGCCTCGTCATTCAAAAAGGATTTCAAATAGTGGAACTTCTGCGTGCTAGTGAAGTTATATTTTTCATGGATGACACTCAAATAGGACTTAAAATGATGGCCACGTCATGTGCTGGTCGGTAAACGGCCCAAGAGAAATTGACTGCTCTGCTGTAATCGCGGGCTACAACCCGTTTCGTAATGCTTAAAGCCGGCCACGAGCTCACATAACCTTGTCAAAGCCCAAATTCGGGTATGTATAATCTGCTTCGTTTTTTAACTTATCCAGTTATGTTGGTGAGCTCTCCCCAAAGTTTCAATATGCGAAGACATATCTTCCACAGTTCATTTGGCTCGTGGTCTTTCTGCATAGGCTAGTGTGCACGAAATTGAGCCTTCCAGACGGCCGCTTAGTTGAACTAAGTCTGCCTAATTTCTTTGAATTATTTTATGAAGATGTCGAAAGTACTAGCAAAAGCCGAATGACTAACATGGCAGCTATGCCATTAAGTGGAACTACCTTCTTTTTTGTATCACAATATTAATTATATTACCTTTTTTCACTTTTATTTTATTTTTATGAATATAATTTTTATTGTTGATTTTTATTTGTAAAAGTTAAAAAAAAAAAAAAATGCAGATTGTGACCTTTATTTTTAAGGTGTAGTACAGTACATTTTCCAATTTTTTTTCTTCTAAGGCTTATATAATAAGGTTTTCATTTATAATAAAAACAATCAGGTTTTTTATTTCGAAAATTAATGTTATATGGGAGGGTTTTATTTAAATAAAATCATTTTTCTTTGAGTTAACGTGCGCACAGACGGACGATCGGACAAACATGGCTAAATTGAATTCTCTCGCTAGAAGTGCCATAACTGTTTTTTATGAGTTTAAAATAAAACTTGTTCAAGGTATTTGAGTTAGATTTTTGGAATGCATCGCTTAGAAGTAAAATTAAGCCTAACAGTAAGTTTTTGAGTCTTAATCTAAATTAGCTTTTACGTATACAGCTCTAACTAACGCGGGACCATCTTTTCGTTATGTACATGAGCAGTGGCAAGACGTTTCGGGTGGGTTCACCATTTTTTTAAATATTCGTCTCTGCGATTTGGTCATCTATTGAAGATCTCCCTGTGTGGTATGTTCATTTTTGACATACCATGGCGGTGCTGATATAGTTCTTAGTATCTTAGAGATTGTACCCATTGTATAATATCGATATTATCTAAAGGGTGTTTCAATAGGTGCGCTTCAACTTTTTTCCGATAGGGAGGGCGAACGACGCAATATTTTTTATTTTTCGCTTGTCATTTGTAAACTTCATTAGTATACATTTCATCATGGAACGCTACACACTTGAGCAACGATTGCAAATCGTGCAAATTTTTTATGAAAATAATCGTTCTGTTGCTGCTACTTTAAGAGCATTACGGCCATTTTACGGTACATTTGACAAGCCGTCCCGTTTTGGGGTTATGTGAAGTCATTGGTCTACAGTAACAAGCCGGCGACGATTTGTGAGCTCAGAGCCAATATTGAACGCGAAATTGCTGGAATTTCGGCCGATTTATGCAAAAGAGTGGTCGAAAATTGGGTTCAACGATTGGACTTCGTAAAACGTGCACGCGGTGGTCATGCAAAAGAAATCGAATTTCATACTTAAATGTATATGTTCAAACTCGATAATAAAAAAAAAATTTGTTAAAAAAGTCAAACCGTTTGTGTTTTATTCAAAAAAGTTCAAAAGCTGAAGCGCTCTTACTGAAAAACCCTATATTATATAGTATATAGTATATAGTACTCGTATAATAGTATTATATAATAGATAATATCGTTATAAGAGATTTTAGTATAGTATTCATGTAGACTTCCGGTTCATCAACCAATGCAAGTTTGAAATTTTCAAATTTATTTGTACATTGTTGGCAAGATTATTATGTCCAAGGTACACAACGTTGTTATCTTGGGGAATGGTTACATCATTTCAAATAAGAGCTGGGCATGTGTTTTACTTGAGTGGAAATGTCATATGTTTACATTTTTGCTCATTCACTTTAATTCGCCAGTTCTCCAGCCTCTCGCCTGCAAGTTATAGGTGTTTTTTTAAGACTTTCGATATCTCCCTTGGGCGTATATTTCAGTAAATCTGTGAATATTGAAGTTAACACTTTTCTACTTCTTTCTATCAAATGTAAACAAACGCTATAACGTTGGGTCAAGAACGCTTGCCTGAGGCATACCTTTAATACCTTGATGCCATAGCCTACTCAGCATGCTTATTCTGTCGTGACCAATGGCCCTAGAGGCCTTAGAAAGTAAGAGGCGCACTATTGTTTGGCCGATTGGCCTTCTAATTACACGGTCTCATCCACTGAAAGATGCGAAATAAAGGTATTGCTTGCTCTTCGGGTGGGATTATACACAATCTTCGAATCATGCAGAATGATAAGTAATATTTTTAGTTGTTTTATTCTATTTAGCTTTGTGGAGCCTTTGGTGCCCGTTGTAAGGTGATTGAGCATGTAAATTGCAATTCTACAGCAACTGAGGTGCAGCTGCGTTGCAAAGGGTATTTTCGACGGTACTACGAAGCTAGAAGATTTGTCTCAAAATTATAAAAATTAATGTGGATGCAAAATGGGGCGGTCAATGGAGATGTCATGCTTGCTACATCAAGAGGGTGAAGTATTTAGAAGCTGCCTTGCGCGGCATTCGCAAATTGGATTTAGGTACGTTAGATAATTGATAAACCTGCAGAAGATCTAAACAATGCATACCTTCACCTGATTTTGGAACTCTTTTGAAGGCAATATGAGGTCATTAAAAGACTGCCTGGAAACAAACCTTTTTTTGTTTTCCATAAGTGGTTGTATTAAATACATAAATTTAATAATTTATTCGTCAATTCTCAAAATTCGTTTCATCCCCCATTCTACTCTAGCCGGCAACTCACTGGATCAGAAGCCGCGGTCGTTATGTGAAAGAGGGGCTATACTTGAGTTTACTTTTTAGTTTTGACAATGAGCGAAAATCTTTTTTGTTTTGAACTAAACATTTATTTTCGCTAGTTAATGTTGAAACTAATTGTCTAACTAAAGTCGGGTTTTTTGGCTTTGGTTACACGCCATTATTTCTAAAATATAATTTATAACACCCACTTATGTATGTAGGTGCTTATATATACACAGGTATTGAATATTGAAACATCGAAACTGCAAGCTACAGACGCAGTACGGAATCCTTAATAATATCCTACTTTAGAGCGAATGTCTGTTTTTTTAGATTATTAAGCATACATACATATGTATATACAGTTACGTATCTAGACATGAATCGTATTTCTCTCTAGTTCGCACAATAGTATATTAAGCGGATAAAAACTCAGTTTTGAACAATGTGTTTTCGTCGTGTTTTCGTCACGACCCCGCAAACCTATGAGAGCGGATTGTACGAGTGATGGCATTCTGTACTTGGCGGGGGAGCAGCGACTCAACAGTTGATGGTGCAGTGGCAGCTGTTGTTTTCCCAAGGCGTTGTTTCTGTTTAATATGCCAAGTGTTGTCAAGCGCACTCATACTTGAAACTACTACGTAGATATGTATATGTATTTGTACATGGGCGTACAATATACCAGCATAACATAAATACAAATGTACATGCATATGCAGTGCCAACTTATGCAAGAATAGGTACTTACATACACATACATATAGGCACATGCGTAGTACATACATATGTTTGTATTTATACGTATCTAAATGCATAAAAAGGGTAAGAACAATTACATGCGGGTACAACATACATACATATGAATGTATGTTTCCGTATACATACATATGTGTGTATGAACATAAAATTAAAAATGAAATATATCATACATACAATATCCATACATACGTATGTATGTATGAATCTGTATTTATATGTTCACATATTTAAATGTGGAAAGCATGTGCGCATTTTTAGACCCTCTTATTGCATCGGCTGGTTTCCATCATCAGTCATACATAACCCATTCTTGAAGAAAATGTTGTTTCAAAAAATATTAGATATTCATAAACTGCTGATCGTCTACGTCATGTTGGCCCTAGACTAGTTGCATCTTACCGTCTACTAAGAAAACCAAATGTTGATAATTTACTTTTAATATTAAATAATTTTACAATATATGTATATGTACATGTGTATGTAACCATTTCAGGAACCCGGAAGGTTTTAAGCTTTTATAGCTAATTTTTCTGAAAGAGACATAATTTCAATTGATTGAAAAATTAAGATATTTTATGAATGTTTCCAGCTACATCTCATTTTTTTGGCATTTTTAAACGTAAACTGCGCATCCTGAAAGGAAGTATATAAGCATATGTATATATTATATATAATAATATAAATAATAATATAAATAATAATATATTTAGATATATATAAAGCCTATAGGCAGAACACATTTTATACATATATCCGCGCACATTTTAATGAATTTTAATTTGGGTAGCTCTTAATTTTGGGAATCAAACAAACTCATAGACGAACGGACGTATGGTTTTATGGTGGTTTTAATCCGCTCTCAGTATTTATGTTTCATCTAAATTAGGTGGGGTTCAATACGTGTAGCAAGATTGGGCGAGTTTTATTAAGTTATGATCAATATACTTGTACACTCATTTACCCAAAGATGCGCGTGGGCCGATTTTTTCAAAATTTCACTTCCGCAAATTACTGGTAGTCTTGTTTCGGTCTAATGATATTTTCAAAAACAACTTCATATTGATTTGCCTTTTTTCATTATTGTTTGGAATGACCGACAATACAGAAAACAACTTAAAGATACTTTTAAAGGTCCTGCATTAAAAAAAAATGATCGGAAACTATTTTAAGCGTTTAATTTTGCTTTTAAAAATCTAGAACCGTAATAGTTTCAGATATTAGACTGCATGTTTAATTAATAGGTATATTGTATATGTATACATATATATATGTATAATCGAATTTACTTATTGAAAACGGTTGCATTTCTTTTTTTAATTTTATATTCATCTTCTGGACATAAATAATAATAAAAGTTGCTCCAACGCATTTATCCATCTTGGGCCCTACTGAAGCGCGCGTTGGTGACGTAGTACCTTTAACGTGCTCTACTGCTCCATCTAATCCACCAGCGGAAATAAAATGGATGGTTGGTGGCCGCCAAATTCGTAATGCGACTGCAAAGACAAATGTCAGCCCTGAAGGTAAGATAGTATTTTTTCTTACAATCGATTTCGAATGCGAAACTATGTACGTATGCACCTATATAATACTTTTAGGCGGATGGATTACTGTTTCGAACATAACAGCAACGGTTGAGCCTAATAAAAAATCTCTTGTAGTAATTTGTCATGGACTCAATATGCAGCTAACAGAGAACGTTGTTTCAACACATACAGTAAATATTTTGTGTGAGTATTGTTTATTTATTTATTGGTAACGAAATCTTAGCAAAAGTACGTTCGAAAGTCGTCTGCCTTACCCAATTATTTTGTAAATTTAATTTTAGTTTAATGAAATCTATATTTTCCTCGAACAAGACAGAACTCAAAGTTAAAAATACAGTGAAGTTTCGTAAATATGACAATCACTAACGCATGCACATAACGTTTAACTATTTTGCCCCAAACTGCCGCAAATAAAAAAAATATTTTACAAAAACTTCTATTTCAAAACGTTGCAGAGGTTGAATATAATTTCGAGTTATACTGATATTTGAGGTTTTCATGGAACAGTTAAAAATACTTTTTTTTTGGCTGAGCCAAATATTTTTGAACGCATTTATTTGCATCTTTTGTTCTGAAATAATACATTTATAATACAAATGTATTTCTTCAGATCTCTTACGCAAATACATTCTGTCTAATATGATAGAAGCATGGCCGGCATAACTTATAAACTGTTTCATCAATTTGATTCTAACAAACTGCATTATTGGGTTTATAATATTCATTATAAGCAATATGTACATATTCAACAAATTGTATAGGCATCAGCACTGCATCTTTGAGTCATACTTTGTGTTAATTTCTGATAAGTTGTGAAGTAATAGGCTCCAAATCAACCGAATTTGCTTTGATAACCGTTCGACCTGCCATATTTGTTTTCCTTTGAGTTTTTGTTTAACTATTGCCCAAGCATTTTCAATAGAGTTGGTATCAGGCGACTGTGAAGGTCAATCCAACCTTTCGATTCCATTTTGCTGCTTCCACTGTCCACAACTTCGGCGTCGATGCTTGGGATTGTTTTCTTCTTGTAAAATCCAAGGTTGGTTAGTTCTTCCAAACGAATTCGCAGCTGACGGTAATAATGCTTTTTGGTAAATTTTATTCATCAAAATTGCACTCAAGTTGGCGACAACTTCAACGAACTGTTAATCATCCAGTTAAGGTTCCTGTTTGGGGCTTCTTCTCCGAAAAATGATTTGGCCGTTTATTTGTGTCTACCACCAATTTGAAAGCAGTTTTGTTGAATACAATTTATCAATTGACCTTCACAGTCGGCTGATGCCAATCCTATTGAAAATGAGAAATGAGCCACATCTGAAGCATAAAGAATTACAAAAAACCAAGCTTGAAAAATTTCTCAAAGAACGTCGCCTCGATTTTGCTAGGCCGGATGGCGCGTTTGAATTGAAAAACGTATAAAGCACTGTTGGAATCATCTTTTTCCTAGATTCGAGAAACATTTGGGCCTATTAATTGGATCTTTCGACAAGATAATACAGCCGTGCACAATTTAAGTGTGGTCAAAACTTGAATTGCGTCCAAGAGAATGAGAAATTAAAATGTTGGGAGTTTAAATATTTGCAAGCGCACCTCAAAGAGTTAGAAGCTCCAAACTAGAACAATCGATCTGAAAGAAATTTAGGATTTCTTTCAAATTCAAAGATAATCTTTTCAAGAAAGAAGGATAATCGACTGATCTATTTCGAATATTAACTACAAAGCACAAGTGATTTATAGGAGGGGCTAGATTAGGACTCATGAATAGAAACACGAAACCTAAGGTTAAATATATAAATATTTTAGCAGATCAAAAATCTGTTTACTACCTCTTCCAGCAAATGTAGAAAGTTTTTAGTAGTGACTAATTACTTCAGAATACTACAAAAATACACCAATGCCGCAACGTCAAGCCTTTGCGATGAACTAATATTTATTTACCCATGTCGATTATCTTGTAATATGACCTTGTAGTTTGACATTATACATATATTGCAAATTGAATTATATTAATGGGTCTGAAAATATTACTGATAGGTTGCAAAGTTAAATATTTTAAATATTTATTTTAAAATTAATATATAATTCCTTTCTTAATATTAAATTTTTTGCCTAGTTATGCCAACCAAAAAATGTGTGTATAGTACATTTTCCTAAAACGATACATCTCAATATTGGGGTCAAATATATATTAAACAAATTTTAAATCACAAGTTGAAAGAAACATCAACAATGCACCAAAGCATGTGGATTTTCAAAGAATCACAGCAGGAGTTAACAATATTCCGCATTGGGCTATTTATAGCTCCGTCACTTGATCGTTCGATATATACGGTGTCTCATGCTCATATTAAATTTTTCTTCTCTACATAGGAAAAGTGCATTTTATATGTATATACCAATATAATTATAATATGCATGTATGCATATTATTAGATTGCAGTAAGGTTTGGAAATTAAAAGAAAATGTGGCACCATTGTGATACTACTTATAGCTTAAAATATACTAACAAATATACAAACAAAGTATGATAGTTGCACTCTTTTATTTATCTGTAGCCATACCCGGCGTGTATTTGTACGCACCAGCCCAAGTGTTAAAATTTTTATTCTGAGATTATTCCACAATTTTATCTCTCTCGCTTATCTAAGCTTTTCGGAATATACGAGTATCCTTGGCATTTTCCTTCTAGAAACTTGCTTATATACTTATTATGAGCAAAGGAAGCATGCTTTTATCTCAGCCGCTCTTGTTCAGGTGGAATAGCTGGTAATACCTTTCTAAATTCCCTCCAAAAAGGACTATTTTGAGGAGCATAGCTTCTGAGTATTAACTCCTTGCGCCTTAAATACAATTTCCTGAAATAATCAAATTCAGTCTGTAAGTACCGTAAAATTAGTATTGTTATATTCACAATAATATTATGTTTTCAACGCACAAACGTGATAGCTCTGCAGTTTCATCATGTTATAGATTTCTATTTTAAATTTATTCCTGTGCTGTGAGGTAATATAGCCTGTATTCTTTGAAGCTTGGTTTATCTGAAATTGTTGCTGTAATTTTTATTAATTCAGTCCCAAATGGTAAAGCCGAAAATATTTAGTTGAATGTTGAATTCCGGAT
Organism: Anastrepha fraterculus; assembly: GCA_037575425.1. Classification (NCBI taxonomy): domain Eukaryota; kingdom Metazoa; phylum Arthropoda; class Insecta; order Diptera; family Tephritidae; genus Anastrepha; species Anastrepha fraterculus. Next base: position 330,860 of record JAYXIM010006598.1, on the reverse strand, counting down.
TCTCTAAAAAGCTCCGAAAGTCTAAGCACCAAAAATTATCCAAAAGTTAGGCGATTTTTATGCGATGCTCACTACTACTTTCGCCACAGTGTAGTTGAAGAGAAATGCCAAACCAAGTTTACATTTAAGGCACACGGAATTTAGTAAAAACTTACTCGAAATGGAGAATTAAAAGCTTTGCCGTAGTCTCGATCCATATACAATACTATATTAAGAAGTGTTGTGAAAATGAGTGCGTGGCGAAGATAATTCCTTTTATTAAAGATTTTACGACACCAGCTGTTATGAACAATTTTTTTAATTTTTAAAACTCGTTATGATACTATACCAATCACAAAAGTAGCAATTTCCATTTTTTCTATTACAAAATTTTTTCATATAATCGAATTTTTTAAACAAATATAAAATAAATATTACTTAATTGTTTCATTATGGCTAAAATGTTAGGTACGAGTAGCGCTTTGGATAAGATATGATAATTGTAAAAATAAATAACTTGGTACTTAGGGATTGGTACGGTACTAAATATTGTAATCAAAATGGCTTCAGTGTTTTTCAAAATATTGTTACGTTTTTCTCTAAATAAATCGTCTGTCTATAATGTGTCTGGATGCTTGAACTTAAGATTTTGGCGGAATATGTTGACGATGACTTAGGGTAACCTTTCCGGATTGTGCGCTGTGCTCATACCCGATACTAAGGGGTATCTCCATATTTTAACAAGATCAAATTCAAATCAAATCCGTGCAGCAGCATTATCCATGATTTCAGCCAGTAAAATTGTGTGAACTACGGACAAAGCTTCAATAACGATCCTCCAAACTACCTTTCCGGAAATGGTAGCTCTCTCTCCTGTAGCTGTCTGAAGTTTGCAGCCAACCAATGATTTCATATTACAGTATACCAATATTACCATATTACAGTGTGTAAACACCTGGGGTCGACCATATATAGTTCCTCTTACCGTCAAGTTGTTGGTTTTCCGCCCATTTTGCGAGATGGATACTGTGAGCATTCAGTTGTGGGAATCAGTTCTCGCCCCTTAGAGCTGGTTCGTTTTAGTTAACCGACTGCTGTGTATCGGGAGCGCCATTGTTTGTCTCAGCGCTTCGTTCCTCCTACCTGAGTTCGTGGTATAATAGTTACAAACGCAAATGCAATATGTTCAGTCTTACCGCAGTTGTAGCACATTGTATCTGTGTCATTTCATATCGTGTAATTTGAGAAGAGGACTCTCTTTCCAAAATATTTAATTTGAATGCATCAATGGTTAATCTCTTTTTGTACCAAAGTATTAACTTACTGCGTATAACTATCAATTCAGTGTTCTGAATAGTAGAAGATTCCCTTCTATGTTTCGTTATGAATTCCATTCAAAGTTGACAGTTCTAAGTTGCTCTAATGCTACGATGTCGACATATCCAATGATTCCGAAAAATCAAGGGACTATTGGCTTTGAAGTGCTTCGTCCGACTAAGGTTAGTTGGATTTGGCTCGTATTGAAGGAACCCACAGCTCGTTATTGTTTCATCGTCCTGCATCCATGCGAACATTTTTTGAGCATTTGTTAAACTATATGGTATCCAGCACTGGATGTATTTTTCTATATGAGGGGGTCATCGGTTTCTGTAGCAGATGACTAACCCAAACAGGTGGTAGAGGCTGACTTGATTCCCAGATTATAAGGGCATAGAGGGAAATTACATTGCTAATAATAAAGTAAGAAAAAGTACGATAAATCCAATTCATTGGAGTGACATATGCCACTTATAAACAACGGCTTAGAGAATTTACTATGCTATCCGGGCAAAAATATAAACGTACTTCAAGGCGGACGTAATTGAAACTCTACCAGAAAATCATTTGAAGAGAAATCTAAAGAATATTTTTTCAATAACATAAATTCATTAATTTATGATCTAAAAAGTGTATTACATTGAGTGAGATTACATAAAAAAATTAAACATACTTTTCATTAAACAAAAAAAAAAACAAATTACATAATTCAAGAACCCGTGTCTGTTTATGAGTTCTTCTTCTCCTGTATTACTTATTCGTTGTATTAAATCAGTTCAATCACTCAAATTTCTACGATTCTAATACAAATTAGAGTTGTATTGTGTGGTAGAATTTGGAGCAACGCCGCATGTTAATTATCTGTAAGAAAATGTTTGCTTGCTAAATTGAGTGAAATGCCTTTCCAGTGCTAGAACTCCACTGATTGAAGGAATTGTCTTTTCTGTGAGTTTTTTCATAATAATAATCTGTTTGGCCTTGTACAATATATGAGCGAAAGTAGATGTTATTTTATATTACGAGTAGTAGTTATAGCTTTTAATTATCTTGAAAATTCGGAAATTTGATTTAAGTGTGGATTTGGAGTTCTATACAATTGTGTATCCCATTAAAGTTTTCACTGCACTTTTAAGATATATTAATAACAGAAAATGTTACACCCTATGTGTCAATTGCTGGTAAGGTCAACGATTTTGAACTTCTTAATTAATTTAATTTTAAGTTGGTTCTAACTTTTAGTTCAGTACATTGCACAGTAGGAAATTTAGGTCAAATTCTCGCCCAAAATTCTTAGATGGTTTTTTGTAAACCAAAGTTGTGAATGTACTTATATTCGCGTGGCATACTATATAGTAACATTGCTGCTAATAAGCAATGCAAAATAATGCTAAAAGCTCCTTCTCCAATTTGTTTCTCCCGAAATGGATGAACCTACAGTTTTAAACCACCTTCGAACGACAAATCGTTTTTTATGATGAGTTTTTTCATGACTTAGTATGGTATGTAGAATGTGCCTACATGCTGAAAGATATGTGAGGGCACATTGGAAGTAATTCTATTAAAAAGTGCGGGACAGTCAACAGAATCAACTACTATTTTACATGGTATACTATAAGTGAAAGTCCTCCGGCTATTCAAGGACTTAAGATCTAAAATCATACAAAGAGCAATTAAGGCGGAATTCGTTTCGCAAATTTCAAATTATAACAGAGGATTTATATGCAGGCTGAGTTCGAAATTATTTCATTTCGTATTTTTTTAAACTTAGGGTTTTCTTTTCTCGAAAAATATTTCTCTTCATTATACGCCGGCGTTTCGAAATTATTGTCATACGTCCTGTGAAAATGTTGCGAATTTCATATGAGGTTTTGCAGTTCACCGTGTTTAATGCGGTCAAAACGCATCGATACTTTTCAGCTACATATTTTTTAAGACAGGCACAACTGTAACAGCTGATGAGAACTTTTCTTTAAGATTCAAGAATTTAAATTTCTACAGCTCGATCGTATTACTGACACCATGAAAATAAAACACGGTGCAAGTAATTGAATGAGCGCTATTTACTACATACTAATTCAATAAGCAGAAATATTTTGTATATGAAGCACATATGAATGTACATGCGCGCGCGTATTTAGGCATTTTGTGTTTGATGATGTTGTTGTTTGCATATTTGTGTAAGTTATATACAAACTAGCAATACCCAGTAAACTTCGTGCCGAATTGCATTCAATAAGGGAACTCCAATTCATTTGGTAATTAAATTAAAATTGTTGGTAGTTATAGATACATTGGAATAATGCAAACATTTTTGATAAACTGTGTTTTTTGCTTTCCGACGTTTATTCCAATAAACAGGATAACTTGCAGACTCTCGAACACGCGACAATCATGAATAAACCAAACAGAAGGCGGTCCAAATAAGGGGCTTAATTCTACCTTAGTTCCCATACCATAGCGCCATTTATTGAAAATAATCTGAAACGTGTGTATGCTTATAAATGGATGTTTATTTAAAATATTAGGTGATATGGAAAGCTCTGACTGCCGCCGTAGTCGAATGCGTTTGCGCGACACGGCCATTTGCTAGGACCCTGCTTCGAAACCCCTTGGGTATAAAATATCTCAAGAAGAAGTAATAGTTGGGAACTGGTATATAATCAGTTCACTTTTCAGTTCAACAAGTCCGGATTGTATCTTTCATCCATGGTAGAAGAGGTATTTTAAACACGGCGGTTTCCTAAAGAAATTTGACATTTGACAAAAATTCTAGTCCAATATGGTTCTAAAATAACCGGTTTTAAACCAGTTAAAAGAAAAAAATTGATTACATTTCATTCTAAAATTTGAAAATATTATATATTGAAATTAAAAAAAAAATTAAATTTGACAAAAATAATGAATATTGTTATGTAAGTGTATGGGAACTTAGGTAGTGTAAAAATACGTGTATTATAAATCCTTTCGTCGTGATGCGATGCTCCATATAAAGTGAGTAAACTTCATTCAAATATTAATTATTTGATATGCCTGGGTATAATGTGTTTCAAATAAATTTAGTCATCAGTGTCTACTTATATACATACATACAGTGGTCACACAATTTATTCAAACACTCACAGTTTATAAACAGATACACCTGATACTTTGCATAATTTATACAAAAGAACAAAATTTTACTATATATAGTCGTAAAAAATAATATTTTTATTCAATATTTAAGGAAGAACAACTTACAAATTAATTTCTGTAATTAAATAACTTAAGGTAGGTAGTAACGAAATAAGGCACAATTTTATGCAAAAATATTATTCGTACATAGCCATATAAAGAATATTTTATTAAAAAAATAATAGAAAAATCGAGTATTCAGTACTTTTGGGCCGCCTTAAGCATTAATAACTGCTACCAAACGTCGATGCATACTTTTTATCAAATTTTATTTTTTGGGTCATTGTCTTGTTGAAACAAGAACCCTTTAGCATTCAGTCCAAGTTTAACGCCACTACCATGCAAATTATTCTTCAAAATGTTAAAATACAGATGTTTGGCCATTTTATCATCAATAAAAACCATTTTTTCTACTTCAGATGAAGCTATGCACCTCCAAACCATTGCATGTCCTCCACAATGCTTAATGGAAGGAAGGAATAATATTTTTTTCGTTCAGTTCTGTATTTTCTTTTCGCCAAACTTTTGGAGTGCCATCTGATCCGAAAACTCGACTCATTACTGAATATGACGTTTTCCCGAAAAGAATCTGTTTCATTTATCTAACGTTTGGCGAACTCCAATATCTTCTTTCTGTTAAATCTGAAATGTAGTGCTTACGGCGTGCCACTCTGCTATGATAACGAGCGTTATGTAGACAATTGCGGCTTACTTTTTTATTCAAAGACTTTAATATTTCGGCATAGTATCGCGGCCGCCGTAGCCGAGTGGGTTGGTGCGTGACTACCATTCGGAATGGCAGAGAGAACGTAGGTTCGAATCTCGGCGTAACACCAAAATGAAGAAAAAACATTTTTCTAATAGCGGTCGCCCCTCGGCAGGCAATGGCAAACCTCCGAGTGTATTTCTGCCATGAAAAAGCTCCTCATAAAAATATCTGCCGTTCGGAGTTAACAACATCAAGACGCACACCACAAATATGACACCACGCCAATTATATATATATATATATCGTGGAGGTTATTTTTGGATTTTGCGCGACTGACGCTACTATGTTGCGTTCTTCACGTGGAGTCAATATTTTTCGCCTTCCGGCTTGGTGGTGATTAGCTTCCAATTTACGTACGAGTATTACGTACGTGTTAACGTAATTAGTAATAACACTTTGCACCCTAGAATGCAATTTGCCAATTATTTTGCCGATTTTGCGCAAATACTTGTTTTCCAATTGCAATTTAATAACAATTTTACAGATTTCTAATGGTAAATCCGCGCTTCGTCCCATTTTGTCATTTTCCATCGAGATATTACGCGCAATTGAAACTGACTCGGCGATAGAAACTAAGAAAAACCATTCTTATTTCACTTTTAGTAATGTTAGTAAAAAAAAAAAGCAAACGATTTTTACTGTTACTCTTGCAGCAATAATATCGTGAACTATCAACTAAATTGCAGACTGGTATTATTCTAGCCGATGACCTAGTATGATTTCATCTATTAAATATCAGTATCTGAAGTAGAATGCTTTCATACTAGGGTGGCTTTTCGCTGCAGCGATTATCAAGACGTACACCAAAAATTAGAGAAGAGATCAGCTCAACACCCAGCGCCTGTATTCGATTTTTTAGTATTTTTTTCATTATTTCCTGTTTAGTTTGGGTTGGACCCTCTATGTTTGCTATCAGTCTACTGAGTAGGCATGTCTACTTAGCGGCTTTCTCTGCTGCGTGCTTTATTTGGGTTCAGAAGGTTAGTCTCGAGTCCACTCTTATGTCTAGGTACTTTAAAAACGTTCTTGTTGTTAGCGTATTTGAGCAAGTTTGCATACCAATTTTTGATGGGATGTGCTTCTTGTTTAGAAGTATTAGCTCCGTTTTCTCTGTGTCTAATTTGAGTTCACTTGAATCGAACCGTATCATAACTTGGTTAAATTCTCTACGAGCTTCTTAAAAACTTCGTGCTGTGGTGCCTGCTGTGATATCGTCTGCGATTCTGATTAGGTGGTGCATATTTAAATGAAATAATTTTTCACATATAATTGTTAAGAACCCTATTTTGAATAAAAATAGTGAAACCCGAAGGAATCTAAATTTGTACATGTTTTATTTTAAAACAACATCTAGGCGCGTCCTTGATTTTTAGTATTAAGCTCAGCAGTCGGAAATTCTGCCGGAGAAAACACTTTGAATGAGTTAAATGTGGATTGGTGTTTGGTATCCTCACCATTACGTCGCTATAAAGTATTAACGTACTAAAGTTATTAGGAAGTTTAGAGATTGACTAGAAAGTTTCGTATTAGTTTCCATAACCCGCAGAGTGGGCTAGACGTGCGGAGAAGGGTCATCCGTTACACGTACATCGGTAATACTTGAGAACAAGTATGCCAGTTTAGCTTCTCCACGTGTTGGTGTGGATGACTGAATAGGCGAATGTGCCGTGCGTGATAATACCTTCTCTTCTTTTTGACCAAACTAATGTCACACTACAAACAAATTATTTTTACATTGGAAGGCAAAATTTATCTATATATGCATGAGTAATATATTTGATTTTAAAAATGTAATATAATATTTGTTCCTTTTTAACAGATCCGCCGTCTTCCCCAATAATCTCAGGATATATGGAAGGGCAAATTATACCAGCGGGTTCTGTTCAGAAACTATTGTGTGTCTCCTCGGGCGGAAATCCCTTAGCTACACTCACTTGGTATAAAAATGATAAACGGGTAAGTAAATAATATGCATATGAATGCAATAATTGTCGAAAACATACTGACGCATGTAACGCGTTTGCTACGATCCCATAAATATTGATTTATTAAAATGTTCAATATACACCCAGAAACAGAATAAACGCACTTTGTTTTGATGGAGTACACTGTAACAAACGAAGTATAGGGTGATCAGATAAAAACGATAGGAAAAGAAATTTCATTAAAAATTGATTCTGAATTTATTTATAAGTCACATTAATGTCATTACGTATGGAACAGCACATCACTCAAATAGCCGTCTCGGCTTTGCTGGCAGTACTTCAAGCTAATTGATTTGTTAACATAGACGAATGACTTGACGTAGTCCCAGTTGTCAAATTTCTTCTTCGTCACCTTGTATCAACCACGGTTTGAATATATTAATCTTGCGGAGCTTTGGCCACAGAATCATCGCTCCTTCGCCATTTCGAAAGAAAAAAGTTTGCTAATGCGGCCATGACATAAACCGCCATGACTTATACTGCACCGACTGCCCATCTTTGTAGATGTTTTGGAACGTGTTCCCTTCCAAATTCGCAACTTTGTTTTTAGAAATAGCCGCTGATAACGAAATGGCAATGAATATTTTTACAGCTCGATATCATTGGTAACCTCGAAAGATGGTGAACCGTAACGATTACAGAAAAAAGTAATATATCATTGTTATCTATCAATCTTTACTTTACTCTGTAATATGAACGTAGTTTTAAATATGTTGTGTTAAATTAAATTTAATGTTAAAATTAATTTATAGGCCGGGTCGATTTGTGGGGAAGCAAAAAAATCGCCCATTGCTCTGTGAAAATCATATTTTAGGGATCAAAATAAGAACTTTGCCGAAGAAATCATACCTCTAAAACGAATTCTGATGTCCCCCAATTTGGGTCGAACTTTTAGTGTCTTTTGTGGGGAGGCAAAAAAATCGCTCATTTCTCTGTGAAAATCATATTCTTGGGATCATGTAAAGGCCAAAACTGGTGATATTTTGAAAGGATTGTATGGGGAACCCCAGGGGAGTTCCAGGGGGTGTGCCACTGACATGGGTGGATCGGCCGTCCAAAGTTAGTGGGGGTCGGTCATACATTTGGACTCGATTGGAGTACTCTAAATGGGTCAAAGTGGGATTTTTCGTTTTCGAGTTCGACCCAAATTGGGGGACATCAGAATTCGTTTTAGAGGTATGGTTCTTTCGGCAAAGTTTCTTATTTTGATCCCTAGAATACGATTTTCACAGAGCAATGGCCGATTTTTAAATCGACCCGCCCTAATGTATATATATCTTTATTGCTACACACAGGTAAAATTGGGAATTAAAATCTAATTTAAAAAAAATAATGAATGATAAAAATATATTTCAATAATTATTAAGAAGAAGACAAGTGCGGATTTTATATTTTAAAAAATATTACCTCAGCCGTTACGTCGGATACACTCTTGGGATCTGGCCTCCATACTCCGTGTCACTTGTTGGAGAAGTGATGTCGAGACGCCATTAACTGAACGATATTTGTTTTAGTCCTGAATTGGCCGCTGGGTGTGTTTCACAAACTTTACTTTTGAGGTAGAAAAAAGTCCATCAGTCCTCCACTGAAAGTCCCGAGTATTAGTACGATCGGACGACCAGGGTGGCCAGGATATGTCACCGAAACGGTTTATCAGTTCGTTAGGGAAGAAATCAGGCAGTATCTGGCCAGTATCTGCGGCCTTCCTTCAATGTTTCATGCACAATAGGTTTTGGAAGTTGAAGGATAGGTGCGCGCACGATCGCACTAACGCCGATTATCGTGCAAACTTGTAGCAACGAGTTCAATGTTTTTATTTGTTTTCGATATCTTTCTGGGCCCGACCTTGGGCTGTCCGCCAGTGAACCTGTTGCCCATGAACGAATCAAACCTTTAATTGGGGCATCACATAAACGTCGAATATTGTACCGTGAACAAAATCTACGACGGGCAATTGCACATGAATTATTGGCATTGAAATACTCTTCGATTGCGAACGCTCGTTTTTCACCCGTCCACTGCCACATCATCACTAAATAACCCGCACGAATAACGAAGCTAATGCGATCCCCTCCCAGCTCATGCACTCGCGGTTAAGGAGAACTTTGAACTTAATACCTAATTCTGTCACCGGACAACCTGTATATAAAAGTTTCGTTATTGTTTTTTCGTTATAGATTAATTCAGTGATACGTACGGCCGATAAGTCTGTTTCTGCCGAAATAACTATTCTGGCAAATGTAACCGATAACCAGGCTCAATATCGATGCGAAGCATCTAATAGTGCAACCGAAATACCCTTATTTGAGAGCACTATTCTCAGCGTTCATTGTAAGTTTGATTTTTGTATTATATCTGTATTAGTAGTATTTAAGTGTATATGTGTATTTAGTATTATATATATTTGTAAATTTATTTATCATTTACCAAAACAGCTGTAGCATTCATCTAACTAAAAATTAAAAAAATAATAATAATTTAAAAAAGCACCTACATATAAAAGGTCTAGTGACGCCTGGTGTTTTTTATGTCATCTTAACACTTTTTCGTTGACCACCCTTAAATCAACAGAAAGCGATTTTATCAGCGTATTTTTAGTGGGAAAAATTAACTGTGAATAAAGTGATAACAAAATATAATTTTGAGCGAATCCGATTAATGAAAATTTTCTTAATCGGTAGTGTATAAAATAAACCTAAAATAGTGTATATTATGCGAATTAAAAATTTGGCGCTCAGAGAAATCTCTTAAAAGTTTAAAGATCTCGGTCACAAAGCGACACATACATATATACTACATTAAGCGCAGAATTACAAAAAGGCCAGGCCCATTATTCATTGTCGAGTTGAAACCGAACCCGAAGAATAAGGTTATATATGAGATCAAGTACCTATTTAGATCGAAAATTGTCGCCCGAAACGCGAGATTCCCCAATGCGCTAACTACCAGCTATACGGCCACACTAAAACCTACTGCCACAGAAAAGCCGTTATACAAGTTATACTCAAATTGCTCTCTACTTTTGTATACCCCATGAAAACTACTTTTGTATCGCAAATTACAAATATATCACACAATGCACTCCGATAAAAAATCATATACTGGATCTGTTATTATCATAAAAAACACTAGCAAACACTACAGCATTAACTCTTATTGTGCAGAAGCTATTCAGCTATTCAAGCCACGAACATATGTAGTTGTGGAAAACCCGAAAGACCTCCACCAGCCCAACCAAGCAAATCTGAAGAATATGAAAAATTATTTTGAACCCTCGGCAACAGATTTATTGCAGGAGGAGGCTATACCGCCAAACAAACGCAATGAGAATTTCGACTCCCTACACCAAAAGGTCGCCAGCTCTTAGCAGCGATAACAAAATTGAATCTCATCATAGCTTCCTCAGGCTCCCCAACATATTAGCCGACTAACACAAACAAAATCCCCGATGTAATCGATTTTTATGTAGCGGAAGGTATCCCGGCTAGTGAAATAAACTGTAACTCAGTTATGAACTTTCCTCCGAGCACTCTCCGTGTTGAATAAACATACAGCTGACTCATTTGCCCCATGTTGTCTTTACAACATTAAAACTGATTGGAAGTATTTCCAGACACTTGTATCCTCAGCAATCTGAAGCACCCTCTCAATAAAGTTTTGGAGTCACTATTTCTCAAAAGAATGATGCCCATAACGTTCTAACTTCCAGAAAAGACCATTGTGCCACACCTTGTCGAATGCCGTTTCCATGTCAAGATAAACTCCAATGCAAACTTCTTATTGTCAAGGTTAGATAAAATTTGTATGCGTGACTCGGTGAGTTTGCTGGACAGTTGAATGTTTGCATCTAAATCCAAATTGATGGTCAGGAATCGCTTTTTTGTTGTCAAGTATTGGCCTTACTCTGTGAATTAATAATTTTTCAAATACTTTGCTCATTGCTGGACCTATAAGCTCTATATGATGATAGAATAGTAGAATATTTTCCTGGTTTAGGTATGCCTATGATTTTCGCTATTTTCCATAGTCTGGGGAAGTATTGTAGCCGTAGCAGAGAGTTGTAGAGATTTCGGAGATATTGACGTCCTTTTATAGGTAGCTCCCTTAAGAGGACGCCGGTTACCTGATCGTAGCCTGAAGCTTTGTTCTTTTTTATTTTAGTTTTAATTGAAGGCCGAAAAGTATTCCCAAATCACCTATTTGGCTTCAGAACAACATATGGTACAATCGAGCAAGTACATGGATTCGTAATTAATATTCACAAAGAATTTTAACAGAAGAATTACGAGTATTGCACAGTCGCATTTCTCGATATGTTTCAAGCCTTCGAAATAAAGGCTATTCTACTCGCAAATTATTATATTTTTCTCAAGTCTTACCTAAAAAATCTGCACCTGTTTGTATAACAAAATGAAGAACAAAATCAGTTCTGCGTAAGTTTAGCTGGTGTACCCCAAGGCAGTGTTATGGGCCATCTTATACTTGTTTTACACTCACCATCTACTGTAGAAACTATTGTCGAAATTTTTGCAGATGACACCGCTTTACCCGCAGTTGACTCCCTCCCTGATGTGGCTTCTCTTAAACTCCAAAAAAGGCTTGATGAAATAACTCAATGGCTCAAAGATTTGAAAAAAAAATCAAATTAGACAAAATCTGTTCAAGTTACTTTTACACTCAAGCGAAATACTTGCCCACCCATTAAATTCAATAACACAATCAGACCTGAAAGTAATGTGACTAAATATCTCGGAATATATGTATCTTGATAGCAAGCTTACATAAAAACACATATTTTTACTAAACGCAAGGTATTAGGAATCAAATTCCGAAGTATTTACTGGCTGTTAAATCGCAATTCAAATGTTTCCCTCGAAAATAAGGTATCCATCTACTCAGCTATCCTAAAACCGGTATGGACATATGGTATGCAACTCTGATGCACCGCCTAAATTCACCGTGATATCTAATTTCTCACAAAAGCTAAAGAAATCAAAAATCATGCCTTATCACCCAACATAAAACTTCAATCGCACCCAAAACCATACCTTTTGAAAGACACTTTACACATGCACCGGATTGGGATTACTCTTATTGTTTTTTTAAATATGAGTATTTACTAATCTAACTGCAAAGCCTACTAAAGTTAAACCAAAAATTTTGCGAAAACTCCACAGATATGTATTTAGTAGCTTACTATTTTCCCAATTTGATTATGAGTTCCCCACTACAACATCCCTTCAAATATTGCAAATATTGCGTTCAGATGAGTATATTGGGTATGCGTATGGGAAACATACCATTTGTATTACTAAATAATTGCTGCAATACTACAACCTTGTTACTAATTTGCAACTCTGTTGAAAATATATAATTAGCTTGAGACACCCTTGATTGAAGACAATTGTTTAAAAATGTAAATTGGCCGTTTTTAATTTTTGTAGAGCAGGCTTACCTAAACTGGGCGAAAAATCAAAACGAAATATTTTCTAATGTCTAAAAAATAGCACTTTCGTGAAATCACTGCAAAGGTTTTGATAAGATTAACTACAGTATTACTACTAGAAACTTTGTAACACCGTTATGATATTTTATTTTACTTTAGTTAGTTTTGCTATCTGCTATAATTTTTAATTAAATAATTAATTTAATTTAACTGTTTTCTCTTTATACAAATTGTTAAGTATTTTGGAAAATGTATGTATGTATGTATGTATATAAAGTAACAACTTATTTTTTGTATATAGTTGCACCTGAAACTGTTAAAATTCGTGTTGAACCAGAAGAACTTAAGCCTGGCGTGGAAGTGACTATAGTTTGTGACTCAAGTTCAAGCAACCCACCAGCGAAACTTACTTGGTGGAAAGACGGTATTCCTATTGACGGTAAGTTGAATATTTTTTTCTTTAAATTATTAACCTACTTAAATATAAAAACAATTTAATGTGCATGTAAACTCCTTTTGTACTGCACCCAGTTCATAGGTTTTTTTGTAAGCTTCTTCGACGATCATTTTAGTCGTTTCTTTCTCGTTGGACACACCAAGTGAAACCAAAATCCTTCTCCACCTGATCTTTCCAGCACAGAGGAGGCCTTCCTCTTCTGCTACCACCAGCTAGTACCGCATCGAATGCTTTCACAGCTGGAGCGTTTGTATCCATTCGGAACACATGACCGCGCCAATGAAGGCGCTGGATCTTTATTCGCTGCACTACGTCTATGTCGTCGGCCGCCGTAGGCGAATGGGTTGGTGCGTGATTACCATTCGGAATTCACAGAGAAAACGTTGGTTCGAATCTCGGTGAAACCAAAATTAATAAAAACATTTTTCTAATAGCGGTCGCCCCTCGGCAGGCAATGGCAATCCTCCGAGTGTATTTCTGCCATGAAAAAGCTCCTCATAAAAATATCTGCCGTTCGGAGTCGGCTTGAAACTGTAGACAAGACGCACACCACAAATAAGAGGAGGAGCTCGGCCAAACACCCAGAAAGGATGTACGCGGCAATTATATATAATATTATATATATATATGTCTATGTCGTCGTAAAGCTCATACAGCTCATTTTTCCATCGCCTACGACACTCGCCATCACCAACGTGCAATGGTCCAAAAATCTTCTTCACAATGTTCGATTTCAAGGATGGCAAATCTCTTACAACCTCGAAATCATAACTGTCAACAGTGACGTGGGTGCCTATACACGAGTGCCGACTGTTTGTTTGATGACAGGAGTTATTTCGTTTTATCCTTTTTTGTCGCTTTGCTTCTTTATCCAGTTTGGAAAAGGCAGAACTAACAGCGCGGTTGTTAAGGCCGTTGATGTCAATATCATGCGAATGCGAACAATTGTAGGCCCTTTAAGAGAATCATATTTTCCAGGATCAGGCTAAAGACATCGCGGCATATAGACAACTCCTTTTCCTTTAAAATCGGCAAAAAGATAGTGCCCTTTCATGGGCATTTTTCTAGACTTGGCGTATTGTGAATATCTAGTCAATTGTGGATTATCCAGATCTAAAGCCACACTAATTAGGTCCAATCAGTTGGTTGATGGTGGTCTTCAACCTTTCACACAATACGCTCGCTAGAACCTCATATGCGATATTCCGAAGACTTATCCCGCGGTAATTGGCGAAGATTGCAGGATCGCTCTTCTTGTGGATTGGACAAAGCACACTTAAATTCCAATTGGAAGGTATGGTTTAGTCTACCATATTTTGCGTAGGAGCCAATGCATGCGCCTTACCAGCTCGTTGCCGCCCTGTTTGAATAGCGCAGCCGGCAGTCCGTCAGCTCCGGCAGCTTTGTAATTCTTTAGCCGCGTTATCGCTATTCACACCTCGTCATAGTCGGGATCTTCACATTCTCTGTGACATGCGCAGTTATCACTATTTAACAAGTTCGAGAAGTGTTTCCTCCATAATTTAAGTATGCTTTGGATGCCAGTCACCCGATCGCCGTCTTTGTTCTTACAGGGGGTCGCCCCGGTCTTCAAATCTTCTGTAAGCCGCCGAACTTTTTGGTAGAGTTTTCGAGTGTTTTTTCTATTGGCCAGCATCTCAAGCATTTCGTACTCACGTATTTCGGACTCGTTTCTTCGTTCAGATAATACGTCTATCTTTCTTTTTCAACTCTCGTTAATGATTCACCTGTCTCCCGTTGCGCCCGATCGCAGCGTGGTCCTATAGGCAGCATCCGTTCTTTACATGGCAGGATGACATTTCTCGTCGTACCAAGTGTTTTTTCGGGCTTGTCGAAATCCTATTGCTTATTCGGCGGCGGTACGTAAAGAACATTGCAGTGCTAGATTGTTGGGCAGTACTCTCAGATAGCAGGAGTGAGAGTCGAGTGGATAATCTTCTGGCCGTCTGTTACGGTTGCAGCTCTTCGATACCGTACATTCTTTGCCTAGTTAGATGTATGGTTTTTGCTGCACATACGCGTGTGCATATTTTGGCTGCAAAAAGATAATGATACGAGAAGATGTTGGGCCCTCGGGTCGCACTTACATCTAAAACAGTAGAAGCGTGTCTTCCATGTATCGCAACATAATCGATCTGATTTCTCGTTTTTCGATCGGGAGACAGCCGCATAGCTTGGTGTATTTTTTATGCTGGAATCTGGTGCTTTAGACTACCATAGTTCGAGCCCCGGTGAAGTCGATCAGCCTCTGTCCCTTACCGGATGTTTGTTGCGTTGTGCAGGCTGAATTTTCCGACTGTGAGACCAAAAATTCTCTCCTTGCCTTGGCATTGAAGTCGCCAAGCACGCTTTTTACTCCGTGGCCAGGGCAGTGCTCATAGAATGAATCTTTGGACGCAACGTCCTTCCATCTGGGTGGGGGGCACAAATGGGCGAGATGTTGAAAAAATCCAAAAATACCAAATGATAGAGAGAGAATATGGAATTATCACAAAATACGTTTAAATTAAAAAAGGGGTTCCGCATATGCAAATAAAACTATGTGTTCGTATTTACCTGCCAAATCGAACCTATTCCCAAATAAATCAGAGAAATTGTGAACCAAACTTGAACTGGGTTCGTTTCCTGAGTATACATATTTCATCTGAGCCTATATACTATTTATTTATATTGAACATTAAATCCAGATCGTGCCTTTCAAATATTGAGTTTATTGACATTTTTTGCCCTGTCTTTTAGGCATAAATAATTCATCTAAGCCTGGATTGTGGGGTGGTACGGTCTCGACTTTGGAGTTTAAAGTGAACGTCTCTCAGGAAATGAATGGTGTGGTGTACACATGTCAGAGCGCAAATGAAGCATTACAGCGAAGCGTACATGAGGCAATCTGCTTAAATGTTCTTTGTAAGTATCATCCTATATGTAAATAATTTCTTTACATTTGTAACTGTTTGTTCTTAATTGCTTTGATTCTTCTATTTACCCTAACAGATCCACCACTGTTCCTTCCGCCTCCGTCATCTACAGCTGTAGGCGTTGAAGGAGAATCATTACAAGTTACTCTCAGCGCTACAGCAAATCCAATGTCTATTTTATACACATGGACAAAGGATGGCTTACCCGTACCTTCAACTTCCACCAGTAATGGAGGCGCCGAACATCGAATATATGCCGACGGAGCTAACCTTAACTTTACAAAGCTAAATCGGAATGATGCTGGAATTTATTTATGTGAAGCCAGCAATTCAGAGGGTTCTGCTAAACTTAACATTACCATTGTGGTAGAATGTAAGTTCAAATGTGAAAACCTTGTATTTTTAGGATACTTTAAAGCGTAAACCATCTATAGCGAGAGGCTTTTTCTTCCTTTAAAATATTTCTACACGACAAATTATTGTAAATATTATATGTTAAATATTATATCTAGTTAGAGTAAAGGTAAAGAAATTACAGCTTTTCTCTTTCATGAACTCTACAAACCGGTACGAACGCTATATAGCGCCGGCAAAAATAGCATAGGATTGTAGAGTTCTCGATATAATTGCACTATACTCAAGGTTTATGTGCTTACATACATTACATTACATTATATATAGTAAAAGAGTACTCATTGCACTAGTTCGTTATCACAAATTTAACAGATGCGGGACGTTAAGTGTCGATCTCGTTTATAATGAAACCATTGGCAAAGTATAGAAATTATTCGTATTATTTTTAAGAAACTATTGCCAATGTGAGCAGCGAGATCCCAAAATCATAATAATTCAAACTACATTTGAATCTCACTTTCCAATAAGCGCAATCGCGTCGTAGTTATAATGAATTATTCTAAAAAGCAACTTTTTAGTAGCGTTTTCAGAGCGGTTTGATCATTTAAATATTCACCCCAAGATAGCTACCCAGGCTAGTCTTACTGGATACTTCAAACCAATTACTATATACATATTTTGTGAAAATATGAAAGAGAAAGCTATAATGAGACTGATTTTATTCCCGAGAATCTTGTAAATAGCAATGAGAATCTCATTCTAAAAAAAAAAAACAAATAGGTGCGCAACTAAGTTCTCGCTGTTTTTTTAATGAAAATATAACTTGAAAGTTTTACCCATCGCTGGCTACTACTTTTTCCCATCTTTCTGGTAGACCTCGTATACCGTCGCGGTGATACTGTTCAGCTTTTGAGGCTATCCACGGATCAAACCATTTTTTGATGTCTTCATATGAATGGATAGTCAGATAGACCACGTGCCATCGATCGAAACAGGTGATAAGCGGACGGCGCAATATTTGGGGAATATGGCAGGAGCGGTAGGATTTCCCATTTCAGTGTTTCCAAGTAGGTTTTAACGGGTTTGGCAACGTGAAGCCGAGCGTTGTAATGCTGTAGAATCACTTTTTCAAGCCTCGCCGAGTATTGCGGCAGCTTCTCGCGCAGTGCTCGGCTCAATCGCATCAATTGAAGTCGATCCCCAGTGATGGTTTCGCTTGGTTTTAACAGTTCATAATAAATAACACCAACTTGGTCCCACCAAATACATATCATAACCTTCGCAGCGTGAATATTTGGCTGAGGCGACGACGTAGAAGCATGACCGGGCAGTCCCCATGACTTTCTTTTCTTTGGATTGCTGTAATGAATCCATTTTTCATCACCCGTCACGGTGCAATCGCTTGGAAATAGATTGGCGGGTAAGTGCTAACACTGAAGGAAGCTCTTATTGCGTTTGACACGGATCCTCATTGAGCAATGCCTCCAATTCAGCATCTTCGAAGGTTTTTGGCCTTCCTTCACGCGGACGGTCGTCAACATTAAAACCACCGTCTTTGGCGCGACGGAACCAAGCTCGGCATTTTGTTTCACTTAAAGCAGCATATCCATAAACTTTTTGTAGCTCTCGATGCGCTTCAGCCGCCGTTTTTTCGAATGAAAGAGGAAAATCAACACTTGACGAATATTCGGCACAAAATCAGACATTTTCACAAAACCAAAAGTATATGATACCAAAACAAAATCACTAATGTGTCGAAACAGTTTGTTTACCATATGTCTAAGCTTGGTTTATGACGTTTAGGTTATGTTAGAATCGACTAGCACACACTGTTGGCGGCATCTACTGACAAACTGCGGAAACTTACGTTTTAAGGAAAAGTCATTTTGATAATATGGCATACATATGCTAATGGACTGAGAAAAAAATCGGATTGGTAACGTACTTGGTCGAATTGCAAAGAAAATCACAAATATGTCAATTGAAATGTGCATATTCTTGCATATTTTTTTTCATGACATACTGGACATAAAGTGAAATCACTTAGTCGAAAGATGCGTAGGTACTTCTGGTAGCAACCATGCCCGGTCAGGAATTGCGTTAGCTAGAAATTAACCTCACCAGAACTGCGCCAAAACCATCATGCCTTGTTTGGGACTAGCGTATAAGTAAACCTTTCTTTGGTCGAGTTTCCCAAACGCTCCTGTCATTTTATTTAGTGTTGCACTGCTTCTTTTGTATGTAAACTTTCACTCGTTCTTCCGATTGGCGTCGTACCTTCGATCATCATTACAGATTCGTCCGACTTGGTTTTGTATGCGCTTATCTCCCTCAGCTCGCACAGTCTGTATAAGGCCTCATATGGTTTGCAAATTATCAAAAGTTGACCAGAACTTTCTGGCACTACTTCAATATTTCATTTCTCACAGGCGAGACCAAACTAATTCCAACTATTGTTTATTTTAATAAAAAGTATTTTAATTATAATATTTATTTAGTATGCTTATATAGAAATTTTTGTGGAATTATCATAACTGTAATATATTATTTGACAAGCTTAGAATTGCACTAGTTTTTAACTTAATATAGTTATAAGTACATATACTTATATAATAAAATGTCACGGTTAATCGTATCATACGAGTATGTATTGTACATAAGTAATTTTTAATATTAAAAGGAAAATTTCGTAATATCTTGTTCATTGCTTTACTATTTTGAATTTGCAGATGGTACTTCAATAAAAACTATATCCGAAAACGTTGTAGTAAATCCAGGCGAAGATGCAATGTTATCATGTACTGTAGAAGGAAAACCGTTAACTGAGGAGCATATTAAATGGGAGAGAGTTGCTTATGATATGACAATAAAAACCACAACTTCTTTCGTCAATGGCACTTCATATCTTCATGTAAAAAATGCACGCCGGGAAGATGTCGGAAGTTTTCGATGCATTGCGGATAATCGTGTTGCTAATCCCACAAACCGCGATGTCCAACTCATTGTCAAATGTGTGTGATGTTACATTTAACGAGTCTGATTAAATGCTTTATGTGTATTTTAATCTTTTTTTTCATAATTTCCTTGATAACAGTTGCGCCTGAAATTGACAAATCACCAACATTTTTACGTGCAGCGAGTGGAACGGGTGAACGAGGTCGTCTACCATGTCGTGCTCAATCTGCTCCAAAACCAAAGTTCATCTGGCGTCAAGAAGGCAAAGATCTACAAGTAAACCGCACCTATAAATATGAAGTTGAAGAAAGGAAAATTGACTCACTGACATATGAATCCACTCTGATAATTGAAAAAGTGGCACCAGCCGATTATGGAGCTTATGAATGCGTGGTAATAAATGAATTGGGCCAGACTACGGAATCGATTCGGTTGGATATTACCTCCCAACCCGATACACCACTTAGTTTAAATATATTAAATGTTACACATGATAGTGTGTCTTTAGCGTGGACTCCGGGATTTGATGGAGGAATAAAAGCATCTTATAGGGTTCGATACAGGTATCGTATTCATAATAATAACATCCATATTATCAAGTTTAAATAGCGGCGAATGGTCGCAATAATTTTCATAAGGTAGTTTCGCTTAAATGTTGTTGACATAACCCATGTTTTGCTGACATAAGCTGTCGCTACCACGATTTTGACCTTGGGGATTACCACTTGTTATTTTAGATATTTTTTAATTGAACATGTAAATATTTATACATTTCATAACTGATCGCTTCATTATACCCGCGCACTTGTGCGCAAGGTTATTATATTTTCGTTTGCTCAACGGTTGTATGTGACATGTTAATGAGACTTGTTTCACATATTACTCTCTATTCAAGGTCTAAGAAATGTAAATGAAAAGTTTTGAGATCAAAAACTATTTTAAATTTGGAAAATTGTATCAATTAAAACAAAACTTACTTTTAAGAATAATAATATCAATATACTAGAGTTTTTTTATAATCATATATTTTATACCATTTAGAGAGGCAAGCCGGGATCAATATAAATATATCGACAGTTTGCCAAACAGCCATAAGTTAACTATAACTGGCTTAAAAACAAACACTCTGTACTTATTCTCTGTAATGGCATACAACGATTTGGGAAGCAGTAAATATCTACCCGATTTACAACGAGCGCAAACGAAAGGTAAACAAATATATTCTTTTTATATACATTTTAAATGGGGTTGACTGGTCATTGGACATTTATTTATTTGGATGAACTTTCCTTTTATCTGCAATATGGGGTTCACTACTAAAAAAATACGTAAAAACACCTAAACCCTAGTTTATTGAGGAGTTAGGCTAAGGGATAGGAATGCAATAAAACGATAACCAAATAAAATATTAACAGAATTCCTAACTATATTTCTATTTATTACATCTTTTATAACCAATAATTGCTGCGTACGGATTTTTGCTGCAATTACGTTTGACCATCGCCGTAATAACATTCGATATTAAAAAAAAATAATTATTTGAACCTCTAGAAGCTCCGCCACCTTCTCAGCCAGCCTCATCGTTGGGTGGACCCCCGACAACTACTTCCACACCATTAGGAGGCACTTCTGGTTTACTCTTGCTAGTCGGCGTTATTTCTGGTGTGACGGTAGTACTTTTAAATATTTTCATCATCGGATGTTGCCTGCACAAGCGCAATCAAAAACGACTTAAACGAGGTATTTCTCTGATGGAAAAACAATAAAGTATTTTTTAGCCTGATTTTCAACCTGATAGCTATGTATATATAGGGTTTTCCAATAAGGAAGAGTCGAAATTTAATATAACTAGTTTTATGGGAGGTATTGACGATATTTCAAAGGCCCATGCATGTTATCCGCCCGGCTTCGCATGACCCAATGCGTGAGATTCAATTTTCAAATGCTCGGCTGGTTGTATTGAAGATGTGGGCCAGTTGCGGTTTAATGTCATGGACTCTCCAAATTCAGGAAATCTTCATAAAAAAAGTTGCTCCTCCACGAGAGTATGGTTATCTCTGAAATCATAATACAGATTTATAATTGACACGTTCTGCTCACTCGTATAACTTCCCCGTCTAATTTGCCACCAATAATTGAATGATAAAGAACCGATTTGACCGACGCCACCAAAATAAAATGTGCGCTACAACCAGCTAATATCGACTCGTCCCTATCAGAAAACCCTATAAACCATTACGTTTATTTCAGTTTGCTTAGAAGTTTTGTTCCTGGTCCAAAGTTGTTAGTTAATCTTATTATTTGAATTAGAGTGGAATCGCGATAACCTGCAAGCTCGATAAGTTGAAAATCGCGATAACTCGTTGTATAACTCTTTTAAAATGTATGTATGAATTTTGGTGCCCTCGATAATTCGCATCTATTTCTTAGCCGTGTCTGGCAAAAAGAGTTGAATTATTCATTATTCACATTGTTCCATAACTATAGAACAATATTAAAAAATCCCAAATCGCTTTCAACCGTTATTTTTGGTTTTGGTTTTGCGAAAGTGCGTTATAATTCGATAATCAAGGTAACTCGTAATATTTTGGTGATCCCTGGATTTGAACTTTTTTTACTTCGTGAAATACAAAATGTGCTGTAACAAATGCGGGTGTGGGCATTTATTGAGGAATTTTGTTGATTTTATATTTTTCTAAAGGTATACTCGTAATATTAATCAATGTTGGTATTTTTAGTGTTGCTTATTCCTAGTATTACCGTTATAATCATTAGAAAGTTATTTAAGTATTCACCGTATTCAAGTTAAATTTTGTGATTTGAAGTTTGTGGTATAAGTTTTTCGTATTAGAACAAGCGTAGAGTGGGCGCTGAAAGTCGAGAGGAGAGTAAAAGCCGTGAATGCGAGCAATAACCTTTGAAACCGGGTACATAGAATTTGTGCAGAGGATTGCGCAGGCATCACATAGTGGAAGCTGACCAGAGCCGAGAGTAAAGCTGATTAACGCGGGTAATTCAGTTTGGTAATCGGTTTTTCGTCGGTAACTCGCGCTAATATGAGTTATTTTGAGCCGTGTTCTCTCAATTAAGACGAAAAAAAAAAAAATACCATCCCAACTAGTTTTAGTAGAAGAAAAGGAAAACTATTCAATAATTTCAAAACTTTTTGTTCATTAAAAAAAAAATCAATACAGAGCTCGACGCAAAGTTTATGTTTTAAATTATACTTGCATAAGCACAAACAAAATTACAAAATGAAAGCACGCGCTACACTCAGCGCTGCTTTTCGCATCCGCTCTGCGATACATAAACCGATTGGTATCAGCTTTACGCTCGGCTTGACTATCAGCGTCCGATATTAGCAGAAAAATCATAGGGCTTCATATTATATTATCTTTGACTGTTATATTATACTGATACACATAGACTGCCTGTTACAGATTCCAAGTAAGCACAAATAAATGGCCAAACCATTTTTCAGATAGCAGCCCCAAATATGAACCTTAGGAAGATACCGTTGAATTCGTTCCATATCCATCTTTAGGTTTGATTCATTCAAATTGTATATACCCATGAGTTCGATTTCCGATGTACGTGCCATACATACTAGCTGAAATCTCAGATTATTCACTCCACGAATGAGTTAACGAGTGGGTTTCGGTAATACAATAATAAATCATTCAGCTGTTTTGACTGGACTAACAGAATTTTGAATGAGCGCAATATTATTTCGTTTTAATACAGTATTTCCGTTAGCAATATAGTCATGAAAGGTTATCCACCACTTGCCGTCCCTTTATATGGTATTTCGTAGTAGAGAAGTTCCTAGTCACCAGAGACTTAAGACCACTTAGTGTGCAATAGAGGGTCTCAAAATAAATCCACAAAGAGGAAACATATGTACGTAGATCCAACCTTTATTCGGTTTTACTTTAAACAAGACGGAGTTTAAACCTCCACTAAATCAAATAATTTGACATTACGTTTAAAAAAAAACGTAGCTATAATGCCCTCCTCTCTAGGTTCTCCTTAGTTTTGCCCTAATTTCTGTGACACATTTTACAAGTACGGCGAGAACAAATTCGGAGAAAAAAGTTCCGTTATTTGTGCTTTTGTTAGTATGCATTGTCTACTCATAAATTATACTGTTTCGTGGCAAAATTTTGCTTATTAATAATGGAGTGGGGAGCTAAGGAAAATCGCATTGCAGTGATCGCATTACATAAGGGTGGTAAAAGTGCAAATTAAATCTAGGAATTGCTGAAACAACTTAGTATTTCGAGAATGTTTGTTTACCGCACGATCAATCGTTTTTCCAAAAAAGATGTTGTCGTCCTCGCGTCGTTCAAATCAGTGCAGCCATAAAAGCCGTTTGAGAAAGAATTCGCAGAACTCCTCTTAGAAAGCAGAAAATCATGTCCAGGGAAATACACGTATCGACCAGGTCCATGTCAAGTCTAATTAGAGATGATCTCCACACGAAAGCCTTCCATCGCTCAACTGGTCATCTTTTGACCACGCGCTTGAAGAAAATTAAACTCGACAGATGCGAGCAGCTTCTTCGGTGACACGCGGTCAACGGCCATGAAAATATTCTTTTCACAGATGAGAAAATATTCAGTATTGGGAAAGTTTTTAATAAGTAAAGCGACGAAATCTGTGCTAAAATCCATCTAAAACTTCTAAAGAGGCAAAAAATGTTATTCCAAGGGTTCAGCGTGGCCACCATCCCGTCTGTGTAATGGTTTGATGGGGAGTGCCTTGTAAAGGCGTTACATCTTTTAATTTCTGCGAAAAAGTGGTTAAGACCCGGGCAAAAGTGTGCCAGGAGGATGTCTTAGAAGGAGGGGTGAAGCAGTTGATCAGTACTCTCTTCAATGGAGAGTGTTGGACTTTCCAGCAAGATTCCGTTCCAGTCCGTAGGGCAAAACCACCCAGCAGTGGCTAAAAACCAATTTTCTGGGTTCGTAGCCGTAGAAGATTAGACGTCTGGAGGTCCAGATCTGAATCCATTGAATTACAGTTTGTGGTCAGAATTGGAGAACATGGCTTGTCAAAGACCTCATAGAAATTTTGAGAGTCTCAAACAATCTTTGGTTCGAGCAGCGACGCCCATATGCATGAAAACTGTGCGCGCTGCAATAACTGAATCGTTTGAAGGCTTGTGTAAAAACAAATGTTGACCGTTTCGATTAAAAATGATTACTATTTTGTTTAATATTTGCATGATAAAATAAAACTAATTTCATTAAAAAAGTATTATAATTTCATATCTATAACGGAATTAACTTGTAACAAAACTTATGGTAGGACTTGGGATATGTATTTTCACATTTAATGAAATCTTCTTCAAATGAAATGAAAACTATGTCGAGCTGAAAGAAATATTAAATGGATAATTTAAGTAACTATAGCAATAATTAATGAAGAGGTCGGCTTTCTACAGTAATGAGTATCATCATCATTTTGATTCAATTGTTGAACCCTCTGATCTCTCTTTCTTCTTAAAGCGCGCCAGTCGTTTCTTTCTCGTGCTAACCGGCGCCAGTTGGACACACCAAGTGAAGCCAAGTCTTTCTCCCCCTGATCTTTCCAACACAGAGGAGGCCTTCCTCTTTCTCTGCTACCACCAGCTGGTACCACATCGAATATTTTCAGAGCCGGAGCGTTTGTATCCATTCAGACGACATGACCCAGCCAACGTAACTGCTGTATCTTTATTCGCTGCGCCATGTCTATGTCGTCGTAAAGCTCATACAGCTTATCGTTCCATCGCCTGCGATATTCGCCGTTGCCAACGTGCAAAGGTCCAAAAATCTTACGCAGAATCTTTCTCTCAAACACTCCAAGCGTTGCTTCATCGGATGTTGTCGTCGTCCACGCTTCTGCGCCATACGTTAGAACGGGCATGATGAGAGCCTTGTAGAATGTTTGTTTTGTTCGTCGAGAGAGGACTTTATTACTCAATTTCCTCCTTCGTCCAAAGTAGCTCCTGTTGACAAGAGAGATTCTTCGTTGGATTTCAAGGCCGACATTGTTATCGGTGTAAATGTTAGTTCCTAAATAAACGAAGTCTTTTACAACCTCGAAATTATATCTGTCTACAGTGACGTGGGTGCCGATACGCGAGTGCGCCGACTGTTTGTTTGATGACAGAAGGTACTTCGTTGTGTCCTCGTTTACCACCAAACCCATTCGCTTTGCCTCTTTATCCAGTTTGGAGAAGACAGAACTAACAGCGCGGCTGTTAAGACCGATGACGTCAATATCATCGGCATACGCCAACAATTCTACGCTCTCATAAAAAATTGTGCCTGAGCGATTAAGTTCTGCAGCTCGTACGATCCCCTCCAACATCAGGTTAAAGACGTCACACGACAGCGAGTCACCCTTTCTGAAACCTCATTTGGTATCAAACGGCTTGAAGAGGTCCTTCCGAATTCTGACGGTGCTGCTCGTATTGCGCAACATCACCTTGCATATTGTGAATATGTGGACAATGGTAGACTTTCCAGGTCTGAAGCCACACTGATAAAGTCCAATCAGTTGGTTGACGGTGGGCTTCGGCCTTTCACGCTCGCTAGAACCTTATAGGTGATATTTAGAAGACTAACCCCGCGGTATCGGGCACAGATTGCAGGATCACCCTTCTTATGGATTGGGCAGGGCACACTTAAATTCCAATCGGCAGGTATGTTTTCAAATATGTATCCATATTTTGCATAGTAGCTGATGCATGCACCTTACCAGCTCCTCGCCGCTCAGCCAGCAGTCAGTCGGCGCCCGCGGCTTTGTAATTCTTTAGCCGCGTTATCGCTATTCTCACCTCGTCATGATCGGGTAGTGGAAAGACAATTCCGTCGTCATCGATTGGGGTATTTGGATCTTCACATTCTCTGTGACATGCGCAGCTGTCACTATTTAACAGGTTCGAGAAGTGTTGCCTCCAAAATTTAAGTATGTTCTGGATGTCAGTCACCAGATCGCCGTCTTTGTTCTTACAGAAAACGCCCCGGTCTTAAAACCTTCTGTAAGCCGCCAAACTTTCTGGTAGAATTTTCGGGCGTTGCTCCTGTTTTAGCTCTCGGTATCGATCCCGGTAGCACTCTGATTAGTCATATGTATAACGTTATGTGCCACAAAGGTTTAAGTGACCGCAAAACAGTAATAGAATTGTTATTGTTACTTTCGACTTAATATATTTATGTTTCAGCCTAGTACACATATACATATATAGGGTGTTTTTTTTAGAGGTTAGGTTTTCAAGATGAAATAAAACGTATATAATTTAATGTTATGGCCAAGAATTTAGCTTTATTATAAAGATAAGGGTTTGCCATTATGTTTTAAAAATGATACCCACTCAACCAAAAGTGAGCTTCATCGCTGAACAAAATTTTCTTCGATGCGTCGCGCGAACCGAACCATTATTTTCGTAATAAATTTGCACGATTTGCAAACGTTGTTCAGGTCTAAGTCTATTCATTATCAAATGGCAAACCAAACTGAGCATAAATCAAGTGACAGCTGTCAAAAAGACCATCTACGAAAAAAGTAGTGCCAACTTGAAAACCTAACCTCTAAAAAAAACACCCTATACTTACATACTCGTTTATACAAGTATGTAAATACCTTTTGCAAACAGAGGTTATGGAGATGGTATAATCCAATAATTATATTTGTCAGATGCGTGGAACTTTTAATAAAATTAGTTTAAATTGACTTTATAAATGTCCGACCAAAATTAGACAAAAGCATTTAACTTATTTTTTATAATTTATGTATGCATGTTTTTATAAAAAATATTTTTTATTTTTCTTTTCATATGTATACGTATACTTTGACGACGTTTTGGATTTTGGTTGCTTTTATTTCTTATGTGCTTTTGTTTGTGTACAAGGATTGGATATATCGACGGAAGAGCTAACTGAGGACTCAAGTACTCCCAATCTGGTAATACTTGGAATTTGCATGGCAGCATTTGGTTTTTTGGTGGTCAACGCTGCTTTAGTCGCTTGGTTTTTTGTACATAATCGTCGGAAGAAAGGTTTGTTTTATTTTCTATATTTTTAATTTTATTGGAGTTGATTTGAAATACACATATGTACACATATGTACATACATCTACCTGGCTTTTTGCGGCGTACATATTTTCCATAAAAGTGAGCACTGACTTCAAAATATAAGGCGCATTGTTTTTTTTAAAGTGACGTTTAAGATTTTCCCTCGTATAAAGTCGCAGATGTAGCAAAAAAGTGGCGTAATTATAAACAAATTGCCGTTAAGCATTTAGAGGATTGGATATATTATATAATATTTGCGTTAGACCTAGTAAAATAGATTTTCGCTAAAATTTTTACAATACATATACAGTTTGTCTAGAATATCTTTGCATAGTGAAGAAAAATTTTAAATTCTAGCTTTGATCGAGAATTCCAACAACAGCGTCAAAAAAAAACAAAATCAAAGTTCGGCTAATAAAATCTATTGCTAGGATTCAGCCATAAAGTTTAAATTTTTGCTGTTGGGGCAAGAACCAATAGCAAATAGGAAAACATGAAACATAAAACTATCATAAAGCTATTTATATCGGAATTAAATGACAATTTTTCGATTCTTCGATTTCGATTAGAAAATACATTTTTAGGGCGAGTTGTGATACAATTTTCACAACATAGTTCAATAATCTACTGAGGTCTATACAATTGTGTAGTTATTTCCCACAAAATTTGTATGTAAATAACGCGAAGAGAGCATATCCCTCAAGAAGGCCATCTGTTGGATTCCAGATCCCGATCTGTCTACAGTAGATGTCCTGTACTGTCTGCGTGCCCAGAATCCGGGCATCAACACGAGGCTTTGGCGAGTCCCCTCGCACACCAAGGGTAGCAATCGGGAAGAAAAGGAAGGGGCTTCTCTTGTGGTGCGAATGGTTGAGGTCAGTGTTGATGTCATGGGCTCTCGGTACAGGAACCGTCTGAGTCTCTTCTTTGGGACTGTCACCTTCCATGTCTATCCCAAATGAGTGGCTCAGACTATGGTTCTGCAGTTACCGTCCCCTGACGGTGACACAGATTAACTTCCAAGGCCGCTATTGCACTCCTAAGTAAACGACTTACCCAGCTGCACACATTACCCTATATAACAACAGTGCAAGAGCCCTGGGTCTCTAGGGAACGCCCAGATCGGTCCTAGGCTTTATAGAATCATCCCATCTCACTGTGACGGGTCTTTAGCAATTCTGTTGCCAAGGGCTGGTAGATGCTGAGGTGTATTATAAGGGTGGAAATGGGGGACTGAGATTTGTGATTGCATCTGTTTATTTTCCTCACGATGCGCTGGAAGCGCCACTACCTGGGAAGGCCACCAGTCTCATGAGGTTCTGTGCGCGGCGCAGTCTGGGCCTCGTTCTCTGCCGCGAAGCCAATGCCCATACAATCTGGGGCAGCAGCAAATGCAATGAGCAGGGCTTTCGGCTATTCGAGTTTATCGCTTCCTCTTGCCTAAACATACACAACAAGGGCAGACAGCCTACGTTTGTTAATACTAGAAGGCAGGAGGTGATTGATCTTATCTTATCAAATTTAAAGCTTGGGTGGTCAATCAGGAACTGGAGAGTACTTGCCGCAGACTCGTGCTCGGACCACAGGTTTGTGGCGAGGAGGCACAAATGCCATTGCCCTCTAGAAACCCCAGAAAAACAGACTGGCAGAAGTTTAGGGGAGCGTTGCGGGGCTTTGACGTGACGCCACCAAAACTTCGGAAAGAACAGGGTATTGAGGTGGCAGTTGAAAAACTCAGCGCTGCCTTAGTTGAATGATTTCAGTGAGCCTGGCCGATTCGACCTCTCCTCGATCGGACTCCCGTTCCGTGGTGGATCCGAGAGCTCCAAACATTGAGGCGAAAGTCGAGAAAACTTCTAAACCGGCCCTTTAAGACTAATCCTGCTGAGGACTGGGAGCAATACCGTCATGTTCAGAGGAACTACAAAGAGCTAATTCGAGAGTCGAAAAGGGCTTCTTTTAGGGAATTCTGCAGACCGAGCACAGCTCCGGCTCTGGGGTCTACGTGGAACCCAGAGGGATAAAACTGCACTTTGCTCTGGGAATGCATGCATCTGTGTTTCAAGCGGAGGTGTATGCAGTTCAAGAAGCGATGAACTTTGTTGTGGAAAATCCAGGCTGAACAATGTCGGTAGACATAATAGCCTGATGCTAGCATGGGTCCCGGGACACGTGAGTATCGTGAGTAACGAGAGCTCTGACTCCTTAGCTGGAATGGGCTCTGAGGCCAACTTCTTTGGCCTGGAGCCCGTTCTGCCACTCCCTTCTGCAGCCATCAAAGCCACAGTTAGCAAATGGATTGCTACAACCCGTAAGTGAGCTTGGTAGGCTGAGAGAGGCTGCATATGGACCGACTGTCGCAAATCCTCCTGTCATTAAGCAGAAGGGACTGCAGGCAGCTGGTTGGACTGATAACGAGCTACTTTCTGTGGGCGAAGCTCATGGCTCATACTCTGCCCAGCTTGGGAAGAGGAGGATGAGACGGCGGACCACTCCCTGTGCGGCTGCCCCGCCTTCCCTCGAATCAGGTTTGAGGTTTTTGACACTGATGTGTTAAGAAGCGACCACCTTGTCTCCTTGGTACCTCAAGATCTACTCAGATTTCTTTGGAGGTCGAGTAGATTGAAAGAAAGTTAAAAGGGAATCCGAGTGCAGTACAATGGACTTAATTGTGTCTGAGTGCTGCTCTTGTTAGTTGTCCCAAAAAAAAAAAACAAAAAAAAACTTAGTATGTAACGTACTGGTTTTTAATATAGCGAAATAAATTACATGGAGAAATTTCTTAGCATCTTTTAGAATTCTTGCACTCGTACTTGTAGGCACAAGGTGATTGTACTAATTCGTACAGGAGTTGGAACGCTGCAATTGCGCAATTTTCAAAAACCGGAAAACAAAGGGCTTAGAAATAGTTAACTTACAAATTCGCTTGTGTAAAAGGAAATGGTGACCATTTCGAATGAAATTTGTTTTTTTTTGCATGATTAAATTAAATTAACTTCATTAAAAAAAAGTATTATAATTTCATATCTATAACGGACTTTAATTGTAACAGAACTTATGGCAATACTAAGTATAATTACAACTTAAGTGTGTTTACATATGTAAAGTGCGTACACTGGATTTTTCATTTTGGTCTTTTACCGAGAGTCGAACCTACGTTCTCTCTGAATTCCGAATGGTAGTCACGCACCAATCCATTCGGCTACGCCAGCCGCTAACGAAAGTTACTTGTACAAAAATTCACAAACGGATGGTTTTCGCCGAAGAAAGATACCTTTAAAGTATCGATTATAGCCTAAAATGCATTTTGTATTCGAAACAATTGACCACAAAAACCAATGTCAAATTTGTGCTGCTCTACAGCTGTGAAATATGGTTGGCATCCAAAGAAACATCGGGAAAACTGCAGACCTTTGTAAACAGACGGCTGCATACAATATTGCGAATCCAGTAGCGGGAAATTGGATCTCCAACGAAGAACTTATCAAGCGATGTAAGCAAAATCCATCAGTATTGAAATTAGAGAAAGAAAGTGGAAATGTCTAGAACACACCCTCCGGAAACCCGAATATCCTTTTAGTAGGATGGCACTACAGTGAAATCCTCAAGGCTTACGGGGTTAAGGAAGACCCAAAGGTTCTTGGCGCAGACCTATTCGATTTAAATTCCAAGCAGTTAATAGCGCTCTAACATGGAACCAGCGAAGATTTGAAGCCATTATAGCAAATGGTGATGACCATATATTTTATTAAATATATTGCGTATAATAAATATTATAAGCCCACACAATGCAGTTTTTAGAGTCGAATTGGTCAAATAGTCTCTACCTTATGGCGGTTACACTTCCATTAGACAGACTGTAAATTTGTATTGGAGATGGTACAGTGATTCTTGATCTGAAATCTTTTACCGAGTCAACTAACTATGCTTTATTGATTTATTTGGCATTAGTGACTAATTTAGTCGCTTATTTTAGTTATTCATATTCGATTTTAATGTAATTATAAAAACGAGTCGTACTGCGAATAACAGAATACATTTTATATTATAAAAAACTTACATTAAAATTTTAATTTAAGCAAAAAAGTAGTAGCACTATAAATCATACCACACCATATACCATAATCAGAAACTAGGATTGGAAAAGTTAAAAATTATTTAGGAAACAACTATGTACATGTATGTATGTTAATGTAACCGGTATGTTTATTGTCTCAGTTTGTGAGCAATGACTTCGTCTGTCATTGTTATTGTGAAAAACGCACTCCTCTGTTTCTTATCGCCGAACTTCTATAACGTAATGCGTACTATTCCTTTGAATTTTTGAAAATTGTTACTGTGCTTACTCGTGACTTTTGAGAAGCAGTGACATAGACGAGGGCATGCAAATAGTTACTACATCTAATTTGTTTTACTAGAATATTGTTCATTTGTTTAGTCCACTGAAATTCACTTTTTGCACCCAGCAGCTCCCAACATACTCTTAGGTGGTTCTCAAGGTGTTATGTCGTAAAGTTTTTAAGATCAAATCTAAATTTAGAGTACTTGAAACCGCGACGAACATTTAACTGTGTGAGAATTCATAAAATAATTTACACGGTACCTTGCGAACACCCTAAACATATTGTTACTCCTTTAAAATTTACGAAATACAATAATACGACACCCCTGTAAATACCTCAGGTAATTCATTATTTTGGAACGCTTCCTTGTTCTCCACGCTTGCAAGGAAGTCTTCCATACCTTTTTTCTTTGTACATTTGGGTCCACAAATAAAAAACGCTTTTAATTTAGTGGCAGATGTCTTAAATCAGTTATTTTAATGCTATTTAAGTTTGGCAAGAGCATTTTTAGGGAAACGGATCTCTCCTTGAGATTTATTAGTTTAACAAGTTCTTTTTTCTTTATTTATATGAATGTATGCACTTATTACGTACTATTCATAGAATATTGTTAATAAACTATAGCCATTTATAACAAATTATTTAATCTTATTTTCAATAATAATACGTATGTAATTTAATTCCAAATATGATTACTTTTGTACAAACAGCTGAGAGTGATAATCAACCAGGCAAAACAGCAACAATAGAAATGTATGCGCCGAGCTCCTATAACGATACCGTCACAGGCGAGACTTTGTCTAGTGTTTCAGAGAAAAGTGAATCGTACTCAAATGAAGGAAGCCAAGCGGAATACACTGTAAGTATCTGAATAAGCCGTGAGAAAATACGAGTATGTATACTAGGTTTTATAATTTTTACAAAATCAGGAACTTGAATTTTAGTGAATTACCGAGGCTATCGTTGACTTTTTGTTCCTGAGGAACTTTTGTTTTCTACTTTTATTTCACAACGAATCTTTTAGGTGGAAACTAATGGGTTAAATGGGATTCTACGTTAATATTTTCCGTGAAATTTGACTGTATATGTCTTGCCGATTCATTTCGTCCAGACATATATTGTATTTTAAGAAATTATTTCCACTTTTTGCTTTGCGGCACAGCTTAGGCCGGGACATACAAATTTAGTAGGCCATAAAAGATACTCGAATTAACTTTTGCAATTACATAGGTACATTTTCAGGAAATATTTGCAATGGTTTCGGTTATTGCACAGTGTAGTTGAAAATACAGTTCTTATTTGATTCTACAGTATCTCTACGCTCTACCAGAAACATGTCCAGGATAAAAATGCATCGTGGTTGCCCGCACTTGTATTAAGGAATAAAATTAGCCAAGTCTCAAATATATACTTTAGTCTTTTCATCAAAATTTAGTAATATAACTTACTGCAATTAATCTCAACTTCAAAATTTATCTTAATTTCACTATATACTCGTACATACTGATTTCTTATATGCTTATTGGCAGGATGAAGCCCGTAAGAAAGCAGCTTCAACGTATTTGGTCGAAAGTACAGATATGCCGCCTCCTCGTTATCAAAAAGATGGTACCATGCCCATTGTATATCCGAACAACATAGGTAAGTACTCAAGTTGCTTTTTCAAAACCAAGTCATTTCAAGTAATTTATGGGTAGGAACTTTTTCAACTAAAGGGCAAAAGTAAAAACATTATTATATATGTAGTTAGCTTGAATAACTTGCAAATTTTTAAAACTTCGTGTTTATAAATAATATCGTGTTTGACTATCTTAATTGCATCTTATGAAAATAATCCTGTCGTTCAAATTACTTTATGTCACGCTTTGAATGTTAGCCACCAAGTCTATGAGAGACGACTGGTTTATCAAAGTATCCCAGAACTTTACGTGCCACCACAAAAACAATATAAGTATCTGCTCTATCCCTACAACGCTCCACGGACTCTCTTGACTTGATAAACAGGAAATTTTTTATTGGAAAGCTCGACTAAGATTAGGAAAAAGTCGCCGCTAATGGTAGTGAGATGCCTTGTATATGTATATAGTAACCAACAGTAGCATCTACATGTACAAGTGTAAAGTAAGGAGGAGAAACTCGAATTTGGGAAGGACTCACATCACTTACTCTTTCTAATTAATTAGTCGGTTAGTACGAGTATGAAAAGAGTGGTGGGCTTGTTGGAATCGCTTAAGCTATTACTGTTTTATTACACTGTGCGACAATTTTGGGGTCATCAAAATCAAACCACACCGGACCTTTTTTTTCTGAAAATATACCTATTCAATAGCAAAACCCTCGCTGTGTTTTTAAAAGTTAGCTCGATTTTTTTTTATAGTGTTTTGAAGTTTTCTATTTTCATGAGATTTTGGAGTTTTACCTGTACGCTAAATTTGACTTATAAATCGACCTTTGTTTGATTTAATCGATTTATTTTGTCATAGCTTGATGCAGAAATTTCGTACATGTACAAATAAACTTATTTTGAGAAGAACCTATATCTCAATACGCAATTTTGAATACCAAAATTTCGAAAAATTGTATGTTTTTACCACTTTTTACTGTAATTATGAAAATAATTTAAATTTCTCACTATTTCTTCTAGCAAAAATGTTGCAAAATGTACTAAAAAAGTCATTTACAAAATTTTTAACAAGATTTTTCTTCATAAAAATAATTTTTTTATACTCTGCTTTAAATTTTTTTTTAAATATCTAAAAACTCTGTAGGTAAAAATATTAAATAGATTAAGTAAAAAGAATATAGACTTGAATTCTTATAATTTTTTTTTTATTAAAATAAAGAATTTTTACGTACTAAAACCTTAGAGACGAGCTCTTTTCGACAATGATTGAATTTCAACATCATCATTATCAGAGTAATCAGATTCATCAGTAAAGAATTCCATGCCTGTCTCTTCTTCTTCTACCTCATATTCTTTTTCCTCCTGGTTACTCCATTTTCCTTCATTTTCTTCCTGGTCATATTGAAAAATATGTTTACTCCACCAACATATTTCGGCTAGTATGGCACCTGGAGCTCGTTTTCCTCGGTATCTTGACTCAAATGGCATCGTGTACTTTTATAGAAATAAGTGCTATTTTTAAAATTATTTTCATAATTACAGTAAAAAATGGTAAAAACATACAATTTTTCGAAATTTTGGTATTCAAAATTGCGTATTGAGATATAGGTTGTTCTCAAAATAAGTTTATTTGTACATGTACGACATTTCTGCATCAAGCTATGACAAAATAAAACGATTAAATCAAACAAAGATCGATTTATAAGTCAAATTTAGCGTACAGGTAAAACTCCAAAATCTCATGAAAATAGAAAACTTCAAAACGCAATAAAAAAAAAATTGAGCTAACTTTTAAAAACCCAGCGAGGGTTTTGCTATTGAATAGGTATATTTTCAGAAAAAAAAGGTCCGGTGCGGTTTGATTTTTGATGTCGCACTGTGTTATGGAAAACCGATACCCATAGCAGCTAGTTCTTCTCTATATTTTGTTTGAACTTATAATAAAGATTTGAATAATAACAATAATTACTATAAAATATGCCCGTTTTCTTTTTAAACTGTAATTCAAAAAAAAATATTTGGTTTAATTATTTAGATATAATCTATACAATTTAGGTTAGGTTATACAATGAGTTCTTGAACAGATCCAGGAAAATAGAAATTAACCTTTTAACCAATTATATCTAGGTCAGTCTAATTTTCTTCTGAGTCCAAAGAGGTAGTACATTAAAACTCGTTTTTCGAAGAGCTGGATACTCACACGGATTCCCCGACCATTTTTAAAAACTTCCAGAAACTCCTTGTTCTTTACTAATCTACATATATAGTTTTCCTGTTGCTTATTTTGATTGGCCTTTATATATTTCTTCTTCTCCATGCGAATATAAAGCTTGAGGTCTTCCTAGGTAGGAGTTAACATTTTGTTAAAATTATTTACAGCTCAAAATAAGAAATCATAGAAAATCTTAGGAAAACTTAGACTACTCTAAACTTGCATCTTAATATACAGTTACTACCATAATAACGTAAACTGCAAATAAGCTTTAACCTTAAAATTACATATCTTACAGTTAATGCACGAACTTTACCACATCCGCGTCACCACAGTAACGTTACAAATATATTAGATCACCGAGCTCACGATGATCAAATTCTCATCAACAAAGGAGTGTATATTCCGTCCCCTTCGCCAGCGCCGCCGCCTGATGGTTCATATTATAATATGAATAGTGACAGATATCTTTCGTACCCGCCTATGGTGAGTATCTAAAGTAGATGCAAGTACCTTATCAATAATTAAATAATTTAATGTGCTCCCCCTTTATGTCAAAACGATTGTTACGTTATTGGTATAAACGAGTATAATATAAGTATTAAAAGCTTGTCAAAATTCTATACTTTTAAAAACATATACCATATATGAAATCTGAATATTAAAATCCAAAGCAAGCATTTCTATATACATACATACAAGGCGAAGTCCAAAATAAACAAGACTGGCGTCAATGTCAATATGGTGTTCTTTATTCACCATCAATTTCGTCCGCCATCTTTGTTTTATTTTTTCTCTATTTGATTTTAATGCCATTTCGTTGTCATAATGTGTGTCATACGCACATACATATGTATGTTCTTCTCATTCAACAATGAGATGATGGAATTGCATTGTGAAAAATTTCAATTAAAGTGGCGATGTCGGATTTCAGTATATTTGTTTGAAGAATACTGACATTAAGATCTTTTTATATGTCTTAAATTTTAAATTTTGCTAAAAGGAATAAAGTAGAAAAATATATTTTTTGTTAACCAATGAGAATATGCTCCACGTATGCGTCATTTGTAATAGTTATTAACTATTTTATGCTGAACATATCGATAAATCGATGTCACGTGAAAATACATGCACGCTTACAATCGAATAAACTTAAATAAAACTAATATTTTGTTGTTCTTTTTGTTTTGCAGGATTATTCTCCACAAATGGATTTTGCAACTCCTCCACTTCCCATGACGCATCTTCAACCTATATCTCAAGCATCTATTATTAGCGGTAACGCCATGATGGGATCAGTTGGCGGTGGTAGTGGTACCCTTCGTCGAGGCATTATGCGTGGAGTTGTAGGCATGCCACCGCCAGACGTTACTCAACTTACAAGTACGAGTATGCCTGGCACAAATAACATCCAAATTCTACATGAACTGCATCCAATAAATATTTCGAATAATTCATGCTCCACTCAAACCACAAGCATAACAGGCAATGGAAGCATGATGTCAACTATCCCAAGCTGTACCTCTAAACAACCTCAGAGCATTCTGAAGGATCCAAATAGGACTAAACCTCAGCAACAGCTTTTAAGTGCAAATCTTGTAGGTGTGGGTGTGCCCACAGCTTCTGGTAGCCTTCAAATTCTAAATATTCCCACATCTGCAGGCATCAGTGGAAATTTACTGATGACTGCGAGTGGAACATACGATCCGGCAAATCTTAGCACATTTAATACTACAACAGGCACGACATTGGCTTATACCGATGCCGATGGCCACTTGGTATAGCTATAGGAGAGCAAGCGACCACCGATGGAAGCTGCACTAACCGTAATTAGTGCCTCTTCGGATTCCGCTGCTGTTACAGCCAGCCCCAATAGTACACGCTATTGACAAACAAATAATACTCGTACAATTGCACAGGTCAAAGTGAGAAAATATTGCAGAAAATACATTAAATAAGCAAGAGAAAAAGATACTGAGACTACAATTAAGGGTAAATTTAAGCTTAAATTTAAGA
The DNA here is from genome assembly GCA_037575425.1 of Anastrepha fraterculus. Taxonomy (NCBI): domain Eukaryota; kingdom Metazoa; phylum Arthropoda; class Insecta; order Diptera; family Tephritidae; genus Anastrepha; species Anastrepha fraterculus. The sequence goes on along the minus strand of JAYXIM010006598.1, from coordinate 293,233 downwards.
CTATTACGTATCAACCTAAACGACCTGATGCTGATATGGTTGCATTAAAATTGTCAAACGTATGACAAGTGCCCAACTAATTTTCATCATCATAATGTATGTATGCACTGAATCCAATTTAACAGTTTTACAGTTCATTTAAAAATGCGATCGGTTATTTGTTATAGAAAATGTAATAAAAATAAGAATTCTCGTTTTTGGAGTATGAGTTATTGTTGTTTCTGCTATATGGAAAATAAAACAAGATTTATTACATATTTTCTAAAAAATGCACGTGTTGATTGTGAGGAGTTAAACTCAATACATATTACTACCATACGAACAGTTATTATCAACTAAAACATTGTGCACAAATTTTCTTCTATGACTGGGGAGATGAATTCGGATTATATTTACATATATCTGAACTATATCCACCTACATATCTAACATCTATCGAAGGCTAATCGCTTTACATTCCTGAAATTTGTAATTGAATATTATCGTTTTAAAGAGTGATTAATCCATATGTATCCGCGACGTTAGCTTCTAAGCATCCTTTATTTGATGTTTCGCCGAGATTTCCTCTAATTTGTGCAATGAGTCCGTGTTTAACAAAATGGTGGGCACGCACAAACCTCCTCGGCAACAATATAAAAACTTTGTTTCGCCATAAAGTCGAAAGTATGAAAGCTAATTATTTATATATATTTGCATGATTCAGTATTAAAGGGTTTGGTCAGTAAGCAGCTTTTCCGTTCCCGCTTGACAAATCGACTCCCTTAGCAAGATACTGCGTTGCTAACTCTAGAAATTTTGAGTAAAAGTGGAGGAAAAGCAAGATTTTTAAAGCACCAACTCGCTTAGAGGTTTGCAGTGGTATGTCCAGGATCAGTATGCCATGAAAGGCATCCTGACATACCACTTAAATCAGGGCATCATAGAGCAATGCGTGCGAAAGATAGACTTTTTGACAATCTGAGACCGATGCATTTCAAACATAGGTTACGGAAGTACTTACTAGGTAAGGTTGCCTTAAAAATTCAAGAATTATCAAGAAGAGTACTTTTAATAACATGTAATTGCTGTTCGGGGTAACGTGCAAACTGATGCAACCACAAGGAGAAGAGTTGGATAGACTCAATCAGGACGCTATGGTATATATAACTGCCTACCTTTAAATGGGTTGAATGAAGTGTCCAGAGCATTTTTGTAAGGGAGTGTCAAAACTCGAATGCCATAAGTGAGCAAACATTCAATAATTGAATCATAACGCATATGCATGTATGTATATATAAGTAATTTTTCTTAATTTTGAAGTGTTCTGAAGGCTTAAAAACCCAAAACCGAAAATATTTTCCGAAGGAAAATTTCTCTGAAATAACAAAAAGCAAAGATATTACATGCGTAGTGTGAAAAATAGCTAGTTTTGTTAAGCACGCACGTGTGGAATATTGCCATTATCCACTTCTCCAAAGTTCAATTTCAGCCGATCAAACTCGAATCATTTGGGTTGTAATAGAATTGGATTTTTGCTGTACTCCTGTCACAAACTAACTTCTAAAAGTTTTGACGCTAAGTTTAACTTAATGCTGTTAACCAAAGTCTTTATTTTAATCGGGATATTACGTTTTTTAGTTAACCACTCCTGTGTTCTAACACAAAATTTTCTTATCGAACTCTAAATATTTAATATTTAAGTTTGTGAACAAAAAAAAAAACATCAGTGCATTTCTGTCATAAAAAAAAAATTCGCTCGAAGTTTAAAACGAAACATAATACTCTCTTTCAAAAGTTTGAAAGGTTTTTGAGAGCAGACATTATAAAATTACCACATTCAGTCATGCACACCAGGTACAGTGAATAGCTGGAATCATAAGATCGGTTAGGTACTTGTTAAATACACACAATATATACAAATGTGCTTACTTGAAGCAATTAAAGGAGTAAGAAAAGATTTGCCAAAAGCCGACTGAAATTTAGTAACATTTTGTTCCATTGACGAAACAAAACAATTTTTATTAAAACCTAGACAATTAATACATATGTATGTACATATATAATAACACAATAAACATGCTGTACAATTTCTTTATAGCTAGTATATAGATGAAAACATTAATAAATAGCTTACAAATATGAATTCGCCAGAATTAAAGAAAGATCGAATCATGTTAATTAATAATTAGGATATTTACATATTAAGAATCGGTACAATAGATATTTCCCTTCAAATTTATTAATTATATAAGATTTATGAAAAATTGCATTTATAATTAATAACATTAACTTATTCTAAATCGAATGATTGCGCATCCATTTTTTAAATATGATCATAGTTTAATTTCAAGTTAATTTAAATCCTAGGAAAATTAAAGGAGTCAATTTTTTATGAATTTGGACTGGAATTTCTGCATAGAAAGCTCTCTGTAAAAATAAAATTAGCCAAAAAAGTTCTTCACACAGAAGATATATCCATGCATATGTATGTATGTGTGTACATTGATTATGTTAGCTATTCTTTCTGAATTATTAAAGTGCATACATATGTACATACTCTTAAAATCAGTGTATTCAGACAAATTCTACCAGCCCATGAGCGGGCAATATCGGTACCATTTACAAACTAGCGTACTAATATGTGTGCACATTGAGTCTGACCTTTCGTGGAACAGTCTTTCGCAAATCTATTATAAGCTTGAATATTGTGTAATTAAATATTGTTGAAGTCATTGATATTAAACAAAATGAATGCATTTAATTTATAAACTCCCATTAAAGTATTTTTAATTATAAACAAAAATGTTTATATAAATACTTAAATATACATATGTAACAGATGAAATATCTTATCATATATAGCTTAATTCTGGTAGCAAGCTTAAGATTGTTCTGCAGAAAAGTTGACTTAAGGCAAAACGGATGCAGAATGACAATTGTGACCGTCATGACCGCAGTAAAAGTGACAATTTGATAAATTTAGCTGCCTAATAAAGACCGGCTCAAATCTAGTCTAAAATGGATGCAGGATCCGGACATTGTCACAATCCATAACAACACCACATAAAAATAAACATTTGGCGCAGTTGTGCAAATTAAGCACGGCTAGCATCCGGATGGGTACTTACACATTCAATACGTATGTATGTACATATGACGCAGATGTTATAATTAAGGTCGAAATTACCGCTCGGTGACTTGTTGAATTGAATCCTTTCAACATTAATAATAATAATATTTTTCGAAAGAGTAATGTTATTAAACAATTTTTTACACATGTATGTATGTATTTTTAAACATTGCCATAGTTGTAAGTTAGAATAAAATTGTAAAAGGTATCGGTAATCGTTGCTTATGTCTTCCCGTCTAAATTACCAAACATCAGACGTAAACTCATTTATTAAGAAATTATGCAAACACTTTTATAAAAATATTAAGAATTGTAATAAAGACTAAATAACAATAATTGAATTAACATGAAAATCTCAATTCAGATTTTGTTAAATACAAATTATTATTGAGTCGAATATACATCAAATATTACACGTACATATATGCTGCTATATATGGTATGATAGGAAGTACCTAACAATATTATGTTATTTTACTATGAGGATGTCACATTTGAGAGCAAAGCCCAAATTATATGGCCAAAGCTAGATTGCCTTGCTGCATTTACATTTATATCAATTTTTTTTTAAACAAGACCGTTAGGCGACCACTCATTTGCAATGCTAAATGTTGATCTTAAATATTTGCTCAAAAAACAAAGAGTCGTTTTTTGTGTTACAACCATTTGGCTTCCATCAAATGATATATTTATTACACTTGTTGTTTTTCAATAAACTAATAACGTTCTCATTCAGCGGACATTAAGAAAAATTTAAAGTGACATATTGCGTTTATGCAGGTTTCAATAGCAACATAATTGTTTTTCCATCTTCAAAACGTTCTGGTTATGCGTTAATTCAAGACGCTTTAGTATACATATTTATTTATTATTAAATGCAAAAGCCTTAGAAAATTTCTGAAATCAGTTACAAGAAATTGTGTTATTATTATTATTTTATTTTATTATTATTTCATTTTATTATTATTTTATTTATTCCAACAAAATTTGGCGGCCGCCGTAGCCGAATGGGTTAGTGCGTGATTACCATTCGAAATTCAGAGAGAACGTAGGTTCGTATCTCGGTGAAACAACAAAATTAAGAAAAAATTTTTTCTAATATCGGTCGCCCCTCGGCAGGCAATGGCAAACCTCCGAGTGTATTTCTGCCATGAAAAAGCTCCTCATAAAAAATATCTGCCGTTCGGAATCGGCTTGAAACTGTAGGTCCCTCCATTTGTGGAACAACATCAAGACGCACGCCATAAATAGGAGGAGGAGCTCGGCCAATCACCCAAAAAAGGTGTACGTGCCAGTTATATATATATATATACAACAAAATTTATCAACTGAATTTCTTAAATTTTTCTGTTTTTATGAACTAAATATAGTACTTATAAGAATCTGACATACTTACAAAGGGCAAACTCATATGTACATATAATTAAAGGTGATGTGCATGAGCTCGGTATTTTTTGTTTGTTTTTTTTCTTTTACTTAAGTATTTGAATGTGTATTTTATAATTATATATGGTTTTGTGTAATTTCGAAAATTTCGTTGTATCCTAGAGCTAGGCTTAATCGTTTTTTGATAAATGATACTCATAAAGTAGTTAGTATTCTGAAAAAATAAGTGTTTGACCACATTTTGTGTCTAATTTTGATTTACAACTACAAGATAAAAAAATAAGGTACATAGGGACTTGCGCAAGTATCCCGGCTGCATTTTTATCCCATAAAACCGTACTTTTTACAAATAGAAACTGCAAGTGTATATTTTTTATACGCATTTGTCAGCGAATTTCGAATTTCTTTTCAAGAATTTTCATAGGCAATTTCTTACTAATTTTACTGAAATCAAGCATTTTTTTTTTTTATAATAGTGCTTATAACAACTTATAAAAAACTGCATATTCACGTCAAACTATTGATTTTATATAGTTAGGCGGTATACTCGGTTTTTCATTTTCTCGCCTATTTAATTTTTTAAAGGGTTGGTGCGCGACCTCGCCCATGAAACACCAATTATTAGAACGGTTTTTCTAATAGCGGTAGCTCCTCCGTATACACGGGCAAAATGTTTACTTCTCAACTGCATTCTTCTTGCTGTTTTATAAAAACTTTAAAGACATATTTATAAACTTTACTAATTTGACATAAAGTATACTCAACCAATGGATACTATAAAAACATCTTTATTTGTCATGGCCAAAAATAAAAAAACAAAATTTCAAAGTGTGTAAAACATTAATTTGAAAATTTAGTATTTTGAAACTTTAAAGTCCTTTAAAAAATAACTTGATAAGAAAATAAAGAATTGAGTTTACAGCATTTCCTTAGAAAATCTATAGTTTCACGAATCGAAGGGAGCAATTGAGCAAGAAGATCCTATCGGTAAAAAATATGTAATAATAAGAGAATGGTGAAGACCTAAAGAAATCGCCTTTTGCTCTTTTCGTAATAAATCGGGAATTGAATAGTAATTAAAAACAAAACCATTTTTTTTTCTTAATTTCAAAGTAAATTTCGCTTGCTAAACAGGCATCCTTTGTACTGCTGCCAGCGTTATTCAACTCATGCACTATAAATATATTAGTTAATGCAATTCATTTGTTCTCCCGAAGAAATATATCATTTTCTGTTGAGTTTAAATATTCACTTAAGTAACTGCATTTACATACCTATATAACTATTTTATCTCCTCCAATACCTACTATTAACGACTAGTGGAATAACAAATATTATAGTAAACACAATATAAAGTTAAACAAAAAATTCAAAAATAATATAAAACAATGAGCTAAAGAACGAATTAAGAATAAGTGGTATGTGAAGATTTTTATTATAAAAATTGCCAAAGAGTTTTTAAAAAGTTTCTTAGGTAACTGTATATTCGCAATTTAATATATAAAATTTAAAATTTTATTAAGAATTTAAGTTTCATGATGAAAATTATTAAGAAAATATAAATAAGTATGCATACATTTGTATGTAAAGATGAATAAATACCAACATTAAAGCTATGTGTATGGAAATATTCTTATCATTATGTATAGAAATGTGCTATGGTTTTTAAATAAAATTATATAAATACAAAATAATTTTGTTTGTAATTGTGTATGCAAAAAGAGCGAGAAATTATAATGCGCGTTGGCCTAACTCTGTTTTTCAAAGGTTTTAAAGTTTTGCTGCCTACAGAATTTTTCTGACAACTGGTGGTATATTTGACTGTGACCAGTGCTTACTTCATTTTCCCAGACTCCGTTTATCTTGAGCCTGTACTCTGCCTTCATTGCTTCCTTTCGAATTTGAAGATCTAGAGGTTGCAAGTTCAGAATGGCATTCAGGGCATCACCAGATGTCGTACTCATGGCACCTGAGATACCCAAGCACACACTTCTCTGTAGGGGTTTTACTCTGGAATTAACCATTGTGGTTTTCCACCATACTACAGAGGCGTATGTAATAATGGGTCTAATTAGGGTGATGCACAGCCAGTGTACTATCGCAGGTAAGTTTACTATCTAGGATTACTCCTAAATATTTAACCTCAGAAGACAATTGCAGTGATACCCCTTTCAATGTGAGTAGTAACAGGCCTTCCATATTGCGTTTCCTAGTGAAAAGCACTAAGGTACTTTTTGTAGGATTCACCGAAAGACCATGCAATTCGCACCAATACTCAATCTTATTTAGAGCTACCTGCACTTTATTGCATATAACTTCAATTGATCGTCCTGAGATTAGTATGCACACATCGTCTGCGTAGGCTTGTATGTGTCCAATTTCCTGCAGATCATTAAGAAGAGAGTCCACCACGAAACACCAAAGTAAGCGAGAGGGTACACAGCCATGTGGGCAACCCTTCTTGACCTCAACCCTGACTCCTTCATCGCTTTCTCTATCCATGGTAAGCAGTCTTTTGGATATCATAGAGTGGATCCATCTGACAATGATTTCTCCCACTCCATGACTTCTGATAGAAAAACACATAGAGTCAAAGGTAGCATTATCGAAAGCTCCTTGAATGTCCACAAACACACCAAGAGTTTACTCTCTTGTTTCCAGCCCTTTTTCGATTATGCTAATGCACTCGTGCAGAGCCGATTCGAGAGATTTCCCACTTTGATAAGCATGTTGTCTGACGTTGAGAGGGTTTCAACTTAGAACCCTCGTCCTAATATGCTTCTCACGGCCTATAGGTCTGAAACTTTTTGGTAAAGCGTAGCGGTCCTTGCCTGGCTTTGGGACAAATAGAACTTTCACCAAACGCCACAATTGTGGAACATAAGCGTGCGCAAGACATGCCGTAAAGGTCGTCCACCAATTCAATATAAACGGCTTTAGTGATTATACATCTGCTGGCTGAACATCCATCCACGATTACGACAGCCTACTACGCACTTGTGTACGAAATTCTTGACAGCTTGCCTAGCATTGAGAATCCAAAACCGGCGGTAGCATCAGCTGCGTTCCTCCATGGAACGTAGTCTCATGGGTTTGGCTTATTAAAAGATGAACTAGAGGTGTAGACTTTGGCAGAATTATTGGAAATCGCTGGTCAAGCTTCAACTCTGCATTTTCTATTCGCCCTCCGACGCGCACGATTTGGTTCTAATGAAAGAATAGATGTAGTGACAGTAATCGACTGGAAGAAAAAAACCTGAATCGGCTTTTAGCTGCTCAATCTCCTCCCTGAAGTGTTTCTGTAGTTCCAGGCGAATCAGAACTTCCACGGCATCGTCCATCAACCATGCCTCTATGATCCCGCAGCGGAAATGTCGCTGTCTCGCTAAGCAACTCATAATAACAGCCACCGTGCCAGTAACTGCTGAATAGAACTAACTCGTTTCGTTCGCAATACGATGGGTCCATCTGGACTGCGCGTCTAGAGAGGCTGCTCCAAAAGGGTGTTGGTCAGGCTCGAAACGATTCGCTCTTCCGAAAGGAGGATATCCGATTTGTACGCGTCGAAAGTGTCAGGTCCATACCTTCAAAGCGGTTGACTCAACAGTTTCTCCGGTGAAATACACCGGCTCACGCAATCGGCGGGCCTTCTCGCTGAGCGAACGTGATACTACCTGTCGGCAGAAGTTAGCTCTTGGATTCCTCGAGTCCGGGGAATACCGTGGTGCCACAATGAAAGTATTGCCGCATATAAACAAAAAAGCAACAAGCAAATATCATATTTCTTTGTGTATAAACAGGTTTTTTTATTGTTTGTGAAATACATTATAAAATTAATGATTATTGAAGCGAAAGAGTTTTTTAATAGAATTTATGGTAGTCGTAGACGGTAGGTGCCACCATAATTAGGATCGAGACGCACATTCATTTCATTCAGTGGGGGAGTTTATTAGTCTCCGGACATACCATTGCTGCGACGGCAGCTTTGATGATGCATTAGGCATTTTACCACTTGTTAACGATTGGCGAAAAGAAGAGACTTATTCAATCAACAAAATATGTACACTCAATTGTTGTTCTTGCTCTTCTGCTACTACCTTGTAGTTTCTACTATAGGTCATGTTTCTACCACGGTGTACACTATACTAAAGGAGGCGCCTTCCGAAAACCGCTTTGAATTAAACTAAACAAACAAAAGGAAGAGAAATTACTTGTTTGTAAACAAGGCGATTCTATACAATGTGGTATCGTTCGAGGACCAATAACGTTTTTTAAATGAGAATCTCAACGGAGAGAAAGAAAAATGGAATGAATGACAAATAGATGAAATTAGTTTGTCGTGCATTCACAACAAAATACGTTTGTAGTAATACAATAAATTGACAACATTGTGCGAAATACAGTAAATTTGACACCGGCAAGTTGAACTTTGTGTACATCTTTTATACCTACTTCCTTTTGTCTGAATTTGATATTGAATTTGTACAAATTAGATCCAGAATATGAAACCGCGGAAGTGGTCTAAGCAAAGCAAGGATATATGTATTAAGTTGGTAGATTAGTCATGCAGTCTTAGTGGTAGCTGGTGGTTAGGTGGACGCATTTCGTAGTCTTCATTCACTTCCCAACAATTGAAAGATTATCGATATCCTTGCGTTCAAAACTTGTTGCAATAAACCACCGAATCTGCTCCAACATGTATAATGGCAGGGTGAACCTTCTCTGATGGTTGTTTTTCGACCAATTTTGTTTCTTGCTCTTCTAAATCTAAGTCATAGCTGAGTAAAAAATAAATTGCCCAAAAAATTATCCGGACATACGAAACTTTTACTTTCAAGCTGCGTTCGGCATGATCTGGACCAAAACTGCCGTTCAGATTCGCCAACTGGAACTTTAGAAGAAGGTCCTGTTCCGCGTTCACATTTTTTTAATAACACTGCACACTTTGCCATTTTTTCTTACAGAATTTTTATTTAATCTAAATTCACACAGGAAACGCATAGAATCCTTCAGAAAATTACAATATTCACTTTCAAATAAGATTTGAATGTATACAAAACTTTCCGTAATTCCGTTTTCCTGACATTCTCATTTAAAGGCGAAATGAAGAACAAGCAATCAAATACTATAATCCCATCACCTTGAATAGATAGGCCTTGATTGTAAATATTCAGTGAATGGTTTGGTAACACTGCGATTTTGTGAAGGGGCCACCTTTAGTTTCTGTACACCGTGGGTTTTTAATATATTTACTTTACTTAAATTTTTCTTTATTTCACTTGTGAGCGTATTGCTTATTATATGGGATTTACAATTTATTCTCAACGTTGTTAAAGGAACAGCCTAGTATGACTAAAAATTGTAACTATACATATGCACATTTGTACTTGAGGTGTTCGTGTGAGTAGAGATTTAAAACTTTTCGTCGGCTATGTGAAAGTTTTCTGTCCGCTCGCATATTTAGTCTGAAGAGAATAATCGACGCGATAAGTGGTGAATTGTCTTGTGAATTCGCATGTGGTGAAGTGCTGGTACGGTAGAATATAATTTTATTTCGATACATTTGCCTAAAATTTGTATGGAATACTAATGTATTTACCTCAGAATATCACGTAATTAATTACTATTAAAGTTAAAACTTTAGTAAAATTCTTAAGTTTCGGTCAGAATTTAAAATTTATATACCTATGTTACTTAAAATATTGGATATTTTAGTATATTTTTTAAATAAAGTGAAAATCTTCCCAGGCAAAAACTGCAAGTTATTTTTAGCCTGGATGTGTGTTGGGTATTGTAAAGCGTGTTGAGTATTGTAAGTTCGGGTGTGTTCGGCTATCGTTATGAACGCTAATTTTAACCGCTCGAAGTGGACACGTTTGTCGGCAGAATATACGTGCATGCATGTGTACAAGAAGAAATTGTTAAAACATGTTTCGAAAATGAAGAAATCATATGTTTTGAGGTGTAGTAACAAATGCATTAAATTTGTGAATATATTCATCTATTAAAATACCACGGCAGGGTAGTCTCACACAGAATTACCGGTTTCTTAAATATTTGAAGAGACAAGGTGCTAAATACAGGAGCAATTTGCATTTTAGAAAATAAATGTGTAATAAAAAAATATAAGAAACAGTGCAGTGCAAAAACATAACAATGTAAAAATTAAAGAATGCTGCCTTAACAACTAAATACAAAATAAAACTTTACGGATAGTAAATACATAAATATATATGTTTCAAATGCGAGGCTCTGTATGATAATCGCAAGTTTAGCAATAAAAAAAATGTCATAATGTCCTTGTGGTTTATTTTTTCTTGCAGTGCAAACAATAAAGTGATTCTTTAAGAAAATAAATCTCATTCATATTTCGAAATGTAAGTTATGCTTCAACAAATTGTCGGTAATATATTTATTATTTTTATTTGAATTATCTGTAAACAATTATGGGAAGTATTCCGTCTGATTAGATAAAAGAGTTTATGACTCTTTCGCCAAGGGTTAACGAGGGGCGAATTGATGGAGTAAATGATATATCCTGGCGCGCTGCAATAGAGCTGCCCAGAATTGCATTTGTTTGTAAAATAGTGAGTTATACCAGCTTTATGAGGTATAACCAAACTCGCTAGCGCCGAATTTCGCTTGATAACTTTGTTGTTGCTTTCACATGCAAAATTCTCGTTAAGTTAGTCGAGCAGAGCAGTGGTGAATAGAACAGACATTTTATAAATTTAAAAGTATTATAGGAAATGAGAGAAAATTATAGATAAAATCCCATAAAATCTGGTTTTCACTGCGCCATTAAAATTATTACACATAATATTCCTATAGTGCATTATAATTTATCCGACCTCTTCTATGTAATTACTATGCACGAAAATGCGCACTGGTCACGAATTAAAATTTTTGGCTTCAAATTGTATAATACTATACATATATGTATGTATATAATATGCATATGCCCTGCACATTTGAGTATGCAATAAGGGATTCTTTCTATGCGACTTTTATTAATAATAATAAAGCACTGGTACTGATTTTTTTACATTAAATTTTAATTTATTCTACGAAACGCTTGAGATGTGGAGTGGAGATTATTGAACCAGTTGCAATTATTATTATTATTAATTTATTAGTATAAGCAAAACTTCACATATCTTACATAAATTATTAAAGACATTATTATTTCTTAGTAAAAATTTTTGCACTTATTTTACGTATTCTATCCTATTTCATAAATACGCTGGTGCATTTTTATTTTTAATTTTGTATTTAGTTCAAATCGTTCTCTTATATTAAACAGCTTTAAAGTCTCTCTATATATATATGTATGTATAATATAAATATTGTGTAAATCAAAATAAGAAACTTTGCCGAAGGAACCATACCTCTAAAACGAGTTCTGATGTCCCCCAATTTGGGTCGAACTTTTAGTTTCTTTTGTGGGGAGGCAAAAAAATCGCCCATTGCTCTGTGAAAATCACATTCTAGGGATCAAAATAAGAAACTTTGGCGAAGAAACCATACCTCTAAAACGAATTCTGATGTCCCCCAATTTGGGTCGAACTTTTTAGTTTCTTTTCTCATGTAAAGGCCAAAAATGGTGATATTTTGAAATAATTGTATGGGGAACCCCCAGGGGAGTTCCAGGGGGTGTGCCACTGGCATGGGTGGATCGGCCGTCCAAAGATAGTGGGGGTCGGTCATACATTTGGACTCGATTGGAGCGCCCTAAATGGGTCAAAGTGGGATTTTTCGTACTTTTTATGAGAAGCTTTTTTTTCATGGCAGAAATACGCTCAGAGCTTTGCCATTGCCTGCCGAGGGGCAACCGCTATTAGAAAAAACTTTTTATTCATTTTGGTCTTTCACCGTGATTCAAACATACGTTCTCTCTGAATACTGAATGGTACTCACGCACCAACTCATTCGGCTACGGCGGCCGGTCTCTAACATGACTTTAATTGATGTATGGTATATCCATTAACTTTAATATATGTCGCATGCCATTATTGGACTTTTCTTTTTAAGTAAAAAATGGTCTAAAGGTTAAATTTGAGGTGTCGTACCGTATCGCCATAACTTTAACCGTAGTATTAACCATGACGATATTTACTGTCATTTATTATTGGTGCGATAGCCGTAAGCAGTAGATATTTGCATATACATATATATTATCATCTATTTGTGTATTTCGAAGTGCAGAAATAAATAAAGAAAAGACAACAACATGAGCCATGACGAAAAAATTAGTAATTTACTAATTAATATACTGGCATTATATTCCGCATTGCCGCAAATCTAACCCTAATCTTCCTAAGTGCGAATGGTTTGATGGGATTTTTGCGTGCTCTTCGCTTAAGTCACTCTTATTTTCAGGTCGATTTCTAAACCGCGATACTTAACCTGATACACCTGATACTTAACACTATTTATAAAAAAAAAAATTTTAATATATTCGTAAAAAATCAATATTCAATATTTAAGGAACAAAAACTTATAAATTCATTTCTGGAATTAGAGAACTTAAAGTAATAACGAAATAAGGCACAATTTTATGCAAAAATATTATTCGTACATAGCCATATAAAGAATATTTTATTTAAAAAATAATAGAAAAATCGAGTATTCAGTACTTTTGGGCCGCCTTAAGCATTAATAACTGCTACCAAACATCGATGCATACTTTTTATCAATACCTTAGTTTCATTAGCTGCAATTTTCTCCCACTCAACACTTAAAGCCGTGTTTAATAATATCTTTGAAGTTATTTTGTGCTTTCTGATTCTCCTTTCAAAGAGCTGCTAGATTGAGGTGGAGTTTTAAGCTGCTTACAGTGGTAAATAAGCCATTCTTGCACGAGATGAGTGTTTTGGGTCATTGTCTTGTTGAAACAAGAACCCTTTAGAATACAGTCCAAGTTTAACGCCACTACCATCCAATTTATTCTTCAAAATGTTTAAATACAGATGTTTGCCCATTTTACCATCAATAAAAACCATTTTTTCTACTTCAGATGAAGTTATGCACCTCCAAACCATTGCATTTCCTTCACCATGCTTAATGGAAGGAATAAGATTTTTTTCATTCAGTTCTGTATTTTCTTTTCGCCAAACTTTTGGAGGCCCATCTGATCCGAAAACATTAAATTTCCATTCATCACTGAGTATGACGTTTTCCCAAAAAGAATCTGGTTCATTTTTATAGCGTTGGCGAGTTCCAATCTTTTCTTTCTGTTAATATCTGAAATGTAGGGCTTGCGGCGTTCCACTCTGCTATAATGACGAGCGTTATGCAGACAATTACGGCTTACTTTTTTTATGCAAAGACTTAAATATTTCGGCATAGTATCGTAGAGGTTATTTTTCGATTTTACACGACTGATGCCACCTTTTGCGTTACTCACGTGGAGTCAATATTTTTCGCCTTCCGGCTTGGTGGTGATTAGCTTAGGCAATAACTCTTTGCACCGTAGAATACGATTTGCCAAATGTTTTGCAGATTTTGCGCAGAGACTTGTTTTCCAATTACAATTTAATATCAATTTTACGGATTTCTAATGGTAAATCCGCGCTTCATCCCTTTTTTCCATTTTCAACTAAGAAAAACCAATCTTATTTCGTTTTCAGCAATATTAGTAAAGCAGAAACGATTTTTACTGTTACTTTTGCAGCAGCAATATCATGAGCAGAAATTGTACGAATAAATGTTTTGCAGCATTTTGCTACGTCTGCCTGCTTTTCTTGGAACCCTTCAGTGTAAGTTGAAATAACGGGAAATTTGTTTGCGACAATTCATTGGGAATGTAATATTCTTGCAGTGACCCAAAAGAGATATGTATGTACATTGTCACACCAAATATTGTCCACAAAGCTAACAATTTTTATGTACTACCCAGGGTGTACGAATAAATTGTGTGACTACTGTGTGTATTTCGATTCTCCTAACAGAAGAAACAATTTTTATGCTAAAAAACCATTTGTTATAGATTTGCACCACAGCCATATTTAGGAAGTATTGCAAATTTATTGGTATTAAATTATGAAACTAAGATGAAAGTAAAAAACCGTCATAAATAGAATGCTCAATTGCGTACTATTTAAAGATATACTAACGGGTTAATAATCAACACAACAAGAAAGGCAAGACGCATTTATACAAGGGCTGTAGAACAGCTGATTATTATTATTATTTTTTTTTTTTTTTGAGATTTGGTGGATTGAATATGAAACAAAGTTAACGTTGTACGTAACGGACGTATTTTTCGGACCTCCCGCGTTAACTAAATTTTATTGGTGATATATTGTATTTCATCGTTCGTGCGACAGTGACTCGATTTAGCTTATCGTTTTACTTGGGCACTTTTTTTTATCCACAATGGGGTAGCCAAAACAAAAAAATTCAGTGTGTTAAGTGCAGCGAATTTTATCATCTTACTTGCGAAAATTTATTGCCGGCTGACATTGAGTACCTGTTGAAAATAAATAAGCAGTATTGCTGTAAACAATGCATAAAAGCGCGCCGTAAATCGGTCCTACTGTCCCCTCGCTTAGTTTCTCCGCCAATAGATGCAGACAACTCTAATGAAAATATTTCTGGGACCGCCAATGTCTCATCGCTTCCAGCTACTTCGGTAACCGTGAGACCGAATCCATCAGCGGAGTGCGGCAAGCAAGAAATCAACCTGCAAGCTGTTTTCCACGAAATTAAATCTCCTAGATATGCTCAGGAGAAAATGATTAATGAAATGATTAACTACGGCTAGTTAGCTCTTTGCAAACCGATACGAGAAACTTAATTAAAAAGGTAGAAGAACTACAGTTAGAGGTAAAAGCCGTTCGTCACAAACTTTGCGATCTCGATGTCGCTGCTACTATTCCCGCTTTGGCTAATGATATAAAAGCCCTTCGCAACAATTTACATGTACTACAGGACAATAATTCTGCAACAACAAAAAACAGGGATCGAGTACTTGTTTCTAACTCAACACCGCCATCTTTCTCTTCTGCTGCCGACTCTCCAGTCAATATCGAACGAAATGCTAAGGTTTGCAATAAGCTCTCTCTCACTGCTCCGCCTAATGCCAAAATATCTAATACAGTAGAAACACAAAAACATAATACGCACTCTCCAGCGCTGCTTACGTCGTTGTTATCTCAAACCAATCAAAAGCAGTGCCGTCGAATAACCTTTCTCTTGCTGATTCGCAGCTGCAGCCGGTTAATGATGAAATGTTTATAACTGTTGGTGCTAAGCAACCAACAACGTAAACCAAAAAACACTGTTGTTAGCTGCAATGCAAACCGAGAACTGGATGTAATTGTAGCAATGAAGTGGGTACATTTGTCATATCTCAACCACACAGTGACCGCTGAAATCATAATTGAATATGTACACAACCATGCAGCGATAAGAGCGACCTATTGTTATATGTTAGTAAAGAAA
Source organism: Anastrepha fraterculus (assembly GCA_037575425.1). Lineage (NCBI taxonomy): Eukaryota > Metazoa > Arthropoda > Insecta > Diptera > Tephritidae > Anastrepha > Anastrepha fraterculus. Next base: position 277,293 of record JAYXIM010006598.1, on the reverse strand, counting down.
CACGTCGAACTTAAAGGACTAAAGAGAGTATCATTTAAGCTTGGTGTGTCTGAAAAAAAATTATAAAAAGGTTTTCAACGCTTCTCTTTGGTAAGAGAACATAAAAGTACGTCCATTTAAGAATTTTCAAAAAGAAGAGATGAAACCGCCGCACACCTAGCGTGTACCACCGCTGTTAATAAGTTATGAAATACGGCAGATTTTCTACTGTATTATCAGTGCTGGCGGCATAAGAACTAAAATGGTACCATTGTTTTTTTCTCCTCTTCATCTGTCTAATGATGTACTCAGGAGCCTTTCGGCCTTGGCAAATGACCCAAGTCCTGGAGAAGATGGCTTCCCTCCTATATTATTAAAAAACTGTGCTACATCGTTAGCAAAACCATTAACAATTATCTTCAATAAATCACTAGCTTCCGGTGAGTTTTACATAATTGGAAAAAATCGTTTATCATACCAATACATAAGCCTGGAAGCAAGTCGGAAGCCCAAAATTGTCGCCCTATCTGCAAAATCTCTTGCATACCTAATCTCTTTGAAAAGCTACTTCATGATTTGATTTTCTTTCAAATTTCTGATCTCATATCGCCTAATCAGCACGGCTTTTTTAAGGGTAGATCTACTGTTACGAATTTCGGGTTATTTGCCAATTTTGTCTTAAACCAATTTGAAACAGGCCAACAATGCGATGCCATATTCACCAATTTTTCGAAAGCATTCGATAGAGTTTGCCATAGTATCCTAATAAAAAAGGTGGGTTCAATTGGTCTTCATCCTAGCTTGCTTAAGTGGCTTGCATCTTATCTAACAGATAGAACTCAATTCGTTCGTATAAATAACATAAAATCTGATGCCATCAAAATTACCTCAGGCGTACCTCAAGGTAGCCATCTTGGGCCTCTATTGTTCTTAATGTTTGTTAATGACATTCCAGACGTTTTCTAAACATCACGTTGTCTGATGTACGCAGATGACCTGAAAATTTACAGTCGGATAGAGGACGTAACTGATTGCATAAGACTTCAAGAAGACTTATCAAGATTGGAAGCTTGGTGTGATGATAACTCCTTACCTCTTATCGCTGGTAAATGCCGGGATATTTCTACGCTGAGGAATTTGTATTTTTCTCTTGTGAGATCAAACCTCGAATATTGCAGCATTATTTGGGATCCATTCTATAAGGGTTCATTATTAAGAATTGAGAAGGTTCAAAAACGTTTCACTAGATTTGCTATTCATTCACTTCGTTGGCCTTGCAGTTTGCCTGCATATAAAAGTAGATGTCTTTTGTTAGCAACTTTAGAAATGCGGAGCAAAATTTCATCGGTAATGTTTATAAGGGACATAGTTACGAACCATATCAAATGTCACTTCTTGCTGGAGCTAATACTTTTTAATTGTCCCACTCGTAACCTTAGACTCAGCAATATGTTCCCTTTACCTTATTACAAGACCAATTTTAGTCGAAATGAACGGCGTGCACGTTGTATAAGCCATAAGAAATTGGAAGCGCCACCACGTCTACCGAAAAATGGGCGCAATGCGCGCAACGTTTGCGTTAATGAACACTCATTTTGATAATAAAGTTTTATCATTTGAACGTGCTGTTCAATCGTGTAACTTGCCATGATGATTTGGCATAAACAACTGAATAATAAACAAAAGATTTGACAGATGTCACCAAAACAAAATGGCTGCCACAGGGCGCCAAAATCGACCCGCGCCAATTGAAAAATCCTATATTATATTTAATCTTTAGTATTAGTAATCTATTTGAGTTGTACTTTAATTGATGAAAGAATGAATAAATAAAATCTCCTATGGAATTTTGCGATGTTTTATTGAACCCGTATTTGTATAGATCCAAAACTGTAGAATATCAATGCAGGTATGGACTTAAACCTCATGGCTTCTCCGGTGATAACAATTTCGCAACATAAGATAAACATGTGTACGTATTATATGTATAATCATAACTTTTGTTGTTACCCAAGTGTATCCATACGTTTTAGAATACAAGTTTACAGGGTCCGGCACTCGAAGTGTAACCAACTTCAGACCTCTCGCGCATCTGTTAGTTGGTTAAGTGACAGGCCAGAGTAAACTCGAAGAAAGAAAATCAGTAATGGATATTAAACGTAATACATAGTGCGATTGCATTATAATGGCTGGAAAATCACAATTAGCGACTGTTCGTGAGCTCGAACACCTTAAGTAAATAAAGTTTTTGTTTATCGCACCAGTGCTCGTTACAATGATACTGGTAGCATCGCGAAACGTCGTTGAGGTGGTCATCAAAAGACTGCAACGTCACGCGAAAGGTTCAAAAAGAGAAGGAGCGACTTGAGCGAAATCCCCGACGAAGTGCCTTTCAAATGGCGAAAGAACTGTAAAAATATCTGACCGTAGCATCCGATGCATACTGAAAAATTATCTCAAAGTCAAGCCTTACAAGATCCAAAAGGCGCTAGATCTCACACCAAAGCAGCAACAATTCAGACTTGGGAGAGCGAAGGAGTTGCTTCGCTTGGCCGAAAGCGGTCAATTTCCGAACATTGTGTTTACTGACGAGAAATGTTTAAAATTGATCAATTCGTAAACTCGCAAAACGATAGGGTGTATTTGACCGACCGTGTATTTGAGTCATCGATTGGTCACCGAAGCAGCACGTGCCACAGGTAATGGTTTGGGCCGCTGTAACCGCAGATGGGCGCTCTCCAATCGTTTTGATCGTGCCTGGCGTCAAGATAAATGCGAAAATACCTGTAAGTCACATTCGAGCTGCTTGTGATTCGTCTGGATCGTCTCAAGGCCATAGTCAAAGCAAAAGATGGTCATATCGAGCAAAAGTAAATTGATTCTTAACTTTGTATTATTTTCACACATTTTTTACTTTGAATTGAGTAAAAGTAATTTTCCAAACTAAATTTATGGCCTTTTTAATTGGTTAAACTTCGAGTGCCGGACGCTGTAGAGATTGTATTTTCAGTTTAGCGGTTCAATAAATGGCGAATAATTGAAAAGCGCTGAAATATTTTTGAATATACATACATACATAGTTACAACCTACTATTGCATAGGATTGCTCAAATAACCATTCGATAAATTTAAATATTGTATCTGATATATGGATACATATGTATGTATGTAGGCACCAAATGAAATATGTGGAAAAACACTTTAAATGAGGTATAATTCTGACAAGAACTATTTTTTATAAAAAAAAGATTGTATTAATTATTAATTTAGGTATACAAAGAGCATCAATTATTTCGAACAAACTTTCTCTTAAAAATTCTTCCTGTTTCTTGAACACAAAATCCAATATCCGCTTGAATATTTTTAATAACATGTGATTTAAAAACAAACCAGCTATTTGGAAACTTTTAGTATTTCGTTAAGCAGATTTAATTTTTGTTGAGATTTAAACAAAAAATAAATTTTATTGGAATTGCATATTAACGTATAACGGATATCTGTATTGTTACATCAATAATAATAAATAAATAATATTTATTTTTTGCTAGGTATTTGGACGAGCTCCTCCAGTCTGTGGTGTGCATCTTGATGTTGTTGCACAAATGAAGGGGGCCTATAGTTTTATGCCACCTCCGAATGTTTTGCCGAGGGGTGGCTGCTATTTCTATCTACCAAATAGTAGTCATGCACAAACCCATAGTGGTCGAAATGTGGATCTGGATTTAATTAAAATTTAAAGTTGTGAAATGCCACCAAAATTATTTTTCTTTTCCTAACCAATAATCCACTACAAGGATTGGCACTATCTATTTTATTTGATTTGCTTATTCGCACAGCTGTGAACGTTTAAACATAACTAGTGTTGTGTCAAGTGCAGACCAAAACTTTCTCACCTTTTTACAGTGCATACTGAAACCTGATATTTTCGATTTACCGAGAAAAAAAATCGAAATATTAAAAACACTACAAAAAACTAATCGATATCGAATTAAATTAAATTTTACCTGTAACTGTTTTATCGCGACTAGTAAAAATGATGGCCTCTGTGTTTCGATTGCGTTAAACGTTTTTTATCCACGAAAAGATAATACGAAAACTTCTCAATTAGATTTGCATTTCCTTCGAAAAGGACCCGTCTTATACCAGAATAGGAATGAATATGAATATGAGACATAATCATCGCCCTGGGCTAGATCACACTTTTAATGAACTAAATTTATTACTCAGTACACGTTTTGATGTTTACCTAGAATATTGATTACTTAAAATTATTGCGCTTGGCGGCCAGCAAATCAGCAATGCAATTGGTGAAAGTAGAGCAGTTAAAACCAATCAGAGGAATTGCGTGCTTTGAAGATAAAAGCTTGCTTATTGTACATTCAAAAAGAAAAATTAAACCGGAAGTGAATAACTGTGTTAATATTGTAGTGAATGTTCCCGAATCGAGCGAACGAATGAAATTTTGGGCCTCTTTTTTCGCCAAGACTTAGCAAGTGGCGAATAGATGAAGCAAATGGACATATGTCGGCAACGCGAAAAGAGAACTACCTTAAATTATATGTGCTGGGAAGGCAGTGCGGCCTAATGAGTTTGTTGTTGCTTTCGCATACAATTTTTTTGTCAAATTAATTGAGCATAGAGATAGCGATTGGGGAAATGGGGAGGCTTACTAAAACGAAAACTTGTGGCAAGACAGAACTCGCCAGGAATTACAAGTTGCCACATCGAGAAATTACGATAGTTATTAAGAACTTCTATATGTATGTATATATATATATAGGGTTGTGTTGTTGTTGTTGTTGAAGTGGTTGAGTATTTCCACTGAAAGAATCCCAATTAGTGACCAGCACCGTTTTACTACCACCGTTCTCGTATAATTATGTATTTTTTTTTTTTTGGTGTTATAAGTCAAATCCATTTAGTGCGGTCCAAGCATAGCAGCATCTCGATGTCTGAGATCTCATTAATTTGCTGCAGGAAAGGCTTACCAAAGGAGCGGAGTCCCTAGCTAGCCCTGGACATTCATATAAGTAGTGGAAAAGATTTTCCTTCGCACCTTCCGCTTGGCAGCACCTGCAGAAGGGGTAGATTGAGTCTAGCTGCATGATCCCCTTATTTCCAATGGCCTGTAAGGGTTGCAGTGATACGTGAGATGTTTGGCCGGGAGCATCCTAACATATCATTCGCCCTTTGGATTTGGTATGACGGCCATGTGTTTTTTGTTGTAATACATGTAGTTAGTTGATTCCATCTTCTTTCGGCTAGAGCATGATAATGTGAAGTAATGGATGCTTTTAATGTGTTGAGTGGGGTGGAGACTGCCACCGCCTCTGCTATTTCTAGTGCCGAGCCTTTTCATGCTAGCTCACCCGCTATCTCATTACCCAGTATGTTTCTGTGACCGGGAACCCATATCAGAGTGACTTCAAGCCAATGACTGAGCAATTCCAGCTCCTCTCTACACTGTAAGACTAGTTTGGATGAAATGGAGTTGGAGTCCAAGGCATTTATAGCTGCTTGACTGTCTGAGAAGACAGCTACTCTTGCACCAACTTCCTTGTAGAGTTTTAGAGATTTGCATGCTTTCTGATCGCTAATAGTTCTGCCTGCAACACGCTAGCATAGTCAGGAAGACGAATTGACTGGGATAGGTTGAGCGGCACCGAATGGAAGCCAGCTCCCACACCACAGTTCATCTTAGAACCGTCGGTATAGATTTCGATATCGTATCTTCCAATCACCTTCCCTTTGCTTCCTTCGGCTCTCGGTGGAAAACGTACCGTGAAGCCTTTCCTGTGTAGTCTGATCTGTTTTGAGCAGCGAGGGTCCCTGTAGGACGATCTTACTGTAACCATACGGGCTTGTTGTCCAGCTTCCTATGTCTCTGAGTCTCACCGCGCTGCAAGTAGCAATTGTTTTGATGTGTAGATCTAATGGTAGCAGATGAGTTAGTACATTGAGCGCTTCAGTAGGACTGGTGCTAAGCGCTCCTGTAGTTAAGGTACACGCTGTTCGTTGTATCTTGTTCAGCTTAGTTTGGTTGTATTTCTTTTCTGTTGCGGGCCACCAAGCTAGTGCCGCATATGTTAGTATTGGCCTTACAATGGCTGTCTAGGACCAATTGGATGGTTTTGGTTGGAGACCCCATTTTTTAACCAACATTCTTTTACACGTGTAAAGTGCTATATTCGCTTTCTTTACCCTGCACTCTACGTTGGACTTCCAGCTAAGTTTGGGGTCTAGGATAACACCTAGGTAATTTGCCTCCCTTAGTTTGTTCCGATCATCTTGGAATGCGACCAACACTTCATTTTGAAGTAACTTAACTATGGTGGTAGACGTTTCGTTTCTCATTTTTAACCCAACCATAATTCCGTACGGTATAAATTTTGTTGTTGTATGAACGTGTTCGCAAATTGCTCTTTGTACCATCGCTGTATAATTATACCATTGGGCAGAGTCATTAGCTGATAATTTTGCCAATAGGGAAAGCACTATAAATATTGACGCGTATTTGTCCGTTGCCCCTCGAGACATCCGTTGTTATTACAAAATGCTCAATTTTATTCTTATTGCAAAAGTCTTTAAATAAATTTTATAAAAAAGCTCTGTCGCTCACAATTCCTTGTGGATTCTCAAATGTTGTAATCCATGTTTTTAAATACTTTACTGCTTCCTATGCGCCCGTCGACTTGGTCAGAAATTTTTGGCAGCCGTCTACTTAAACGCTGCGCAATCGGTTATTAGGTCGTCAAATAATGACGAAGACGTTTCGTCGCTGGATATGCAACCTTCACTCCCTGAAAGTAGCAGTGGAGTTTTTACTTCTTGTGGTGACGTCTTTCGGCTTCAATAAAGGTCCGAATGCTTATGCTTTGATGCATCGACATGAAGTTGAGTTTTTTCGTTTTGTTTGAAAATCTGTAAAACGGAATCTTGAGTAAGCGCTGCTTTCAACACATGTACTGATTGCTGGATGTTCTGTGACACTTATTACAAGTGCTGCAACTTTTTTCAATAACTGCGTTAGCGACCTAGCTCTAGTTGCATCATTTGGGCTGAACTTTCTAAAATATCTAGTTAATATTTTATTTAATATCTATTATCTTTTTCGGCTAAGGAAAATGTTTAACAGCTTTTATTTATCTTTACCTGGCCATATGTTGCCATTCTGAATTTCATGCCCTTAGAAGCTAATTTTTTTCTACTAGAACTTACACTTAGCCCATTTAATTTGCAAGCCTACTATGTTGTCAACATACATTTCCATTACGTAACGTCATATAAACCTTCTTTAATAACGAATGCCGTGTATTTTTGTCTACTTTCTTTCGAAATTTTTCAGGTTCATCACCGAAAATAATCTAGCTAAATGCATTTTTGCCAAAACTTCGCCAATAACCGGTACAGGGAATCAATCTTTTAACACAGCGAAATCCAGTTTCCAGGTAGTCTATACAACCACGATAACCGCCGTCTTTATTTTCTACTAGAATGACTTTACTAGCTATATTCGCAGTGGGTTCACGCACTGTACCCTGCTCTAACCACTCCTCAATTTGGTTTTTAATAATGGTACGCTTTGCTGCAGACAGTCGAGTTGGACTCTCATTAAAGTTTAGCAAACTTCCCTTTGGTATTATCTTTTATTGAGTAGGGTGTACAGCAGTGGTAGCTGTAGCCAGTTTATAATCATTGATTAATTTCATTACGATTTCTGTGCACTGATCCGATTCTACAAGTTGGCCCGCAATTGAAACAATGTTGTTTCGAAACTCCACGCAATTCGCTGCCGCGTAAGGGTATTTCAAGTCATCGTGTACCTTTAGACCCTCCTCGATATACCGAATGGCTGCTTCATCTTTCACCGCTCCTAGTAATGCTACCTTTCTCATTTGAAGTACGTATACGTGAAAATTCTCTTCACTTCTCTTTCTCCGTTGCATCAACTTCTGATGAACGTCGGCAGTGCTAAGTATCTCGTCAAACTCTTCGATTAATGGTTTACATAAAGCTTCATGGTTTGAGACGCTGATTATTTGGGAAGAACAATTTGGCTATTTCCCGCATTCATTTACTTTTGTTCTTCTAGGTACGATACGCAAAAGCATTCTGGGCGAAATCCTCCAGCCACGTTCTGAGTGGACCTGTCTTACCGTCGTAGTTTGGTTAATTTTCGCCAATTGTTGACCGTTACGCTCCTACTAACATTTCGAGAAATTCAACTGAATTGGCCGAGTTGCTGCTCACACTTGATGTTAGCTGCATATTGTTCACTTTAAAGTTTTCAAATTCTATCAACTTTAAACCGCTTTCCTCAACTTCCATTGGACTTTTTGCTGCTGAGTTTAGCTTCAAATCGCCTTTCTCCACTTCCTTTTGACTCTTTTTTGTTGCTTGCGACGTCTCACTTTCTTCAAATTTCAACGGAACTTCTGCAACCGGTTTCGGTTCTACTTTTTTAAGGCATTCCCGAACATTCTCATACTTCGACTTTTTCGAGTATTTGTTCAGCAACTGAGATATAAAATAAATACAAAATTAGTTGTAAAATTCAAATACACAAGTAGCTGGTAAACATTGGTAAATCTTTAATATATATACATATAATATATTCTTGTTCAACTGTCTCTCGCTTGTTCGCACATCTGACTTTTATTACTTGCCCTAGTGATGCCATATGTCACATACGTATATATTAAAAAAATCTGCACAGACATTTTTGGTATCGTCGTTCATGGCTCGATCATTTTGTCGAATAGCTGCGAAGGTTCTGTTAAGCGATCTTACTGCTCATGACTATTAGCCATGGTATGCTCGTCCCACATTTTTAGGCTATCCCTACTAATATTATAAATGTGAATGTAAGTTTGTTTGTTACGCTTTCACGCCAAAACTACTTAACCGATTATTACGAAACTTTGTACACATGTTTTTGGAGGTGATAGAAGTAACATAGGGTACCTATTGGTGGATAGGGTTTGAGATATACATAGGTCAAAACGTGGACCCAGGTAACCTTCGGATGTGTATGTACAATATGGCTATCAAATGGAAGCTGTTGGTGAATGCTTTAGTTCAGAGTATTCTTCATGCCGCTCCGTGACTAGGGTCTCGAGATAGAGATCAAAACGTGGACCCTAGAGTGTGTTTGTACAATATGGATATCAAATTGAAGCTGTTGATGAATGCTGTAGTACAGAGTATTTTTCATGCCGCTCCGTGACTGGGATCTCGAGATATAGGTCAAAACGTGAACCCGGGCAACCTTTGGTTGTGTATGTACAATATGGGTATCAAATGAATGCTGTTGATAAGTGCTTTAATACGGGGTAATTTTCATACCTATTGATGACTAGGGTCTCGAAATATATGCCAAAACGTGGACCCGCTGTGTCTTTGCACCGAATTAAACCAAAGTTACACACATTGTTAAGTAAGTATTGAAAATGGGTTTCGTAAAGTTTGGTTGTAATTCGGAACACTGGCAACGGGTACAGCGTTCTTTTGAACCAGCCATAATGTCGTTTACTTTTTTAACGCTTGGGGCGGAACTGAACTGTCAAATTGACAGTGTGAGTTACAATGTGTCAATATTTCTTTTTGATTTGGATGCCATAAGGAGAAGACGTAAGTGCAAAGTGTAAAAATTGTTTGTGAATTTTTTTGGATTGGATTTTGGAACAGTGAAAAATTTCTTACGAAATTTGAGAATTTAATGTGAAATTCGAATGTTCAAATGAAATTATGTGTTCGTGGAAAAAAAAATTTTTTTCGTTTTTTTATTTTTTTTTTATTTATAAATGGATAATGGTTAAAAAAGCTCCAATGCTTAATAAAACATATAAATTGAAACGAAAAATTCATGGATGATCAGGAAAAAAGACGATTGTTTCTTAGTTATTCATTTGCGTTGATTTGAAATTCAAAAACAATCTTCTTTTTTCCTGATTTTCAATTTATATTTTATATTTACTCAAAAACAAATAGAAAAACAAAAAATATTGTTTCTGCCAAAGCGCTTGAATAAAGAATAAAGAAATAAATAATATGAAAACCATATCTTTTCTGTTATAAACCATATCTATTCTATTTTAGTGTGCCCAGCGAAGCGGGCCGGGTGTGCTAGTAAAGAATAAAGAAATAAATAATATGAAAACCATATCTTTTCTGTTCTAAACCATATCTATTCTATTTTAGTGTGCCCAGCGAAGCGGGCCGGGTGTGCTAGTAATAGTATAAAATCGTGACAATATCACTGTTACACCTTTTTTTACATTGTATGGGTAGTAATCGGGTAATAATTACCGGCTGCTCATACCGATGAAGCCACCGCAATGGATACCTTTTTTGGGCTAATAGTGAAAAACTTTTTGTGTGATTTCCGTTAGATTTTGGGCACCACATAAATACGCTTTCCAAAATATCTGAACTTCACCAAGTGTGCTAATTTCTATGGAAAACATTTGTTTTCACAATTCGTATTTGTTTAGACTATAATTCGAACCGGGCTATAAATGAGATCTAATTGGGTTCATACGTTCCTTAGATTAACGCGTTTAAACGGACAAAGTTGAAAAAATGGCATTAGTATATCCTGTTATACATATTTCCATTATTTGTTTTAATTTTTTTTATATGCGAGCTGCCGCGTATGTACGGAAAATTTTCTAATATTGACGATAGATAATACATTACTATTTAGAAACACTTCACTTCACTTGATAAATTAATGAACAAATATATTTTTTCTTTAAAACTTTCTTTCAATATAGTTACTGCAACCGGAAACCAGTCACATAACAAGAGGAAAATTCTGTTTACAACCTTCAGCAATACACTGCTCATAGGAACGCGGGTCCGTTCAGCAGTGTAACTTCAAAAGCTTCAGCATTGAAAATCTGACTACAAAATTTAATGTTAGGAAGGCGTTAAGCTACTAGTACCAATATGGCTGAAGCCGAAGGAGGGTCAGAGCAGGATGATGTTTCGTTCCTGCGGACGGTGAGTACAACGCAGTTTGAGCACCTGTTTAGTATAAAAAAGAGATACCTTTCTAACTAAATTAAAAGGATGACGAATACGCGTGCATGGTTTAGCATAACGCAAAAATCCTTTGTTTAGTGTTTGGTCAAGCCTCTGCTTGAATTCATTATAAATTTAACAATTAACGTTATATGTAATGTAAACTACTGAAAAATTAATTTTTATGCATCTATTGGGCCATGAAATAAGTTCATAGCGTTTTTAAAATTTCTTTTATTTTACAACGATTTTTTTGCTACTTGGCAAAGGGGGAGTATTCATTCGATAGAACTATTTCTACTCTACAAAACTATCTTAATTGTATTTTTGAGTTATGTAATTTATTTATTACTTTGAGGTTTAGAAATGGAATACCCAGGAGGCAAAAATCAATATTTTCGACATCTGCTCTTCTTTGCTTTTCATTGAGGTCAAAAAGCTACCGAAGGAATCCGGGACATTAGGCAAGTCTACAGCACGGAAATGGTTTAGTTTCAAAAGTGGCGACTTCCACTTCGACGGGCCGTGTCGGAAAGTCCGTGTCGGAAAGTCTTCTGAATCCGATAAAAAAGTTTCAAATCACTTTTGAAGGAGAACGGTCGACAAACCAGTCGTGAATTGTCGAAAAAAATGGACTGCGATCATAAAACGATTTTTAGTCACCTTTATTCAATGGGATTTACCGAAAAAAACGTGCAACACGGGGTCATAAACCGGTGTTTTTTTGCCGAATCGTCACGGAAGATCAGAAATGAGTCCTATGCATCAATATGAAGCAAAGAAAAGAATGTGTGGCTCCAGGAGATACGCCAAAGCCGAGAGTCTAGCCAGATCTTCATCCAAAGAAGATCATGATATGTGTTTGGTGGAACTGGGAGGGCTTGAAAAAAATGCCACGGTCAACAAGGAGCTCAACATTGCCCAGCTACACCGCGTGAAAGAAAATCGTCAAAGTCGCACTCTAAAAGCTCGAATGAGAGGTCCTTCAGCATCCGCCGTATTCTCCGGACCTTGCACTGACCGATTACCATCTGTTCCGCTCCCTGCCAAACCATATAAAGTGTGTTACCTTCTATAACAAAGAGGTCCTTAAAAACTGGCTCAACAACTTCTTTGACACCAGACCAGGCGATTTTGTTCGGAACGGCACCAACAAATTCGACGAGAGGTGGCAAGAAGTTGTAAACAGCATAATTAACATAATTGATTAACTTCTTGATATAATTATTGTTTAAATAAAAGTCTTCGGTAAAACGCTACGAACTTATTCCCTAACCTAATAGATTATAATTATCTGCTACTAAAATATATATACATATACATAGGTATATAGGGTTTTCCAACCAGAGGTGTTATTTTAATATTCAAAGAAAAATTCTATTTTTTAATATAAATAATCGGATGTTTATTTCATTATAAGGAGGAAGGTATGTCGTTAATAGTGGAAAATGACATGAGACAAATAACCACCACGACCATGCTTCCATAACCGAATTGCAAAGTGGATGCCATGTCCTCGATAGCATCACGAATTCCATCTTTGAGGTCTTGAATCGACCCTGGGCTGTTGGCGTAGACCTTCTCTTTCACGGCTCAAAGAAAAAAATCACAAAGTGTCAAATCACAAGATCTCGGTGGCCAATTGTGATCCCCTCTTCGAGAGATAACACGGTCCGGAAACTTTTCCCATAAAAGATGAATGGTTTCGTTACTTGTGTGACACGTTGCGCCGTCTTGTTGAAAATAAACGTTGTCCACATCAATCATAAAAAATCGTTAATCATCTCTCGATAGCGCAATCAATTCACCAATAACACCTGTTATTGGAAAACCCTTAAAAAAGGCGCTTACACCATTTTTGGATGTTTGGTCGAGCTCCTGTTCCAATTTATGGTGGGCGTCTTGATATTTTTCCATAAATGGAGAGACCTTTACTTTTAAGCCGACTTGGAACGGCAGATATTTTTTATGAGGAGCTTTTTTCAAGGTAGAAATACCCTCTAAGGTTTGCTATTGCCGAGGAGCGACCGCTAATAGAAACAACTTTCTACATTTTGGTGTTTTACAGTGTTTCGAAACTACGAACTCCGAATGGTAATCACGCACCAACCCATAGGGCTACGGCGGCCTAAATAAAACATTTCACAATTAATAGAATGAATTGAAAGATACGAGGTGTGGTTATCAAATAACGAAACTGACAAGTTTTTTATTTTGATTTCATACATTCGAATCTCGGTGAAAGACCAAAATGAAGAGTGTACGCGCTAATTATAGGTATATATGTATATTTATCCATGTGCATACCTCTTTACTATACACACCTCTTCTTTCTTCTTCTATAAGCATCTTATTCCTTCTAAAGCAGTTTTCTCTACACAATATAGGGCGACTACGCGTAATGCGGGTGCTCTAACACTCTAATGTTGAATCATTGGGGAGGATTATGTCGTTTGTTTGAATAAACATACGAAATTGTAAACATGTTTTCCAAAATGCTCCCCTTTCTGTAGTAATGTAAAAAACAGCTTAGTTTAACGCTTAAATATATAGGAAGAAGCTTTTATGTTTATAATGCCTCATTGCAAGAGTCCCCTTTTATCAGAAGGTGATTGGTGTGAACTAACAAACTTTAGTAGATATGAATAAATGCATCGAGATCTCCTCTCGGAATTCTAATAATGCATTCCATAGCACATTTACTAACGCGTCACATCCAGAGCTGCTTCCAAATATATAAGAGCGACTTGTTAGAATACTCCCTCCTAATACATCGCAACAAGACCTTTTTCCAAAGCGCAAAAAATGCAATACAATGCAATGCAATCTTCCCACTAGATATTTTTCCTCCCTTTGTTATGAAGATAACCTTAAAAATAGTGCAAACTTCCTGAATATACTATAAGTTGAGTCTAGTCTAGCACTATAGATCGAGGTCGGCAAAATTGGCTTTGCGAGTGTATTGTTGTTAAAACAGTAAAATTTAAAGACCAAATGTGTCAAAAATGAATAATTAATACTGTTTTCCCCACTATGATATATATACTTATAAAATTATAAATCATATATTTATTTATTTGTTTAAGTCTATGATTACAGGAATTTACAGACTAGATACATAGGTATACCTATTTGCGTACAAAATTTTACAGACTAACATTAATCTAAATGTAGATCAATCATAAATTAGGTCAAATATAAAATGCCTGAGCTGAGCGCAAATAATAGTGATGTGGCGCAGAGAAAAACATACGTAAATATTTAGCGAAAGACAGATTCGAAATCTCTGTGCATGAAACACCAAATGATACGAAACCTTTTTCTGATAATGGGCGCCCCTTGGCAGGCAATGATAAACCTCCGAGTGTGTTTCTGCAAGAAAAATCTCCTCATAACAAACTATCTGCCGTTAGGAGTCGACTTAAAATCATCAAGACGCACAGGAGGAAAATCTCGGATATATATATTATATATATATATATATGCCCCTTGATGATTTTAAGTCGAAAATAAACGATATATATTATATATATATATATATATATATTGTATATAATCAGACGCTACATAATGTTGCTGTTTCCTCACATCACTGGCCTCTCGAACCTCCAGTTGGGCCTATGAAGCTAATCGTTTGATATTCAATTGTGCATTAGTTTGTGGCCTATAACCGTCACCAAGTTAGTTATGATTACACAGCCAAAGGCTTTGTCCAGCACATGATATAAGCTTTAAGCGGCCTTTTTATAAACGTGATGCTTGTTCGACAGGTATTCTTCTGTTTTCATCCAAAACAGTCACTATTTTTTGTTCGAACTACATACGATTTCCATCCACAGAAATCTATAAAAAAAAAAATCGCTTTAGTATGGGTGGGTTTTTACAGGTAAGTTGAACAAACCGTTTTTAGGGTAGCCCCACGCTAGCAACATATGAAATCGAATGTAAGTGCGAAAAATCACATCTGAAGCGTACGCTTTATAGGTCAAGCTTAAGGGGGGAGCCTGCTTTAGAGGCTTCAAAAAATCGATTTTTTTGTGGATTTTTTTGGGTAGGAAAGAAATATTCGATTGAAACGAAACTTTCAGGTTTTCTTGTTATATATTTCAACAGTCTTCTGAAATTTTTCCAGTAAAATATATGTCGTATTATGCCTGGTATAAGCATTTTGCCCAGGCGCCTCGAGTGTGCATGTGTCGTGCGGCGGGAAAGATGCAGGTCGCAATTTTCATCTGGCATCAAAAACCCAAACAATTTTTTATTTTGGTATAGTATAGCTTCTAGTTAAACCAAGAAAATTAAACGAAAAGTTAGAAATTCAACAATTTTTCGCTAATTAAAAAAAAAATAATTTTTTTGGAAAAACAAATTCACTTTAAATTGTTTAAAAAGTGGGTTAATCATAAATTTCTTAAGATTTTTTAGGTTAAACTAGAAGAGAATTTAATTCCGAATACAATCAATGTTATCTCGTTTCGATAGGACGCTTAACTTTTTCCCTATCTTTCCCGCCAATTAGGAAAAATCGCAAAAATAAAAAACCGAGAAATCGCGCGTCAAAGTTTTTGTGTATATATACTATATACCGGCCACTCGTATACCTGCGCTACGCTTGCTCACAATTTCTTCTGTAACTCCGAAAACATTTTGAATTTGCTTCTGAAATTTTGAGGGCACATTCTTGAATAGTTTGGGAGGTCATTTATGCAAAAAAAAAATCGATTTTTTGAAGCCCTTAAAGTTTCGAAATTCGTTTTAGCGATTGTTTTTTAAATTTATCATGTACATCATCCTTTATTTCAACTGTTACATTTGTATCAATTCTCTAAAAAAATTAAACATAAAAGAAACTTTTAAATTAATATGTTTAGCGAAGATATCCAGCCTTTCATTAACTAAGGGTTTTATTTGTATAATTTACAGGAAGATATGGTATGTCTTTCTTGTACAGCAACGGGAGAACGTGTCTGCCTAGCAGCTGAAGGATTTGGTAATCGGCATTGTTTTTTGGAGAATATTGCGGACAAAAACGTCCCGCCAGATTTATCACAATGCGTTTTCGTAATCGAGCAAGCCTTGTCAGTGCGAGCCTTACAAGAACTAGTTACTGCGGCCGGATCAGAGACTGTAAGTTAAAAAAAAATTTAAATAATTATATAATGATAATATATAAATAAAAAAGTGGCTGTATATTGCTCTAATTTGGCTATATAATTAAATATACTTTCATCTGCGAGAGAAAACTTAAGGGGCTTTTTAATAGACGAACATTTTATTAAAATACATACATTTTTTTTTTTTCTCAGACTAATTTTGACCAGGCAAGTCTGCAATTTCCGCACTCTAACCGAAAGCGGTTTCCGATGTGAAGGATTAAACCTTTTGCGTTTTCTAATGTTCCCCTTAAATTTGTCAAAATGCCGAACAAATGAAGCTTTGACGATAATTGTGAATTGTGAATGAACCAAGGTCCTGCCGAATTCCTATTAGAAGTTATCAGAAACTGCAAACTCATTAGACGCAATAAGTTAACAAAATATATATATCTTAACTAAATATAAAAGAAACAATTTGACACAAATTGAAAAATATCGACTAACTCAGTAGAACAAAAACTAAATTTACACGTATTTTGTATAATAAGTTTTTTCACTGTATCGTCGATGATTGGATTGAAAAATTCTAGTTTAATGCAATTTTTTCATAAATGCAAGTGGATGCAAATATCTGAAGATATGCCGCAGCCGTGGTTATTCGCAAAATGACTGAGGAATTCGATGAGATACAGGGATACATTATCAGATTACAAATAGGAGTTATTTGTGGTAATGGTTAACTTGATTACAAACGTTATGGAGTAGGAAAAATGATCCATTCCCATTCCACACTTGCCCGTGTTTAAATGACATGTTTTTAAATAAATTTTCACATAATTGTACATAATTTTCAAATAAAAATGTAAACAAACAAAATGCAAAAAAACATCAAATTTAACCGTCCCCAAAAATTGAATCAGTTGTTATACTGATATCACCTAGAATAGATCCGCCTTATGGGACTCACACTCACCAACGTAAAGGTACGTTGCGTGTCAGCTAACACGATGAAACTACTGAGAGCCCCATGTAAATGAAAAATCTCCACCGTTCCGTTACGTAGTATCGTGGATCGTTTACGTAGGTAAATGAAAAATGTTGGATTATTCCGTAAAAACGTGTCAGCTGATTGCTCTCTCACCCCACAGTCTTGTAAAACAGTACTTTTCGAAATCATTAACAAAATAAATTTAAAAAAAGTTTAAATTTTTATGAAATTAATTTACAAACGATGTTTAATAATGTTAGTTATAGATAAATTAACTATTTGCATTTGTTGGTTTTTGGCTTCGATTTATTATGCAATGAAAAATTGTAACTGATAAATAAAAATATGAATGGCAACGTCATGTGTCGATACAACAGAACACAAACGAACAATAACCGTATTGTGTAAATATGTAACGAAAGCAGCTGTTTTCTACGGGCTCAAGTTCTGCTCAATTTTATGTATCTCACGGGCAACAGACAGGGACTACGATAACGTCGTTGAGTGTGGGCACCATTAGACAGACTAATTCAAAATCGAATAGAGATGAAAAATTAAGAAACGGGTTGTCAACGTTACTCATTTTGAAGGAATACTTTGCAAGGTTAAACTTTGATGTTTTGCTGTGGAACAAAATCACTGTCCCATAGTCCGTAATCCACTTATTATTAAATCCAGTTAGTATCACTTCACTTGTAAGCATGAAAATAAGATCCGTACTCTTCACACTTCCGTTGATCATAATTGAAGTGGTAATAAAAACTTACATTTTTCATAATGATCTAAGTATTTAACCTTCCAACCTTGTAAATTTATACATTTTCAGGGCAAAGGGACAGGATCCGGTCATAGGACGTTACTATATGGAAATGCTATACTTTTGCGACACCACAATAGTGATATGGTAAGTTAGAGGAACACTGAGACTCATGAGCACTATTTAAGGGAGTTGCGCTTAATATTCCCTCGCCTATAAATATGCGTCAAGTGACCTTTTTATATAACCAGGCTAATTGCATGAATCTGTTTCCCATACATGCGACTCTTTAAATATCTGTATACTTAGTAAATACTTTATTGAACTATTTTTAATTAATAATGTTTTGCTTAATATAGTACTTGGCATGCCTGTCTACCTCTTCTTCGAATGACAAGTTGTCTTTCGACGTAGGATTGCAAGAGCACAGCCAAGGCGAAGCTTGTTGGTGGACAGTGCATCCAGCGAGCAAACAACGATCTGAAGGTGAGAAAGTCCGGGTGGGTGATGATTTGATTTTGGTCTCGGTGGCCACGGAACGATATTTGGTAAGTGAACCCTCATAAACCAAGTATTGTATTATCTATCTGTAAAAAATTATCTATATATTCTTTTGTAAATTCAATTCGCAGCATACTACCAAGGAAAACGAACAATCAATTGTAAATGCTAGTTTTCACGTGACTCATTGGTCAGTGCAGCCTTATGGTACCGGTATTTCTCGAGTTAAATATGTCGGCTATGTGTTCGGTGGTGATGTGTTACGTTTTTTCCACGGTGGTGATGAATGCTTGACTATACCAAGTACATGGGGTCGCGAAGCGGGACAAAAGTAATTACTCATAATTGTACATTTTGTTAAAACGTAAGTTGTGACCTTTTCATTATTTCTCGTTGCAGTATTGTTATATATGAAGGTGGTTCAGTAATGTCACAGGCTCGCTCATTATGGCGACTTGAGTTAGCACGCACTAAATGGACCGGTGGCTTCATTAATTGGTATCACCCGATGCGCATACGTCACATTACCACTGGCCGATATCTAGGCGTTAACGAAAATAACGAATTATTTTTGGTAATAACAGTTAAATTTGATGTTAAATTAACCTAACTTATTGTGGGTTTACATGATATATCTAATCTAATATTACTTTTTTTTGTTCAAAGGTAAAAAAAGAAGAAGCATCGATTGCGTCAACGACTTTCTGCTTAAGGCAAGAAAAGGACGATGAAAAAAAAGTACTTGAAGATAAGGATCTTGAAGTTATTGGTATCCCTATCATAAAATATGGTGATACCACTGTCATTGTGCAACACTGCGAGTCCAGTCTATGGCTCAGCTATAAAAGCTATGAAACCAAAAAGAAAGGCGTTGGCAAAGTGGAGGAAAAGCAAGCAATTCTGCATGAAGAAGGAAAAATGGACGATTGTCTAGACTTTTCTCGATCTCAGGAAGAAGAATCGAAAACAGCTCGTGTTATCCGCAAATGCAGTAGCCTTTTCACACAATTTATTAAGTAAAGCAGCAAGTTATTTATTTTTGAATTTTGCAATATATGTATACAAGTATGAAGTTATAATGAGCCCGCCGATACTAACAATATTTCTTTACTTTTCGCTATCATTCAATTAATCTCCATACAAAGGTGCTTAAAAATAATTTTTGTATGCCTGTCTGAGATTATTGACTCAGAGAACTGAGTACCTACATACATAATTATATGTATAAATATATGTCGTATATTCAGTTCATTGCAACCCGGAGGCAATTACTATTCCCATTAGTAACGCGGGACGGCTCTCATGGTACATGGTGATCATATAATATTTAAGTGATGAATTTCACCCAGTTAGCAAATCCATATAAAGTGTGGTTAAGTTTCAAGGGCAGGTGTTGATTTTGAATAAAATACAATTTTTTTAGGAAATTATTGTCATTTCTCGTTATTATGATAACATTGGTATGGCTCAATTATTGTAGGTATGGAACAAAATGTCGGCCAAATGGCTGCCGCGGCCGCGGCGGCACACCTCCAAAGACCTCCAAATGCATCCGATGGTCCAAATTTTCGATGACGCTGAGGCATAATTGAGGTTCTATGCCGTTAATGTGCCGAATTATCTCATCCTTTAGCTCTTTAATTGTTGCTGGCTTATCGACGTACACCTTTTCTTTCAAATATGGCACTTAAATCTTAATACGTACTAGGATCGCCCGTACGTCGAAATTTCAACGTTATTCGACATTATATAAATACGGAGAGCAAAATTTAGTCATACCTTTTTTTAGTATTTATAATCATAGAAAAAAGTTGAAACATATATAAATGGATAGTTTATGTTGAAATTTTTTCATGATATTTGTGAATAGATGTAGTAAAATTAAATGTGAAAACTATCCCATTTTACCTGTATTAAGCGATCTTATCTTTGTGTATTTCAAATATTATAACTTTTTTTTATTCATGAATTGGAAACATTTAATTTCATGTATTACGGGAAAAAATTTTATTTTTGAAAAACCATAATAAAAAACAATCATTAATTAATCCATGACCATACATATAGTATATGGATGAGCAAATTTATAATAGTATTGATTCACAATATATAAGTTTCCAGTTGTTTCATCAACTATTATATCGTGGTACATATATGTATATATATAGTATCATGATACATATTATAACATGATATATCATAATACAGGTAAAATGGTGTGATTAATTTTACCTGCACCTATTCACTTATGTATCTATTTTAATACATTGTGCAAACCGTCTCCACATATGCTATCCATTGGTATATGTTTCAACTTTTTTCTCTAACTATAAATACTAAAAAAAGGTACGACAAAATTTTGCTCTCCGTATTAATATATAGATAACCATCTCTAAAGTGATAAATTGTTAAATGTATACTCATTGTTTTAAAGACCAATCCACTTTTAATGAGGTCCTACTTAATCGCATCCTAGAGGGAATGGGTATGTACTTTGGTTGGCCTATACGGCGATTATCATTCAAGAGTACATTGGTTCGAATCTCCGTGCACGAAACACCAAAATGAAGAAACAGTTTTTTCTAATATTTCTGCCATGAAAAAGCACCTCATAAAAAATATCTGCCGTTCGCAGTCGGCATAAAAATGTAGGAACAACATTAAGACGCACACCACAAATAGGAGAGGGAGCTCGGCAAACACCCAAAGAGGACGTAAACGCCAATTATACATATGTATATATATGTATATGTATTTGGAATCTGAGTTGTTCTCGGTTTGGTACCCAATTTGGTCCGTTTTACAAACGGTTGTAGTAATAAATATTGTATGGTGTAAACATTGCCTAATATCTTTTTAAAAATGCTCTAAGTAACGTCAACAAACAATGCAAAATTTATAATTTAATAACTTACTTAGAATAACTAAAATAAAATAAATATTAACCTATTATTAACTTTTATAGTGCCTTAGAAACTCTACAATCCAATCGTCGTCATTCAATATTCTTTCAAAAAGTTAACTTGAATGAAATGGTCATGTGTCTTGAAGATTTAATCAACTATTTTTCTCAACCAGAAGATGACATGGGTAAGTCACACATAAATATGTATGTGGATACATCTTGTAATAGATATATACATAGTTAGATGCTAATTTCTGGAAAAGCACTGCCTAATTGAAAGCTTTGATAGCTCCGTAACCTCATAATAGTTATTTTAATTTGCATTAGAATGTTTCTTATATAATTTTGTCACTCTCTGGTGACAAAAACTTGATAGTTTTACGAATCTACAACAAAAAAACAACGATAATAGCAGGTACATGTCAAGGCGCATTCATTAATGATGGTGGCAGTAGACCAACAACAATGGAAAAGTAGAAAACAAAAAATGGAATTCGCTTAGGGTGCGTGCATGTCAGAGCTGTGATAAGCGATAAGAGCGTCGATAAGAGCGAAGCGTAGAAAATTAATGCATGTATTTTAATAGAAGTGTGCATGTCGGAGCAGCGCGCTAACTCACTCTTCGCTCGCTATCATCGATAAGAGCGTAGAAATTGTAGGCTAGTAATTTCTTCGCTATTATCGATGATGGACACAGAAGATTTTATAAGTGCAGTATTTTTAAAAACTGCAATTTGGGATCAAAAAGATTCAAATCACTACAACAGGTTCATTTTGGATAAATTGTGGCAAAGTATTGTAGCTGAAACATGAACTGGTTAATAAATCAATACCTATTTATGTTGAATGTAACACTGAAAACACCACGGCTAGATGTGATGACAATGCACAAAACAATGAATATCCGATTTAGATTCACAATATTCTAAATGTTTAAAATATTTCATTTTTTTTTTGTTATTTTCTCCAATAAAATTATTCGTACGTATGTACCTTATTGTAAGCATGAATCGCTCCTCTTGCAAGATTGGTCTGTTGTGGCAGTTTTGCCAATTATGCTGCAGTCGATCCGAATTTTTAGACAGAATATAATCGAATGTATCGCTTGTCATTCTCATATATTCGAAAAACTTTTTTGGATCCTGTCTCAAACTATTATAGAAATGGTGAAATTCTCCGAGTTCTAGTCTTGCTTGGTTTAGAGGATGCGCCGAAAACTGACGTTTTTCCCTTACAGTATTATGTAGATGATAATATGCAGCAGTAGGCGTCAACAACAACATATTTTCTTCCTCTGAATCACTCATTATTATAAATATTATATCTCTTCAATTTTCAAAACTTAAATTGCAAATGCAACTAACGCTCTTATCGCAGCTCTGTTATATACACCACACAAAACTAAAGCTCGACGCTATGCTTTTGTCGCTGCTCTTATCGACGCTCTTATCGCTTATCACAGCTCTGACATGCACGCACCCTTAGTTTCATTCTGTGCTGACAGCTACATGGACACGGCGAAAGAAAAACAACTAATCAGCTGATTTACCGATACCACCTTGAATAGATTCACCTTGGTACGTGTCTGCGTATTTAATTCATTCAGTGACAGTTTGAAAGCTTGTATAGAAGATGAATAATCAAAACCCAAAGAATTTGAAATTTTATTAAATTCATTTAATGTTCTATGTAACATAGCGGAGCGTAAGAGCCATAAATCATTCTAGCCCGCTGCAAAAAGAGTAAATCAGTAACCCGCAGGTTTTTTTATGGTATATAAACATTAATGCTCTGTAAAAGAAGCGCATTAATCAATCGCACCACTGATGATATCAAAAATAAACCGGAGTGAAAAATACTTTTTCCATTTTGTAACGACTTCAAATTTATTAAGGCACATCTTGCAAACACAGGAATGAATCGGATCAACAAAATTATGCGATCTGAGAGCAAACCGAAGAATATCCTTTTGAATTCGTTCAAGTCTCTTAATGTGGCTTCCATATAAAGACAGCATATTCCAACTTTGATCGCACAAGTGAGGTAACTTTAGCATACATATATGGATGAGCAAAGTCTAAACCAAAGCGGCATATAAAGGCTAATGTGAAATATGACTAAGAAATTATATGTATAACATAAATGACTCAGAAATACGAATTTTGAATCAAAAATTACACACTGATCCGAATTTCATTCATACTGGTGAGACGTGAATTGAATATGAGCTAGCAAATAACGGACTAATTTAGAAAATGATATCTGAAAACATTTCCTAAACTTCAGGGGATGGCAATTTGTATCATACCAAGCCGCGACGTTATTGGGATCTGATTGGAGTTTACATGAGTCGGTAAGACTTGAGACTGATTAAAAAATTTAAATCGTTTGCATATAAAAGCAATTTCGAAAATTGAAAACAGTCAGATACATCACTAATAAAAGTTACGAAGAGTAAAATACTGTCCTGCGGGACACCAGAAAAGGTAACGAACAAATAAAAAGAAATATCATCAACAACAACTACACACTTACGGCAAGAAAGGTACCTGCGACTTTACCCATGCAAAAAAAATGGAGTGGAATCAGCACTCTATAAGGCTTTCATCATGCCCATCCTAACGTATGGAGCAGAAGCTTGAACGATGACAACATCCGATGAGGCGTCCCTCCGGCTTCGTTAGCTGGGTCATGTCATGGCTGTCCATCAGCTCCCGCGGTTTTTTGTTCCTTAGCCGCGTTATCGCAATTCTTACCTCGTCATGGTCGGGTAGCGGAACGACAGTTCCATCGTCAATGATTGGGATATCTAGATTTTCACATTATCTGTGACATTGTCACTATTTAACAAGTTCGAGAAGAGTTCACTCCATAATTCAAGCACGCTCTGGATGCGAATTATTGTGATTCGCTTGTCTACTGGAGTGAGCGTAAGTACCACAACAAGTTCAATGTTTTTCTTGTCTTGCCCCGTCTATCGCATTTCTTGAATGACAGTGATGTCAGCTTTTGCCCTTACTAGGACTTCAACCATCCGGGCATAGGTACCTTCCCCATTAAGCAACCGGAACCTTCAATTCGTATTCCTTAGTTCGTTTGCAGTGGTCGTCATCAGTGTAGGTAGTTCTCATCTGACTTGGCGGTTCCCAAACCCAGCGCAAAGCCCGAAAGTTGTAAGCTGCTTGGACCATATGCAGAATAATCGTCTCAAGTGAATAGCAATCAGGTACTCTCCCCATATGGAATCATCCGCCATCAATTTTGTTCAGATATATGAAATTGTTCTTAGAATTGAAACAGCCGAGAACTATTGTACCAAAAAATGTATATGGTAAAAAATGAAAATGTACTTGATGCTGTTCAATCTTTCATGTGAGCCACTTTATTAATGTAAGCGTTTAAATACGTATCTAAACCGTTTTTTTTATAAATTTCACCTATGCTGGTAATTTTCAATAGGTTTTTAGATGGTGAATTAAAAAAAAAGCATTACCCTTACCATATGTATATAGAAAAATATAGGTACCTTAAGATTATTTATTTATAAGTCAGTTAAAAAAAATTAGAATCAGTCATGTAGTGTGATTAATTTACAATATCATTGAATTTTCAGAACACGAAGAAAAACAAAACCGTTTTCGAGCACTCAGAAACCGACAAGACCTTTTCCAAGAAGAGGGAGTACTAAATCTTATTCTTGAAGCTATTGATAAAATTAATGTGATCACTTCACAAGGATTTCTAGCTAGTTTTCTGGCGGGTGATGAGACTGGCCAAAGCTGGGACTTAATATCGACATATCTTTATCAACTATTGGCTGCAATTATCAAAGGAAACCATACTAATTGTGCCCAATTTGCTAACAGTAATCGTTTAAATTGGTTATTTTCGCGTTTGGGCTCGCAAGCATCTAGTGAAGGTTCCGGCATGTTAGATGTCTTACATTGTGTACTCATTGATTCACCGGAAGCACTGAATATGATGCGGGATGAACATATCAAAGTAATCATTTCGTTATTGGAAAAACATGGTCGAGACCCGAAGGTTCTCGATGTACTATGCTCCCTGTGTGTGGGTAATGGAGTGGCAGTTAGATCATCACAGAACAATATATGCGACTTTCTGTTGCCTGGGAAAAATTTATTGTTGCAAACTCAGCTGGTGGATCATGTAGCCAGGTATATAATTTTACACAAATAAATGGTTTGATATTGATTTCTTTTTTGATTGATTTTCTTTTAGCATACGTCCCAATATTTTTGTTGGCCGGGTAGAGGGATCTGCAATGTACCAAAAATGGTACTTTGAAATTACTATGGACCATATTGAGCAAACCACGCACATGATGCCACATTTGAGAATCGGTTGGGCCAACACTTCTGGTTATGTTCCATATCCTGGCGGCGGTAAAAAATGGGGCGGAAACGGTGTTGGCGACGACCTTTATTCTTTCGGTTTTGACGGCTCTTACTTATGGACAGGTGGACGCCGCACTTTGGTTGTTGATCATTTGCCCGAAGAACCATTCATACGAAAAGGAGATGTTATTGGTGTCACAATTGATCTTTCTATACCTATTATTACATTTTCATTTAACGGCTGTAAAGTTCGAGGCAGTTTCAGAGATTTTAATTTGGACGGGATGTTTTTTCCTGCTTTGAGCTGCTCCTCAAAACTTAGGTGGGTTCAACATATGCAAATCTTAAAAACATATGAACATATCTTTCATACTTAATAATCTTTAGTTGCCGCTTTTTATTTGGTGGAGATCATGGTCGTTTAAAATTTGCTCCACCAGTTG
The DNA here is from genome assembly GCA_037575425.1 of Anastrepha fraterculus. Taxonomy (NCBI): domain Eukaryota; kingdom Metazoa; phylum Arthropoda; class Insecta; order Diptera; family Tephritidae; genus Anastrepha; species Anastrepha fraterculus. The sequence continues at coordinate 251,241 of JAYXIM010006598.1, read as the reverse complement.
GTTTCTCGCCTCTAGTACAATGCTTGATGCCACACCAAAATCTAAGCTTGGATCCATGCTTTTACTTTGGAAACTTACATAAAAATGTATTAGCCGGACCATGGCTCATTGAAGATGATACCGCATTTGTTCCAAATCCTGTTGATACATCAGGTGTTACACTCCCTTCCTCTGTTGATCAAATAAAAGAAAAGCTGGCGGAAAATATTCATGAAATGTGGGCATTGAACAAAATAGAGGCAGGCTGGTCTTGGGGTGAGCATAGAGATGACTATCATCGAATACATCCATGTCTTACTCAATTCGAAAAACTCCCATCACCGGAACGTCGCTACGATAGTCAACTGGCTGTACAAACTCTTAAGTAAGTTTTTCCTTTTAAATTTTATAACCTAGCATTAGCACTTTTGCAAGGAAGTAAAAAGCAATTCAAATGTAAACGAAGAGTATAGTGTTACTAATTCGTTTGCAAAAGCGAAGGGTACTGGGTATTCGAAAGGGAATATTTTGAGCTAAACTGCTATGGCTGACGCTTGGGTCGTGTTATTTAATAGCCACACCTCTTATACTTCAGTAATTAAGCGGAAAAGTAAAATAAAATTTAAGTGTTATGATGGTAATCACTTCATTGGATCTTTCACAGGTTCAATGGAAACGGTGTCAATGAACTCACATAGCAACGAACGTAAATTCGAGATTTGTAGAGCGGCATCACTCGTAGTTCTGAGTCGTGGACTTTCGTATAAATTTTCTCCACGTAAATAAAAGCAATTAAACCGAAAAAATATATAATAATAAAATAATATATATAAATAAAAATTGCCTTATTGTACATTTGTGTGAACAACCAAATTTTAACAAATGTAGTACCCTGCTCAATGTACAATATTACTCACATTTTAGCAATTTATATATATACATAAGTATATCCATTTTTCTGCTTTAATTGCTTTTATTTAGAATTCCTACATCACGCTTTTGAACGATGTTGGAACTTCTGTAAAATCCGAAAACAACTGAAAGAAGAGGTGGATGGATGCTGATCACCAAGTTAGGGCGATGATGTGTGGAAATTAGGGATTCGAACTGTGATTGTTTTTGATTTTATATTTATTATCTCAATATCTCTAAATATTTAAATTTTTGTAAAAGAAACCGAAAATGTCGAGTTTCGTACCGATCAAAATTAAAAATAATTTATATTGACAGAATTTTAAAAGAATAATAATAGTTGACGCTTGTTGTTACTTCTTTTGCTCTCTTTTGCTGCACTGCCTGCTTCAAAGTAAGTGCTCCTTTTTTCATCAGAGTCTGTATCAGTATAATCTTATGTGAAAGTCCTCCATCAGCCATTACCTTTATTTCATACTTGCCAATAAGTTTTCGAGCTTCGAAAGCAGTCTTCAGGAACTGCTCAGAGTCCGCCCAAATAACAGGCCGTTTTTCTTGATCCTCATTTTCAACGTCGAATTCGAAGAAGTATTCGTGGTAATGATCTTTTATTGCATTTGATTGCTGATATATATGCATGTATACTGATGCATTTAAAAAATCATTAGATACATATGTATAAGTAGATTATGATTTTGAGTAGGTCGAGTCAACTTTTAGTACGAAGTAAAGTAAAAGTCAGGTAAATTGTTACTAGAAGTATATCAAATAAAGTATGCCTAATTATAATTATATATATATAGGTATAGGTATATATGTCAATAAGTTTTGCGGTTTGATAAAAAAATACAATTTTATGGTTTGAAATACACTTTATAATTCAGTATATTCTCCCTGAACATCAATGCCCTTGTTCCATCGAGATTCCAATTTATGAGTTACATCTGTAAAGTGAGAATCCGGAAAGCCTGCAAAAAACGCTAGCACAACTGCTACGACCTCATTGTTTGATAAAAAACGCTTTCCACTCATGAATTTTTTTTAGGTCTGGAAACAGATGGAAGTCGGTAGGGGCCAAATCTGGTTAATGCGGGAATGGTCCAACAATTCGAACTTGAATTCCTGGATTTTAGCTTTTGTCAAAATGCTCTTGTGATACGGTGCAATGTCCTGATGAAAAATATTTTTTTTCTTTTGCAAACTAGGTCTTTTTCCTTTTTTTTCTTCAGCTGGTCTAAAAGGTTACAATAATATTCAGAATTTATTGTTTTACCAGTTTGCAAGTAATCCACAGAGCAGTACAATAGATTTAAATGTGTCTGAGTGCTGCACTTGCTAGTCTGTTCCGACAAAAAAAAAGCAATCCACAAACAAAATTCCTTTCGCGTTCCAAAAAACTGGTGCTAACACCTTGGCCGGTTTCTGGACACGAACTCGTTTCGGAGCGAGGAGCCAGGTCCGCACCACACTTTAGCCTCTTGTTTTGATTTAGGATCATGGAGATACACCCAAGTCTCTTCCATAGTGAGGAATCGATGCACAAAATCCTCTTCTCCCCTTCGAAAATGCTCTAAATATAGGGCTTCTACTTAATCCCGTTCAGTCACTCGACGATTTCTGGTGTTGTTGTTGTTCTTGGACGTCCTTGACGTGGACGTAGATCGTCTCCAATACTTGCACGACAACGTTTAAATTTAACAACCCATCTTCCTACTATACTAATTGAATCGAACCGCAAAACTTATTGAACAACCTAGTATACGAGTATAATTAGCGTATACAGTCCTATTTGTGTATATGACCGAGTTCTCCTTTCAATTTGTGTCTTAATGTTGTTCTACAAACAGATAGACCTAAAGTTTTATACAGTCTCCGACCGACAGAATAGTTATGCTCTACTCATTTGGCTACGGCCACCGCCACATATCGACCTTATGTCTAGTTAGTAGCATCTTGTGGAAGAATATACATCAAGTTTCAGGCGTTCGTTTGAATCATGGAAATCGAGAGTTTTTCCTTTTCACGAAAGCTCATGCCTCCTTTCCAACAGCTCACGCCTCAGAAATTCTGGTCGTAAAATTAATGGAAATAGGGTTCCAACTCGAAGAATAGGGTGAATGTGAAACCCTATTCTTCCTATTATTCGGAAGGGATCAATAAACAGCGTTGAATTAAGTGTATAAGAATAAAAGGAGAATATGTCGAAAAATAAGAAAAGGCTTACCCTTAAACAAGTTTTAGTTTTGCATGGACTTTTCAAACGACACATTGAAAGTGCTAATTTTTTCTCAATAAAACAGGTTTTAATGAGATAATTTCAAAATATCATATTTGTTTACTTATTTATTGTTCAAATAATTATTTTAAATTAATCGCAAACACACAATCCACATTTTCGTAACCTAAAGAAATATGAAACTCGTAAAAACACTCGCTTGAAAGTACAATCAATTTCAATTTTTTTTAACTTTCCTTCGATCATTCATTATACATAGCTACTTTACATAGCATACAACTAAGTATTCCGTTAATGTTTCCTTCATAGGACTATTATAGCCTTGGGATATTATATCACTATGGATAAACCGCCAGCGCGCATTCGTCCAATTCGACTGCCAAATGAGATCTTTATGCAAGCTAATGGCTACAAGCCAGCACCTCTAGATCTCAGTGCAGTTACATTGTCCCCAAAACTGGAGGAGCTAGTCGATCAGTTAGCTGAAAACACACACAATCTATGGGCGCGGGAGCGCATTCAACAAGGTTGGACTTATGGGCTAAATGAAGACTCAGATAACCATCGAAGCCCACACTTAGTGCCTTACTCAAAAGTCGATGAAGCAATTAAAAAAGCAAATCGTGATACAGCTTCAGAAACGGTACGCACGCTCTTGGTATATGGATATGTGTTAGACCCACCAACAGGTGAAGGTAACGAAGCCTTATTAGCCGAAGCCCAACGGCTAAAATTCGCTGCATTTCGCACATATCGAGTTGAACGCAATTACGCTGTAATATCTGGCAAATGGTATTTCGAGTTTGAAGTTCTAACTTCCGGCCCTATGCGTGTGGGATGGGCAAGGGCAGACTGCCATCCTGGAACCATGTTAGGTAGCGACGACTCAAGTTGGGCCTTCGACGGGCATAACGTAAGTGTTTACTTTTTTTTCAAATAAACTAAATTATCTAGATTAATAATCCAAAATTAAAGGCTGAAAATACTGAAAAAAATGCTAATGTATGCATGTATGTATTGTATATGCATATAGTATGTGGATATTTGACGATCTATTTATTGTAGAAATGGGAGAGAGACTTAATGTTCAGTACGTAACAGAAACATGACTAATGGTGCCCACACTCACCGACGTTACCACGGGCCCTGCCTGTTTGTCGTGAGATACACAAAATTGAGCAAAACTTGAGCCCGTAGGAAAAAGCTGCTTTCGTTACATATTTACGCAGTACATCGGTTTATGTGGGTTTGTGTTCGGTTGTATCCACACAATGCTGTCGTTATTGGTTATAATTTTTCATTGTTCAATAAACCGAAGCCAAAAATCGACAAACGCAAATAGTTAATTTATTTATAACTAACGTAACATCGTTTGCAAATTATTTTCATAAAAATTTAAATTTTTATAAGTTTATTTTGTAAATGATTTTAAAATGAACTAGTTGGCAACACTTTGTGGTGAGAGAGCAATCAGCTGACACGTTTTTACGGAATATTCAAAATATTTCACGTCGTAAGAACCCTATGATGAGTTTTTATTTACATGGCGCGCTCATAAGTTTGATCGTGTCTGCTGACACGGAACGTACGATTAAGTTGGTGAGTGTGGGCACCCATCTCAAATTAAATTATTTCAAACTATTTATTTATTAATCTGTATAATCAATATAAGCTTAAAATTAATATTTTCTAAAATTTTTTTACAATTTGCAATTTTTGTACAATCATGTAAGTCAAGGATGAACATAACTTGAAACAAATTAAAAAATATCTGCCGATATATTTTTTAATTAAAATCCATCCAACAAATATGTAATTATTTTGAAAATTAAATGCCTTATTTTTTATGTGTCCTAGATTCGAAATTTTGTTTGTAAAGTCTTCACGTAAAAAAGGTTTCTATATATCTACAAAAAGTTTAGTGATTGTTCCAAAATTGTAGTATGAACTCAAAATAAATCAACTTTTTTTTTAAATTATACATTTTTTAGTTTACATACCTACATATCTACATACATACATATATACACTTGACCATATAAAAACGATACTCAGCCAAATAGCAAAAGATATGTCAGCATAAATATTTTGGGGTGGAAGCTTGACGAATTTTAATCTTATCACCAATTAAAAAAGAAAACAAAACAGTAAATAAGGCGAGGGCATCCCACTCACACTTACCTTACCTACTTACAGTATTTTTAATAGCAAAAATTAGTTCAATTTAAGTTGAATGCTTTCAGCTTTAACTCGTTACTTAAAATCTCAAATTTATAAAGAATTATACAAATACCCTAAATATAAGTAGAATCTTTTAATGCTACTATACTATACCTATAATTTCTTTTCTTATGGTAAAGTTTTGACAAACTTAAACTTCTACAAATAATAATTTGTCAAATGTTCACATATCCACGTACATACATAAACAAAAAAATCCATGGCAGAATTGTTAACTTCATATATGTAGTAAATTTTATGATCTATTATAGATAATTAATTTAATGACCTCTAATCCACAATACTTTTGAACCAGCAAATCTCATTTGCTCTATCTACTGGTACATATGTATGATAATATTTAGGATAGTGAGGCACATTCATTAACTGATTAGACTGTATGATTTTTATGAGACTTTTTGTGCAACTTAATGGTGGGCGAACCTATTCGAATTTTTGTTCTTATCATTTAGATGATTTATGTCCGTGTAGGTTTTAATCATTGGATCTACTGTCAGCAAGCCATTTACAAGTACTTTTGGTTCAGTTTACATACATACATATGAATGTAATTACAAGTGGATTTGCTTAACAACATAAAGAAATGTTCAGACACAATTTTCATTCTGTTTTCGTGGCTTGGACAGTTTAGACTATAAGGTATTGGTGGGGCACAAGCCACCAATTTTTTCTCTGCATTTCTTGGCCCGGTATCAAAACAAAAATTATTCGTAGGTTTTCAAATTAAATTTATGTGATAGAAGCTCAGGTGTCAGTATCACCCTGGCAAACTCTTAAAGCGACTTCTGCATTGATACTGACAATATCAGCAGACTCTTTTGCCAAAAGGTGTAGGGTACTTCAATAAAATCTAACGGTTATGCTGGATTCCCTCCCTGCTGGAGAACACTCTCTTCGAACCCCATTTCCAGGTAGAAGCAACGCGGGTGGTGACTGCGTAGTTAGTGCAGTTTGCTTTAGACTCATTTGACGACTTTAACTCACTGGTTGCGGATGGTGTGTATCCGAAGATGCTTAAGTATGGCCTGTCTGGTGTTTGGCCACGTTCGCAGGGTAGGGTAGTATTCATTTCGGTAGTCTCCAAACAGGAGAAATATGACTATCCGCTGGCCAAAACCTTCAGAGCAATGAGTCTGGCACCCTTGCCGAGGAGTATGGAGCGCATGGTCGAAAAGTATAAGTGCATTAGATCAAAGTAGTGATTACTAGCATTAGGACATTCGACAACGCTAACTTCTCAGGGTATTATCGCCTGTCTTGTGGTGTTTGGTAGCGGACGCCCTATTAATATAATAAAAAATGTAAGGCATGGTTCACATCCAAACTTACACGGATGGTGTTTGTGCGCTATCATTAAGAAAATCTCTCAGGGTGTTTGTCGTGAGTGCAACGTTTTGAGCACAACGTCAGGATCGACTCTTAACGCTTTGCCCGATTTGCTACCTCTAGATTTAGTAATCCAAAAGGAGGCAATGAGAGCGGTTTTTCAATCGGAAGTATTTGCAATACTTAAAGTAGTAGACTGGGTTGCTGTTGCTGTTTATTTCCTGGACTGGGAGATACTTACCGTCTAGCGCCGTTGTTGTTTTAGTAGTTACGTTTCCAAAAGAGATATTTCCACTTTATTGTGTCTAGAAAGGAAGATCCTAGTTTAGCAACCGGACTCGCCCGCTCGTTAGCCTCAATATTCCTCTGGCCTGGAGCCCATGCTAAAGAGATATCGAGCCATTGACTGAGCGAATTGAGTTCTGAGTGATCCAGCTCCCGATTTCTTTGGTACTAGCATTGGACATCAGCATAATGCCTCTGCTACTAGTACATATATTATACTAGCCGATATTTGTATCCTCCCATGCTTGATTTGATGTAGGTTTTAGCTAGTGCCATCCATATGTACTACAAGAATAGGCTTCACAATGGTGTAAGTCTAATATATTTGGCAGTTCATATTCTGAAGTTCAGATTTACTGCCCGCGCTTGATTTCGGAATAATATTTGGAAACATACCTCGAATCATTATTACCATGTCGTCCGCGTACGCTACTACTCTGATTCTCTTTTCATTGAAGGTTGAGAGAATATTTTTGACCACTAGTAACTGGGTGCCTGTGTTGACAGATCTTGGAGTAGTGACACCAGCGAGGTCTGCTTCTGAGCCTAACTTGGTGAGAGCAGCCACTATGGAGTTAAAGTTAACATTTTGAAAGCTCCTTCTGTGCCTAGGAATGCTACCAGAGTGCGCCAATTGATTTTCTTTGTACCCACTACCCCGTGCAGTGCCGCTTCTGAGGACTTGCCTTTTATATAGGTGTGTTGGGATTTCGAAATAAACGAGTTTCAAATCCTTTCTCTAAACTATTTAGGTATCTACAATTCATTCAAGTGTTAAACTTACCTTTTTTAAGTTTCAGGGAATCAGTGAATTACGCACAAAGCTGGTAATTGTAGAGCCGTTTAACCTCGTCTAAATAAAATAGTAGCTTTTTTCGTTTATTTAAAATTTTGCACGTCCAAATAATCGCTTAAAGAAAACATATAAAGCCTTTAGATACAGGTAGTTTTGTGGATTAGACGACATATCATCTTTCTAATTTTGAAATATTTAACTCAAATCACCGCATAAATGCAACCAAAAGCCTCAGAAAATGAAATCCTATGAAGCGAAGTGAACTGTAACTCCAGTATGTAGTAGTATGTTTAAACAATAACTAACATGTAGTTAACGAATCTGCCAAGGTTTTTCAAAAAAAAAATCCATTTTATGTTTATTTTATTATGCTCAACTGTATACATACCACTGCGTGTATGTATATCGATGTATATAAAAAATTTTAGGTGACTAAGATGCACGGTGGATCCGTGGAACACTTTGGTGTTCGGTATGAGGCAGGTGACGTTATTGGTTGCTTTATCGATGTCTTGGAGCGAACCATCAGTAAGAAATACAAATATGTTGTCAATAAATTCAATTTAAGCGTTTCTCATTCCGCTGTTTTGCTCATTAATTACAACTGTGTTACTATTCAACTGAACTTTTCTACAACACATAACATTTAGCGGAAACTATCTTATTTTTCTATATTTTTAAATGGGGTTGCGAAAATAACTTGTGTGAAAGTAAAAAAATATGTATTGCAATTATTGATATATTTAACAGTTCATTTGTTTTGAATTTAATTAGTTTAACCAAGTATTTCTATTCATTAACACTAAATAAATTAGGAAGAAAAAGTTTCTGGTGGCACCTGTGAATCGTTTGGTAAACAATGCGGGCCTGGGGATATTGTCGGCGTATTCTTAGATCTCGCCGATCACACAATCAGTAAGACATCAAAAAATTTTTTCCGTGCCCTCGCTTTCGATATTTACTAAAAATATTTATACACTCTTGATAAAATTAGAAAATCTCCTACATACCTGTATATTCATACGGCCTTACCACCTCTATTCATGCCCTATAGTATAAAAAATTGTTTGTAAGTAATATCTTGTTTATGAAAATGTGTACACAAATCCTGGCTTTTTGGCAGCGATCAGAACTATTTCCTTTTACTGCTTTATGAATATACACTTTTATATTACAGGGTCCGGCACTCAAAGTGTAACCAATTAAAAAGGCCATCAATTTAGTTTGGAAAATTACTTTTATTCAATTCAAAGTAAAAAATGGGTGAAAATAATACCTATAAAATTAAGGATCAATTTACTTTTGCTCGATATGACCATCTTTTGCCCTGACTATGCCCTTGAGATGGTCCAGAAACGAAACTCAATCTGTCCGAATGTGATTTGCAGTTATTTGGGCCCACTCGCGGACAATGGCTTTTTTCAGCGCCTCGAGACTGGTGAATCTTTTAATTCGCACATTGCTCTACAAAATATCCCAAAGAGAATAATCCATCGGCTTCGCGTCGGGTGAATTTGAGAGCCATTGTGTGGACGTTATGAAATTTGGAACGTTGTTTTTTAGCCATTTTTGGTTCACTCGAACTTTGTGAGACGGTGTCGAGTCCTGTTGAAGCGTTCATTGTCTGCCACCGAAATGTTTGTCTGCCCACGGCTTCAAAGCAAACTCCAGAATGCTTTCCCGATAATATTTCGCATTTACCTAGACGCCAGGCTTGTTTAAAACGATTGGAGAGCGTCCATCTGCGTTTCGTGATGCTACCAGTATCATTGTAATGATGGTGCGATAAACAAAATCTTTATTTACTTTAAGGTGCTGGAGCGCACGAACAATCGCTGGTTGTGATTTTCTAGGCAAATATAACTATTACTTTTTAAATCTACACAAATTACATTATTACTTTTGAAATCCATTACTGAATCTCTCTTTTCGCGTTTACTCTCGGCTCCGCGCGCTTGTAAACAATACTCTGGACTATCATTTAATCAGCTAACAGACAGCTGGTGCTCGTGCTACGCGAGCAGTCTGAAGTTGGTTACACTTCCAGTGCCGGACCTTGCATATACAGACTTACAGATTTTTAGTGTAACTTAAAAGAATCGAAGTTAACAGTAAAAGGATGCTTACGGATGCTTATAAAATCTCTGAATAGGAATCATATTTAGTGGAATAGGTAAATTTCCAAGATCGATACTCTTATACGAGGGTTACTTCTAATGTTTTGAGATAGACATGTAAAAATAAGTATTTGCTTATAAGTTTTGTAGTTTTTCAAAATATTAACTATGAAACACCATAGTTTGGGCCAATTTTCTAAGCACTTTTTCCATTCCGATTGAATTTATTTCAAAACATGTGACTGTTGTAAAGCTTTGACCTCGTATTTTTCGATCCGAGCGAAAACGAAACTGCTTCTTCAGCTCATTAATTCGATGTTTTTTAATACTCGAAAATTAACTTAAAATGTTCGGGGTTGAGAATGAATCGTTTTCTGCGAAAAGTTCTCCTTCCGGCAAACAAATGGGAACGTGACCGTTCTAGGTTGTTCTAGTGGCACAGTAGTGATATGCTCAATGGCTCCGAAGAAACAGGAAACTTCTTGTATGAATAACTTTGGTGCATTTCACTTGTCCACCTAACCACTCGATTTATTTTAGTTTCGAGTATATGCACGAATGCTTGGCGCTTTGCCTGTCACAATCTATAGACGTATTTTTGCATGCATCGACACGGGCCATTTTTGAACGAGTATCAAGCTATACGGTATCCAATGCAAACAAACCTTTTTAACAGCCGTCTTGATTCAGATAATATTGAACATGTTCAAAGGAAGCTAATGCCCAATCACGCCTCAATATCAGTTCATGCACAGTATTGATTTTTTTGGCACAATAAACTTCCGAAGCACGGTTGCCCGAGATGGTATTTCATCACTAAAATTCGAAGCGAGTCGATCAACTCGTGCAAGGTGTTGTGGTTTTCATCTTCTTCGAAAGTCATAAGAAAATATCGCTCGAAAATGTTCACTATTTTACTACATTTTTTAACCAATAAAAATGTTTCCTGCAATCAACAAAAATAATACTCGTGCGACAAAACGTTCTGAATACGAACTGTTCTTGCCATATCCCAAAACTTAAGTAGCAACTCTCGTAACTCTCGTTAAACTAATTATCTAACGAAACTTATTTTCTTTGTATACTCTATTAATGGTTTTAGAAAAACTAGTATAATTTTAATAGCCGATATTAATTCACTTACTTACGTAGTTGACATTTCTACTTGAATTAAAAAAACAAAAGTTGGATTTAAATTAGCCCAAAAATTTTAATTAAATGAGAAAAAGATGTCGCTTAGGGTCTGAAAACAAGCAAACCATGTATCATTTGCTCATTTGCTCATCGCAAGTGTCGTAATCTAAAAAATTGTTCAGATAGGGATGCAGAAATGATCATAAGCTCCTCTTGTATGATGTGTAATAAATTCATAGTGGTATTAGTTAACAGTATATCATTACGCGAAAATGTGTCTTTACTTTTACTTCGGGAGGTATAGTAATAAATTGAAAACTTTTAAGCCGTTTCTCTCGATATTATGACATTCATGCAGCAAATAAGCGATGTGTAAAAACCTGCATGCAACTGAATAATTGTAGTATATTATTGTTCTCATTGATTGCCTCACATTTTCTTAAACTCTTAAACTCATGGCATGACAAATCTTAACATTTTCTGTTTTTTATTTTTTACTTTGCTATTTTGTGAAAAGGAATTTTACCATTATAGCTCTGATAAATAAAAGTTTTAATATGACCAATGTGACCGTACTAGCTGAGGATTGTGCATAGCTTACTGGAAGAGGTCTCAGATTCCAATCCTTCTGAGAAAAAATCAGAGCCCAGTGTATGATTCCCATAAAAACCATTCCCACATAAAGTTTAATCGCACATCACAGACAAAATGGCATTTTCAGTTTTTGAAACTTCATGCGATTGACAATTCCGGTGTTAGCTATTTGAGAATACTCCAACCTTTCTGCATCATTCTTTAATGCGTGGGTACGCCAGAAAACGAGGCTCGGCTACAAAAAGGAATGATCCGAGTCAATCGCGTTTAAATAAGAGGAATAGGTCAACCACAATATGTTGATTATTAAAGTTTTTGAAAGTTTTTAATCTAAATATTTGGTCATCGAAACTGAAAATCTATAGGCATTCGATCGGTCACGAAAATATATTTGTTGCATCAAAAGCTTGTTTACAAAGTTAAAATTCCGGTTATTTTTAAAGAAACATATAGAAAATTACTACATAATTAAAAATCAAATAAATACGTATGTACATACATACCATACTATATCTAGAAACAAATTGGAAATTTATGGTAATTCTTGTAGGTAAAATCTTAGCTTAACAAAGTGCAAGTGATTACTCTCGCAATTCATTATTAGCTTCGAGTGCTGTAATTACAATTAATTATAGTCAATAATGCCCGTCACTACTAAATGTCCTAATTGTTAACTAAATCTCGCTGCATGTTGCTTATAAATCTGATACTATTATAGGAAGAATTGCCACGCATGACGCATCCACATATGTCAAATAGTAATATTTATTTAGTCGTCAAAAAACGTCGCATAAAAATTATGACGTACACTATTACCTCAGCTGAGGATATACGACGATTTCAGAAAAATTTTAAAATTCAGAATGATCGCTGATAATGATAACCAACTAAAAATGTAATTCACCGACTTATAACTCAACTTATAATAATTTATTTATAAACTAGGATTCAAATAACAGCGGTTTATTTCTCTGCCTCTATATATTTCATTCTTCATTGGTGCGCTAACATTCGGTGATATTTTCACATACTTTCTTTTTAAGAGTTACAAAATTTAATTAAAGGCAATCATATAAATCTTCTTCAATGACGACAAATAGACGCTCTTGTGTTTGCGTTGCTAATTTTCTTCTGCTTCATGACCAATTTGACTTAACGCCTTACGTCGCAATTCTATTCACAAGAGAATCATAATTTGCTAAAATGTTTGAATGCTGTAAAACCATACTTTTTCAAGAGATACATGCAACCGATGTTAATGTATTTATTTATTTATCATACAACCAAACAGGTTTCTCGCTTAACGGTGAGCTTTTAATGGATGCTTTGGGTGGGGAGACAACTTTTGCGGACGTTACAGCTGAAGGGGTAGGTTTTGTACCAGCTTGTACCTTGGGCGTAGGGCAAAAAGCACGACTAATATATGGACAGGATGTCGACTCATTAAAGTTTTTCACTACTTGTGGCCTTCAAGAGGGATATGAGCCATTTTGTGTGTAAGTTTTAGAACTATATTCTTTTCATTGATTTTTGCATGCTGTAATTCTCATTTATCTTAGCAATATGCGTCGTCCAGTAACTCATTGGTATACAAAGGACCAACCGATTTTTGAAAACACTGAAGAGATGCCAGATTGTCGAATAGACGTGACACGTATACCAGGAGGTGCTGACACACCACCTCATTTAAAAATTTCTCATAACACTTTTGAGACTATGGAGAAGGCTAATTGGGAATTTTTGCGACTTTCTCTCCCTGTTACTTGTATGGGTCAATTCGTGAGTGAAAATGAAAAGGCTCGACGATGGGAAGAAATTAAAATTCGTCAATATCGATTACAACGCGAAGCTCAAGAGTTAGCTAACCAACAACAGCAAGCAGCTGCAAATGTGGACCACATGCTAAAAGGTGGATTCACCATGAGTGACATTAAAGGCCTAAATCAAAATTTTGAGGACACAGCAGAAGCGGATGAACAGTTACGCAGTCCCGCAAGGCCTCCTCGCAAAAATTCATTGACGCGCAATATTACATTCGAGTCAGACTTTTCAGGGTCAACGGGTGATATGATGAACACCATGAATGGAATCAATGGAACAGAAGAATTAATTGACGATAAGAAAAAACGTGGTCGAAGTCCATTTAAATTTTTCTCAAAGAAATCACGGGATCAAAGTAGAGATAAAACGACCGGTCGAAACCAGGAGACATCACTTGAACGGAGAAATACTGTCGCACACGGTCGCAATGTTGTTAATGCGCAAATGACTACCAAAACACCAACCTTGCGCTTGAATAATGTAAGCTTATTTGTACGCAATTTATTTAAGTTTTAAAATATAAATATGTGAAACTGAGCACCTTTTTGGCAGGGTAGGGGCTTGGGACAGAAGTCGTCGGGGCAAAAGGAAAGAAATGTTGGGGGTCCTATTTTCTCAAATACTACGTACACTACTAATTTTAATTAAATCCTCTTGACTAGAAGCACCCATCCACATGGAGCTCAACCATTTTTTGAACAAGCTCTCTTACTGGAGTTAAAAACTACTACCACTACTACCAATTTCCGCTATACGTTTCCGCTGAAAATGATAGATTAGAAGATTGCGACATCCGTGAGAGTATACCTATCTGGATGTGACGTATTATTTGGGAAAACAAAAATAGCAATACAAATAAAAATAACGTGCTTATATATAGGTATTATTTCCACATGATTTTCGCTCAACAGCGGGTTTGAAGTGGTACTTCTATAATAGTTACTCCATTCCATAAGTCTGCATCAAAAGAGTTGGGTGCATAATGTTCTTAAAAATACAAACCGTTTTACTGAATAATATAAGATTTAAAAGGCTGCAAAGAGAATCAATGATATTTTTCGGTACTAAGTCGATCCATCACTTTTTTTTTAATAAATTGTTCAACATATCCCATCCGCTTATATTTAATTTGGTTTTTAGACTGATATGCCATCTACGCCAATACCGCAAGGACCTAAGCAACTTAGCTCTACAACATTGGGTCAACCACCTATAGAAGCATCAGGCAACGAATTATTTGACGCAGAATGTTTGAAACTAATAAATGAATATTTTTATGGTGTTCGAATATTTCCTGGACAAGATCCTACGCATCTGTATGTTGGTTGGGTTACAACACAATATCATCTCCACAGTAAAGAGTTTAACAAATCAAAAGTACGATGCGGTTCGGTTGTTATAGAAGATGAATATGAAGCAGTCATGGAACGTATTGATCGTCAGAGTTGCTACGTTGTCAGAGCTGATGAACTTTTTAATGAAGTCACTCAAGACGCTTCCGGAAAGGGCGCCTCACAGGTAAATTAGAATAATGATTAACGAGCCAAAGATTTATATTATTGATAACATTTTTAGGGAATGTTTATTGGATGTTTTGTGGACACGTCTACTGGGATAATTCATTTTACATGTGAGGGGAAAGAAACGTCTCACCGTTGGATGATGGAGCCAGACACGAAACTTTTTCCAGCGATATTTGTAGAAGCAACAAGTAAAGAAATATTGCAAATTGAATTGGGAAGAACAGCTACAACTTTACCACTTTCTGCTGCCGTATTGCCTACAAGTGATAAGCACATTAATCCCCAGTCTCCTCCTCGGCTTAAAGTTCAATGCCTTAGGCCTCATCAGTGGGCACGAGTTCCAAATACGGCATTACCGGTACATGCTCTCAAACTGTCAGATATAAGGGGTTGGTCTATGCTATGCGAGGACCCGGTATCAATGCTCGCACTTCACATACCGGAAGAAGATCGTTGCATTGATATTTTGGAATTAATAGAGATGGATAAATTACTATCATTTCACGCCCACACACTCACTTTATATGCAGCCCTTTGTTATCAATCCAACTATCGTGCTGCCCATGCTCTTTGTCAGCATGTTGATCAGAAACAACTTCTTTATGCAATAAGATCAGAGTATATGAGCGGACCTCTACGTCAAGGATTTTATGATTTATTGATTGCCCTTCATTTGGAATCCCATGCCACCACCATGGAAGTATGTAAAAATGAGTACATAATACCACTAGGAGTAGAGCTTAAAGAACTGTATAATGATGACGAGATGTGCCACTCATTACGATCACTTATAACAGAGTCTGTGCGACCACAAATGCGAATGACTGAGATAACGTAAGTATTTTCTCCATATGTACATATGTGCAAAGAGTACGCAAGCTTGCTTCAGAGCGTTCGAACATACGTAAGCTCTGAATAGAAACACATACGTAAGTAACTTATAAACCCCAATAAGGTCCATTAATTCTTAAATCCAATCTTTCCCACAATCACGAGAGCAGAAGTTATATTTGTGTTGCCCTATAACAAATTTTGAGTGTCAATGAGTCAGTCGTCAATGAGTGAACTATTCTCGACGGTGCCCCCAACGGTTATTAATTGGTTACAGCCCAAGGAAAGTGTAACTCGAGCATATTCTGGCCAAAAAGTTAGATGCGCCATTCAGAATAAAACTATTCCGTTATGTTTACGAATATTTTTAGATAGGGTCTTGCAACGCCAAACTAGTTTAGGAATGTTCAGTGAGCTGGTCAGTGCTTTAGTTGCAGTAAGCTTATGACTCTCCACGTACATATACTCCACGAAGTAGTCCATTGCCATACGTATTGTAACGTAGATTACAGATCTTGATCCTTAGAATCCAGACTAATGTGGAAGCAAAATTTTTTGCCGATTTTTTTTCACCACCAGATGTGTCGAAAGCGCTAAAATGAAATGCCAATTGAAAGTTAAAGAGATTAAGTTAGCCACTTAAGTTCAGTTGGATACATATACGGTAAGTCGTACGTTCATGAAATATTGTTTACCTCTGCCGACGTAAATGTAATAATACTATATTCTACAATATGTAAGTCTAGACTCAGTATTGATATTAAACTAACTCTGAACACATTATTACAGCACTTCTTCACCCAAGATACTAACCTTAGGTATTGCAAAACAATGGTTTCGAAATCTCTGCTTTCTGCGATATCTATCTCATTCCTCTGTATGTTATATCAGCATCTATTTATACATATTAGGCCGACCTTTTTAGTTTGACGAGCGGCTTCTTCTTCGTAATGAGCTTGTTAGTTCTCTCAAATGTTGCAGAGCCGCCTCGAAACTGTGATTCTTACATTACATTAGCCTTTTACTAATGTAAAGGTGAATGCATATGCATATCACCACCATCTCAATTCCATGAAAATTAATATTGAAAAGAGTTAAAATGTTGTCATTAACTGCCATTGTTGTTGTCTAATATTCTACAGTTCTTACCTTTTTTTGGCTGCTGCACTCTTAGCGTGCAGCTAAGCCCCTTCAAGAATTCTCTTTGAAGACCAAGTCGGGAAATTTCGTCGTGCAGTTCTTTTTTCCACCAGAAAAAGGATGGACCACAACATTACCTTAGATGTTTCGTATTCAATGTGCACAGAAACTCTTTGCTAGAGCTGGATCAATCCTTGGTTTTTGTTTAATCACATTCTACCGGTAGCTTAATTTTCGACATAGTATGTTCAGATGACTACACAGGATGTACTCAAAAAGTGGATTTTTCAAACGTGCCTCATATACAAAAGTTTATACAAAAAACTTATGTGCCTTTCTGAATGACAATTCACGGTTCCCGTTTTCGTTCGGCGTATAACAATTCTAACTTTCTATTAAAGTGGTGCACAAATGGCTTGCTTATTACAAAGCAACAAGTCACACATTGCATGTGACACTGTTTGTGATGACAAAAAGCAATGTACGCACACAACTTGAACAGCAACGAAGAAAAACTGTCTTCAACAAGCAATACTACTTCGGCTCTATCGACAGTACACGAATTGCACGACGCTGCTTATATGCTTGCATGACAATGGTAGAAAAACATTCTCATACAAGCCTTGCCGAAAGACATCAAGTACAATGTGTGAATTGGTGTCATATGTATGTATGTACGTAGTGTGTATTAGCACATCTTCGAGATGTATGAAAATTGCAAACATACACATTTCTTCGCTCCCCGCGCACTTTTGCGTATTAAGGCAGAATATTTATTCTACAAAACCATCATACCAAACATTAACTGCCTATTTGATTTTAAAATATCAGGAATTCATGTAAGTAAATAATCCACATTTGACACAATTCACTTGTTTGAATTGAATTGTTTTTCATTGCCTTTCAGTGTCATTGCTTTTCTTGCTATCTTGCCGAAATACAGTCAATGTCAAAAGAAAGTGTACAAACTTGGAATGTATTAATATTAGCTTTATTCAATACTTTGATGGGTGATACAAAGAAACATATTATATTTTTTTAATTCATATTTAATACTATTCGAGTTTATATAAAAACATAAATAAAATTATTACAACGAAAAAAGTTATGAACGAAAAATCGTATATACTTCATAGTTTAGGCGTCAAATGAAAGTGTACAGAAGAGCAGGATCCATATTCAGTATTTTGTATGCTTTCCATTTGCCTTTATCACTGCTTGCAAACGTCGTGGCATAGAATTAACAAGGTTTGCAGTCACTTCTGGTGCAATTTTCTGCCATTCTTCAGAAATCGCGGCTTTGAGCATATCCTTACTAGTAATGTTTTTTTTCGAATTTGTCTGTCTAGGTGTTCCCACAGATGCTCAATGGGGTTGAGGTCCGGTGACTGGGGAGGGTGATCTAATTGCTTGGGTACGTGGTATAGCATCCATTCTTTGACAACTTTCGCAGTGTGCTTAGGGTCGTTGTCTTGTTGAAATACCCAAGACCGATCCAAGCTCAATTTTTCGACACTAGGGCGCAGGTTATTCTTCAATATGTTGAGATAGTCTATTTTATTCATAGTGCTTTCTATGAATGTCAAATTACCTACCCCGCCAGCGGCCATACACCCCCACACCATCACCGAGCCACCCCCATGCTTCACAGTGGATACTACATTACCTTCTGCAAGTGCCGTATTTCTGGTTCGCCAAATTTTTGTTGCTTTTTTCTTGCCGAACACCTCAAATTTGCTTTCGTCGCTAAATAGTACGTTATTCCAAAAAGAAACTTCGTTATACTGGTACTTTTTAGCAAAGTTTAATCGCTTTATTTGATTGGTTTTCGAGATAAGAGGTTTTTTCCGCGGAACTCGCCCATAGAGACCATTCGCATACAATGCTCGACGAATTGTGCTAGCACTAACCGGCTTTCCAGACGTTTGTGAAATATTTCTGGACAATTTTATAGCACTTTCTGACGGATTTATTTTCACACTTCTCACAACCGACCTTATTTCAGCAACATTTAGTCGCCTTGGTCTGCCGGATTTTGGACGATTTTCCAGCTTGGCATACTTTTGCTTCTTGTCAATAATTTTTTTTACAGTATTATGGCTTCTGTTAATAATACCACCGATTTCGCGCAAGGTTTTGCCTTCCTTGTGATATTTTATCACAAGCTCCCGAATATCCAAAGACGTTTGTTTTTTCATTGCGATTTTTTTTTTTTGTCAAAGCAACTACCGATTGCGACTAAGCAAAGACTTTAAATGAATCGTATACGATGACTCTCACAATAGACGCAACTATGTAACGGTTCTTTTCCAAGTACGTTATCTGGCAAACACGTGGTCAATGAATTGTACACTTTCTTTTGACACCTAATATATGAAGTATTTTCGATTTTTAGTTCACAACTTTTTTTGTTGTAAGAATTTTGTTTTTGTTTTTCCATAAACTCTTATGGTATGAAATATCATTTAAAAAAAATATAAAATGTTTTTTAAAATTACCCAGCAAACGTATAAAGAAAGCCCTTATTATTACATTTCACGTTTGTACACTTTCTTTTGACATTGACCGTATGTGTGTAGTGACAATGCTGAGAGAGAAACAAGTCGTGCAAAAGCATGATTTGGTTTTCTCTCTAGCTGCTATTGCCTGTTACTGTTAGTTGAGAACAAAACACTGCATTGTTGTGTGAATTTAGCAAATGACTTGAAAGCACATATACATATGTCGACTTGTGCACCACTTTACTTTCTATCATTAACCATGTTTTTAACAAATTTTAAACAACGGCCATCCACTTTTCCATATTTTCTTTCGGTGGCTATATTAACAAAGCTGCCTTATTTGAGCAGCGGAAATGATATACTTGATAATCCAGATGTTAACCTAAGATAATAAATATATGTAAACTTCAATTTTAGCATACTGTCCAAAGGAAAAATTTAGTTTATAACCATGGTTAAAAGATTTTTAGAGGTGTGGCCAAGATCAGACCGATCAGCCGGGGCAAGAGAACGATTTGTTTACGATAAACTTGTGGTTGTGTTGGTGATACACGTAACAAATCAACATATACTCCTCCATGTTGTGTCGTTGCCGTCTGAAGAAACGACTGATTGGACGAGTGTGTGAATGCGTGTGAAATCATGGCGAAACAATTTTTAGAGGTGTGCCCTTTAACAGACCGCTATTAGGCTCTGGACGATTTTGACAGAATTAGTTGATAGGCTGATGTCACTTCGGATGTGTTTACAAAAAAACTTAAATTGGGTTGGTGATATACGAAAAATATCAACCAATCACACTTCGCTGCCGTGTGAACAGCGACTGATTGGACGAGTATGTGAATATGTGTGAAGTTATCATGCAAATTTCGGCTGGCGATTTCGCTCATGGTGCAAAGATTTTTAGAGGTACTCTATGTAACAAACCGTTATTTGAAACTGCGCGAATTTGACAGAATCGGCTGATGGGCTGAAGTCATTTGAGATGTGTTTAACAAAATTAAGCTTGTGTTAGTGATATACGAAAAAATCAACACAGCCAATGCTCATGCAATGCGGCGGTTTGTTTACGAATACAGTGAATACAAATGTACGAAAGCGGGTAATTTAATTGTGCGTTATTTGAAGTGTGTTTTTGTTTAATTAAAATTAATAGTAAAAACCGTAGCCAACCAATCTTTATGTTTTTTCGGTTTCCCACACACTCACATATACAGGGTTTGATTGAAAAGTAATGAGCCTTATTTTTTTTTAAGCAGTTTTATTAAAACGTTTGGCTTATACAACTAATATACTCTTTAAAATAGAACCCTTGAGCGCCAATACACCGCTGATAGCGGTCCTTCCACTGCAGGAAACATTTTTTAAACTCATCCGCCGGGATCGCGTTCAATTCGGCTGTCACAGTATTTTGGATCGCCTCGATGGAGTCGAAACGCCTCCCCTCCAGCTTTCTTTTCATGCGCGGGAACAAGAAGAAGTTCGGAGGGGACAGGTCTGGGCTGTAGGGAGGGTGGGGAAGCACCGGAACCCCCAGCGAACTGGGACCGGTTTCTAGTAGAAGGGGAAGGTCCAACGATCATTTTCTCCCACCAGCCGATTCGGTTGATCGCTTGGCAGACGCTCCGCGCGGGAAGGCTCACTACTTTTCAATCAAACCCTGTAGTCACATATAGCTTTTGCAAAAGCTCTTGCGCGTAACTCAAATGTAGCTGCAAAATGGTGCGCGAAGTGACGTGTCAGCCAAAGTTCCACTCTCAATTTTTTTGTCACATAACTATCAAGCAAATCTTAAAATCTATCATTCTTGGTTTTCTCTCATGTCGCTTCATGGCTATCTGGACGAGTGTGTAATCATGCAGAATTCGGCTGTCGAATCTTTCAAGCCTGACACGTCGCTGAAGTACTGCTCACAATTTTATTTTTCATAGGTAAAGAGCAAACCTTGTAAATCTATTATCCTTGGTGTGAAATGAGCGAGCAGAACTCTTTTACCGAGTACCCAGTGACGTAACACACCGACCTGTACGTATATCGTGTCTGTTTGCCGTTATACCTATACAACAAAAAATTAAGCAAAACTTATTCCCGTATGTCAGTAAGAAACAGAGAAATTCGCTTGTTTACATGTTCACAAAATACATCGGTTTGTGTTTGCTCATATCGGCACATTATTGGCATTCTTATGTTTGCATACTTTTACACACATCACCGTTATGAATTACAATTTTTTATTGTAGAATAAACCAAAACAAACTAATACAAATAGTTCATTCGTCTGTAATTAACGTTAGCCTCTTCTACTCGCCACTTCTCTGCTCGCTATCACTCTGCTCGATTAACTTAACGATAAATTTGAATGCGAAAACAACAACAAAGTTATCGAGTTAGATTCGCCGCTAGCAAGTATGGTTATATATATATATATGGTATATATTATATATATATATATATAATTGGCTCGCACACCCTTTGGGTGTTTGGCCGAGCTCCTTTTCCTATTTGTGGCGTGCGTCTTGATCTTGTTCTCCAAAATGGAAGGACCTACAATTTCGAGCCGACTCCGAACGGCAAATATTTTTATGAGGAGCTTTTTCATGGCAAAAATAGACTCGGAGGTTTGCCATTGCCTACCGGAGAGCGACCGCTATTAGAAAATTGTTTTTCTTAATTTTGGTGTTTCACCGAGAGTCGAACCTATGAACGTTCTCTCTGAGAATTCCGAATGGTAGTCATGCACCATCCCTTTCGGCTACGGCCGCCGTATGGTTATGTCTCATTAAACTGTTACATCTAAAATGTAATTTTAGACAGCTCTACTCCAGCATTGCCAATATATGTTCATTTAACCAGTTGCTTCATCTATTCAGCCATTTGCTAAAGCTTGGCGAAAAGAAGAGGCCTATTATTAAACATCGCTTTCAAATTAGTTTAATAAGAATTTAATTAATGATTTTAAAATGTACTGTTTGGCAACACTGTGTGATGAGACAGCAACGAGCTGACGCGGCTTCGCGGGGAAAATCGAAATTTCTCGCATTACGCACGTACATGTCACGCATAACCGTCACACGAACACGTTGGTGAGTTTTCATTTACATGGTGCTCTGATAAGTTTGATCGTGTCAGTTGACACTAACGTACCATAGCTGATGCCCAAACCTGGGAATTTATCATCCTTCTGCCGGCTCATTTCCTATGTATTCACACACTCGCCCATTCAGTCGTTCAGGTGGTTACGAAGTAGAATTGGCGAAGGCTGTGTTGATTTTTTTTCCTATATTACCAACACAATCTCAGTTTTTTCGTAATTAAATCGTTGTCATGACCCCGGTTACATTAGTTCATCAGCTGATTTTTTTTCGCTGAAAGCCAGTTAATGGTATGTTCTTGCCGACACCTCTAAAATCTTTTCACCGTAGGATGGCCAAACATGGTAATCTATCGTTCTTGATATTAACAGTGTCTAGTTTCTCAGCAGCAGCACACACGAACGAAGGTGGATAAAGCACGCTACATGGAAAGCAAATCAGAACTTACTAGATTCCTGTTATCAGTGCACAGGATAATATTAAACATATATGTACGCATTATCCGTATGTAGGAGCATTATTACAACATAGACGGAGTATAAAGGATTCAGTGGCTTTGTAGTCACAATGTTTGTTAGATGAATCTTAAAGTTAGATGAATTTTAAAGTCACAATCTCGCTTAAATAAGTTTAAGTCGATAAGAAAATTGGTGCACAAAGCGAAATACATCCATATCGCATAGTAACAGTTTGGCTATTGTATGTAAATCTCATACCTTTACGAATACCTAAAGAACATGACTTCGTTCATATACTTCATTCACTGTTGGCGCGCTGGAAGGGATCGATGAAACCACTTTTTAATCACTCTTGGAAATATTGATTTGCGCCATTAGAAACTTTAAAGCGTTTAAAACGTGTGAGCAAAACTAAGTGCCACTTCGCCAACTTTCACACATTACTGTACATTTTTATTATTTTTGGACAATTGTCTAAGCAAAGCAGTTATGTATTGGACCAGCACCCTTAACCTTGTTATATACATCCAACTCTTTTTAGTTTCTTTTTACACGATTTTGAAATATCCCGTTTCACCTATACAAAGTTTTCGTTCGTAAAAAAACATGTCTCCTAAAAGATAGCGAAAACAAGTAAAGATTTTCTTATTATATTTACATACATATGCATATTCCTTGAAATGATGCAACAAGTATATTTTAGAGGGAACCAAGTCCGACTGTGCATTAAATATTCAACGTTACCTTACGTCTTCTGTAACGCGATAGCAAGAATTATATAAGCAACTTGAGAAACCACAAAAAACAGTCACTAAGAACACATCAACAGAAGCAGTTAATAGTTTGAATCAACCCCGACAGATGGGCTGGACATACTATTTTACATATCCACCGATGATGACACTTTTTATCCAGCACGCAAAAAAAGTGCACGCTCGCCATCAGGTAGCGCTGAAAAGTTTCGAAACGAATATTTACTCCTAATTTCAATTTAATCTTGCATATATTAAAAATATTTATAGATTTAATTTTAATTTAACACAAATTAAATGTTTTTTTCCAATATAAAATATTTTTTTTATAAATACATAGTTAAAAGCGTGATTACTTTTTTTGCACGGATTCCTGAAAAAATATTATTTTTAAAGTTATTTAATCTTACACAATTTTTAAAGTGGTGGAGCATATCCTCTAATTTACAACTCGGCGGAGGTAAAATGCTACTTTAATTCGCAATCTGCGTATTTTGCTAGCGTTTTGGTAACATGGCTCTTTGTTAGTGGTAAAACTAGCCAATAAAATGTAAAATAAATTGATGATAGGCATGTAGGAAAACGTGTTCATATCCAAGAATTCCGTACTTATCCATGTTTACCAACCCCTAAAAATGTATCCAAGTCCTTCCCGACGTAATTAATCCTAAAGTAACAGTTGATATTCCTCGGGAACTCTGCTTAAGTGTTGATGTAGCTCATTATCTTTATAATTACACATGTATATTACTATAACTTTTAACTCGACAAAGTCCAAGAAACTATTTTATTTTTTCACTTTTTCCATGTACCTTTGCACTACGATTTCTTGCACATGTATACATCCACATACGTAAACTCGTATTCCTGTGTTCCCTTCACGATCAACATGAATTACATACAACATAAATAATTAACATAACCACATTCGCACAAATCGATTATGAAGACCCCCTGTATATAGTCAAACATCTAGTTTACCAAGTGTTTCCAGTGAACCAATACCCAACATTGATCAACTTTACTCTCCGAAATTTCCGTTGGAAATAGTAAGAGAATTCGTAATGGAAGCATTAAAGGAAGCGGTCGAAGTAAATCAAGTGCACAATCGAGACCCTATTGGTTGGACTAATGAAAATCTGTTCCTGTAAGTACCTTACTATCTAAATTTGTGAATTGTTAATTAAAAATAGTAAAGAGTTTGTTTGTTTTTCTCAGGCCCCTAATTAAACTTACTGATCGCTTACTACTAGTTGGTGTTCTTATGGATGAAGATGTACAAAAATTACTGATAATGATCGATCCTGAAACATGGGATAATACTTTTGAAAAAGGTTTGTACTTCGGCGAAGTTTATCATCACCTATATATAAAGGGTCTTTCAAAAGACGCGCCTGGTCATTGTTGTAAAATAAAACATATCAAAATTTAAATTACTTCAGGTTTCAAAATTTTTTATTCAAAATACGACTCTTAACAATTATGTTTGAAAAATTACATAATTTGAATGCCCATCATGAGCACGTCTACAGGTAAAATCCGCCAAACAGTCGATTCATGAATGCAATGTTGAAATTTTGTCACCAAACTTTGAGATCACGACTTTTCTCGATATGTTGTTCTTAAAGATCGACAAGTTTGTAAATCTGTTTACTTGACAAATGTTAAAGATGACATAAAAAAGAAGTACTGTCTTGGGGTTGTTCACTACTGACATCTAGGCGTCA
This sequence comes from Anastrepha fraterculus, assembly GCA_037575425.1. Lineage (NCBI taxonomy): Eukaryota > Metazoa > Arthropoda > Insecta > Diptera > Tephritidae > Anastrepha > Anastrepha fraterculus. The sequence continues at coordinate 225,776 of JAYXIM010006598.1, read as the reverse complement.
CTGTTGAAAGACCATTTACATTACACTCGTATATAAATGTACATATATATGTATCATATTTAATTTGATATATAGACGGGAAAGATGAACATCGCAAAGGGCTATTAACAATGAAAATGGCAGAAGGTGCCAAGCTTCAGATGTGCTATCTTCTTCATCACCTTTACGATATACAACTTAGGCATCGAGTTGAGAGCATCATATCTTTTTCTCATGATTTTGTTGGTGACCTGCAAGCTGATCAACTGCGTCGTTACATTGACATCAAACAATCAGATCTTCCTAGTGCTGTGGCTGCTAAGAAAACCAAAGAATTCCGCTGTCCTCCTAGAGAACAAATGAATCAAATACTGTGCTTTAAGAATCTCGAAGCAGATGATCAAGAAAGTTGTACATGTGGCTTAGATTTGAGAAGCCGATTGTATGATTTTCATGATTGCCTTATGAAAAAGGTGTCTCTCAATGCCTTACAAGAGCCAGATGAACTTGACAGTAACGCAATTGAAGAAGTGAAAACGGGGCCAATAACAAAGATTTATAATTTTATAAATGCAGTAAAAGAACTTGAGGAAGGACCTAAGGAGGTTGAGGAGGCAGAAAAGAAAACTCCTGAGGAGGTCTTCCGGAAAGTGTTAATAAAAACTATTGTCAGTTGGGCTGAAGAGTCGCAAATAGAAAACCCAAAGCTTGTACGCGAAATGTTCAGTTTGTTGGTTCGCCAGTATGATACCGTAGGCGAGTTGGTCCGTGCTCTTGGTAAAACGTATGTTATCAATAACAGGGCTAGAGATGATGTGACTGAGATGTGGGTAGGCTTAAGCCAAATTCGGGCTTTACTTCCAGTGCAAATGAGTCAAGAAGAGGAGGAGCTTATGCGGAAACGGCTTTGGAAATTAGTAAATAATGCAACATTCTTTCAACACCCTGACCTTATACGAATACTCAGAATTCATGAAAATGTAATGGCTGTTATGATGAATACGTTAGGACGACGAGCCCAGGCACAAAGTGATGCTCCAACACAAACCGAAGGAGCAGAAGGAGCGCCACCAAAAGAAAAAGACACCTCTCATGAAATGGTTGTTGGTTGCTGCCGTTTCCTTTGTTATTTTTGTCGAACAGGTCGTCAGAACCAAAAGGCTATGTTTGATCATTTCGACTTTTTATTAGACAATGCCAATATTTTGCTGGCAAGGCCCAGCTTACGTGGTTCTACTCCATTAGATGTAGCATATTCGAGTTTGATGGAGAACACAGAATTGGCCCTAGCACTTAGGGAACATTACTTAGAAAAAATTGCGGTTTACCTATCAAGATGTGGACTACAAAGCAATTCGGAGTTAGTTGAAAAAGGTTATCCCGACCTGGGATGGGATCCAGTAGAAGGTGAACGTTACCTCGATTTCCTTCGATATTGTGTTTGGGTCAATGGCGAGAGCGTCGAGGAGAACGCAAACCTTGTCATTCGTCTTCTTATCCGCCGTCCAGAATGTTTAGGACCGGCTCTAAGAGGAGAAGGGGAAGGTCTATTTCGCGCAATAGTTGAAGCAAATCGCATGTCCGAACGGATTTCTGATCGATGCAATATGCAAGATGAGGCAGAAGGCACAATTGCTGGCTTAAATTTCACACATCCATTACCAGAAGGAGATGAAGATGAGGACTATATTGATACTGGTGCAGCAATTCTTAACTTTTATTGTACACTTGTGGATCTTCTTGGAAGATGTGCACCAGATGTTTCTGTTATTGAACAGGGTAAAAATGAATCGCTGAGAGCTAGAGCTATTTTAAGATCTCTAGTGCCACTGGAGGATCTGCAAGGTGTCCTAAGTTTAAAGTTTACATTAACACAAACTGCACCAGGCGAGGAAAAACCAAAATCGGATATGCCATCCGGACTGCTACCAAACAATAAACAAAGCATAGTGCTGTTTTTGGAACGAGTCTATGGAATTGAAACTCAAGACCTCTTTTACCGTTTGCTCGAAGATGCGTTTTTGCCTGATTTGCGTACAGCCACTATTCTTGATAAGAGTGATGGTTCTGAAAGCGATATGGCTCTTTCGATGAATCGATATATTGGCAACTCAATACTGCCACTACTCATAAAACACTCTAAATTTTACAATGAAGCGGAAAATTATGCCAGTCTGTTGGATGCGACGCTACACACTGTATATAGACTATCTAAGAATCGTATGCTCACAAAGGGCCAGAGAGAGGCTGTGTCGGATTTCTTAGTGGCACTGACATCCCAGATGCAACCTGCTATGCTATTGAAACTGTTGCGCAAGCTGACGGTGGATGTCTCCAAATTATCCGAGTACACAACCGTGGCATTACGAGTATGTTAGATCTGATAGTAATGACATCTACACTGTGGTTAAAATGTTTTTTTTTACATAAAGATGGACACCTGAGCATAACCTGAGCACACTTGTTGATAGCAAAGTACTTTAAAAAATGACTAATCCTTTGATGCAACAGTAGTTCTATTCATAGTAGGAAGCAAAAGCGGCCTTAAACGTTTATATTGAACTTTGAACGCGAGCTAGTTTTTAAAAATTGTTACTATATTTGAAAAAGTTTCTATAGTTACCTACGCTTTGGAAAAGCTAAAGTTCTCTATCAAATTGAATATACTCGAATTACATATCGTGCGCTTCCGGAAGAACGTCATATTCGAAAAGAGCAAAATTGAGGAAAATAGCTTTATAGTTTTCAATTGGCACATTTACTCAAAATGGCCTAACCAATGTTTTTAAATTATGACCCTCTTCCAGCACACGCGCGTAGTTTTTTATTTTATCCTCAGGCGCCCAACTTTTTGTATTTAACAATTAGCCCAGTGTAATGACTCCACAAATGAGCTTTACTTTAACTTATATTTTGCTTTTAGCTTCTCACTATACATTTTGATCGTTGTGCAAAATATTATGGTTCATCTCAAGGCCAGGGATCATATGGGGCATCATCGGATGAGGAAAAGCGACTCACGATGCTTTTGTTCTCTAATATTTTTGATTCTCTCAGTAATATGGATTACGACCCTGAATTATTTGGAAAAGCATTGCCTTGTTTGATTGCTATTGGTTGTGCCTTGCCACCAGATTACAGCTTATCCAAAAATACGGATGAGGACTATTATGGTCGGCAATCAGGTGCTCCGGATCAACCACAATATGATCCTCAGCCTATTGATACAGCTCAAGTACAATTAAACAATGACCTCGAAACACTGGTGCAGAAATTTAGTGAACATTATCACGATGCCTGGGCTAGCCGTCGCTTGGAAAGTGGATGGTCTTATGGGGAAATACGTTCAGATAATGACCGGAAACATCCACGGCTGAAACCATATAACATGTTAAGCGATTACGTATGTATATTGTATTTGTTTTAAGCCATGCGCTTTCTTATGTCCTCAACTTACACGGTATATATGGTATGTAGTCGTAGGTAGGCATTCGTCACACTTTCTTTTCAAGTTTAAGCGAGAGCACAAGTAAGTTTTGATATGAGAAAATATGTAGTTAAAGAATACATTGGAAAAACAGATAAAATTCAATTTATGTTACATTGTATTATTTTCTATTATTATGCAACATTATATAATTATATACCAGCATGCTTTTGTTATTGTTCGAAGTATTTTAGATTGGGTCCTTAGAATTATCTATTTGGATATTGTTTTTTTTTTGTGCCCCATATTTCCAAATGGGTGAGATTATTGATTTATGTATATGTAGGTATATCACTGCTTTGTTTTTAAGACTTAGTTTTAAATTTCACATTAACAGCCAGTATAATTGTCTGAACTTGTTTTTGATATCATTTCGTTTATTTTCTAAATGTCATTTCCAATTTAGTTTTTCAACTACAATTATACGAATATACTTTGCAGTAGGAAGAATTCTTATTTCAATGTTTTTTATTTTTAGTTAATGTTTCTTAGGCTTTCTGTTTGCATATATTACTTTTACCGCTTTATATTTCTTGAATTCTATTACCCATTTATCGAGCCGTGTTCTAGTGTCATTTATTATTTTTTGCAGAATGTCAGTATTTTTTTTTCTATTTTATCTTATGGCGGTGTTATCCACGAATGTGGCTATTATGCAATGTTGTTGAAATACGTATATCTGCTGTGAATTTCAAGTACAATGCAAGTCCCAACATTCTTGAACATTCTGGGCTTATGCAGTAGCCTTTTATGCCACAGCCTGTCAAAGGCTTATGCAATGTCTAGGTAGACAGCTACGCAGAACATTTTATTATCCATATGTATAATTTAATATTTCGTTTATAACTCTGTGGACTTGCTGCACAGTTGAATGATGTCGTCTAAATCCAAATTGGTGGCTTGGTATTATATTTGTCTAATCTGAGAGGCGTGGAAGTGTGCTTAATATGATGTTAAATATTTGTCATATGTATGATAACTGCTTCGGCGGCGGCCGTGGCGAAATGGGTTGGTGCGTGACTACCATTCGGAGAACATAGATTGGAATCTCCGTGAAATACCAAAATGAAGAAAAAGATTTTTTGACGTGATAACGTCTTATAATTCGATTTAGCCGGCTGCACGCACGAAAAAATGTCATTCGTCGTTACCTTGCTCATGGTCGTTACCTTGCATGAACTGCAAGCGATGTTCGGGATGTTTAGTAGTTTGCGACTTTTTATGGAGTTTAATTTTTTGCTGTATTTTTGTTTGATATACCTATATCGTATAGATTCTTTTTGGTGAATTTTTATAGTCGGTGTCGAAAGGGTGGGGGCTTTGATGATGGAATTGTTGAAAAAAGCTATTGTTGAGTCAATTTCGTTTTCCGTTTTTAATGAAATATTTATTACCAATTGTGCTTCCAACTTTGTTGAAAATAATTCCAGTCCGTTTTATTATTATACTTACAACCTGTGTCGGAAAAAAGGAACCGCGATTATTCATGAAGCATAAAAGATATATATTTGAAAGTTTTTTACATGAAAGTATGTACAAAACTACAAGTCACAATTACTCAATGAGCCATGTAGTCTCCATTGTTGTCGAGTATAGCCTGGCATCTTCATCATGCTTTGAACCAGCTCTTCTGCGTAGCTCGTCGACAAACAGGACTAGATTTTGCGAACTTGACGCACCAGTTGCTCTAAATCCTGGACTGGCCTTCCGGCAAGATGCGTTTTCATAGTTCACCACACTTTTTCAATGAGGTTGGCGTCTGGGGACTGGGAAGGTCAGTCCAATACTGTGACGCCATTTTCTTGTTTTGTTGTTTCTATATGTGTTATTCTGAGAGCAGTGGTTTTGATGATGTAGGACGGTAGGATATGCTCGCCTTCTTCAGTCTACGTTCGATGGTGTTGATACTCACATCTATTACCTTTTTAGCAAGAACTGATCTTGCTTGGCATAATCACAAAGAAGGGTCCCGCTTAAAAAGTTGGACGGTCACTTTATCTTGCTTTATGTCGTCACTCGCTTTAAGCCGCGCTCGGAAAAGTCATCAACATTTTTCTACACCTTATACCGCTGATTCCAAATCACAACAAACTTTTTTAAATACTTTTGCAGCCGCGGCGTGAGGTAAATTTTGCCCTTTCGAATGCGTGCATAAAAATACCACCCTCAAACAGCTTCGCGTACTCCTCACTCATTTTTGTTTGGTTGTGTTTACGGGAAAGTTTCGAACGACACTAACCTGAGTTAGCACTGGCGTCGTAGCCTTTGAGTGGGATTATTATGAAAAAAAAGCAGAACGAAATATATCTTGAAGCTACAAGAAAAAAAATCGTTTCTTTTCTTCTGACACAGTATGTACCGAAATTTACCTGGCGGTGGCATTATTGCCTTGTTCTTGTGCAGTGTGAATTTCTTTTTTGCATAGTGTCGGATATCCTTGTATTTGGAGTTTTTTGTAGATTTCGCAGCCTTTATAATTAGCTATGTGGGTTTTGCCACAATTAGCACTTGTTTAGTGTTTGCCAGCACATTTCACATCTTGTTCTTTTTTGACGCGGTGGCTCACAATTAACTTTACAGTTAATGGCTTACACTGCATATATCTTTATTGTTTTCGTTTAACTTTAGAATATGTTATTCATGACCTAGTCCAAAAGTTCATTTTTTATATCTTCGATAAAAGTCGAGTGTTTAGCAATATTAAAATTATAGCCATCAACTATAAATGCATCAACTATAAATGCACAGTATTTGCATATGTATTAATGTAGTAGTTATGATACATTTATGCATACCTTGTAAATTGAGGAAAATATAACCCATATGAAAGACATTATATTTAAAATTATTTAATCTCTAAAAGGAACGTGAGCGTTATAGGGACCCAGTGAGGGAATGCTTGAAGGCTTTAGTTTCTATTGGTTGGCGCATTGAACAGTCGGACATCGAGGCTCCACTCAATCACCGGGGATCAACACGTCGTCAATCCAAACCACAAATCGTATGTACACAATGTTTTGCGTAAACCTTGATTGGCTTCTTAACTCATTTACCTTACCTTTTTATAACCTGCTTTCCCTTTTTATGTATTTTTATCCGAATTCTGCCTGATCCGAAACTCCACCTAAACCCAATGATCTAAATTTACTTGTTTTCAACATTGTGGACCCTTTCTCAAAACTAGAATGATTTTCAGAGTGAAGGCAGTGCGTTTAATTATAACCCACACCCAGTTGACATGACAAATCTAACACTAAGCAGAGAAATGCAGAACATGGCCGAACGTCTAGCTGAGAACTCGCACGACATATGGGCTAAGAAAAAAAAAGAAGAGCTGGATTCTTGTGGTGGAGTCATACATCCACAGCTCGTTCCATATGACTTATTGACAGATAAAGAAAAAAAGAAAGATCGTGAACGTTCGCAAGAATTCCTAAAGTATATGCAATATCAAGGCTACAAATTACACAAGTAAGTATGCAAACATATTAGTAAAACATAATTATTCTTGTTAGAAATATATGGTATGTGGAGCAGTATAATCTTATTTCATAGCAGTAAGCGGCCGCCGTAGCCGGTTGGCTTGGTGCGTGACTATCATTCGGAATTCGTAGTACATAGGTTCGAATCTTCGTGAAACACCAAAATGAAGAAAACATTTTTTTCCGCTACGCCCCTTGGCAGGCAATGGCAAACCTCCTGTAGGTCCCTCTATTTGTGAGAACAACAACAAGACGCACGACACAAATAGGAGGAGAAGGTCAGCGAAAAACCCAAAAAGGGTGTAAGCGAAAATTATACATATTTATAAGTACAGGATCCAATTAATATGCCCCTGTTAATACAGTGTTGTGCGAAAAGTTAGAAGGTTTTGCCAACGGGGTATGGTAAATGGACTTCAAAGAAAAATATCCGTCATATGCGTTTTTAAAGTTTACTAAGGAAGATTAAAGTTTACCCCTTCTCGGTACGATGGCATACGAAATCAGAATTTTTTGTAACATTTAACTTCCTAACATCTTCAGAATGACGATTTATAATGGCTTAACACGTGGTATGCATTTGCTTTTTCTGCTTATTCTGTGTAGAATAACGAAAATCAATCTAATATTTAATGCATTTTTCATATATCATATCATTTAAGGAGAAAACTGCCTGTTAAAATATCTCTACTACGCTCATATATGCATGTAGGTATTGGGCATATGCAAATTTATTATTTTAATTGGGTACAAGTATATATTTGCTTGCAAACGACAACACTCTCATTGTGGCTTTGGAATTATTCTTATAATTATGTCCACTATAAATCCTGAAGGCAAGCCCAATGAGAGGAGGGAGTTGGCATCGGTGGCATGTGCCCCGATGGAGTTTGCATCAACTGATTGCCAATACGTTGCATTCTGCTGTATTATTATATAAGTAGATCCAGCTCGTTAGCTATCTAACGCTATAAGCAAATGCCATTGTATCAATCTCTTACTTTGAGCGGAAGCGTGATTTGATCTTTTCAAATCACCAGCAGACGCCGATTCGCTAAACTCAACCTAAACGATGCTACGGGAAATTCTCAGTGATGTACCAATATCCAATTAACATTCTTAAAATTCCAACTTCCAATAATCAGCAGTAATGTTTTTCTATTCAGTTTTATACAAAGAAATATTCATATTAAAAGTTGTATATCGGTCTACTTGATAAATGTCAAAGATGACATAAAAAAGGTACCGTCTAAAAATTATTCACTACCGACAACTAACGTCACTTTTGAAAGACGCTTTACTATCATTGAAGTACTCATTGGGCACTGCTTAATAAACAAGTATGGTATGCAAAAAGGCTAAATGCGCCTTTCCAAGAATCCTATAGCAGTTATAAAAATTGTTAAGAAGAAAAAAAACAATCTCTCATCTCAGGTGCTGTCCCACTCTGTTTTCATTACATATCACTGTGCGAACGGTGTCAAAATTTAAGCAATGGTCTTTAATCTGCATATGAAAGCGCATTTGACAATAGAGCTTATTTAAATCCTGTGGCATAACGTCTCCGCAAAAGTTTAAACAAAAGAAGTGTAATCAAGGGCAGCACCAGATAATGTCTAAAACAGGAATCTAATTGAAACCAATTAATTTTTGCGTATGTCGCTAGTCGCTAGTTTTAGTATAGAAGTTTCTGCTTTTCTATTTTAAATGCTATATAGTAGCACCGTTAAAAGTCTCGAAGTTCTATGCAACCACTAGACAATAAACATGTCAGTTAAGTCTTTAATATTCATTAAATTTTAAAAAATTTGTAAATGCTCTTTTAAGAATTAAAAATGCTAAGCATATTTTTGTAAAATAGCTTATCCAAAGCAATTTTTTAGGGTGACAAATGGCGACATTTATCTTTATCTTCCACGTACATTTGTATGCTATGTATTTATATTAAATTTATTTCATTAGAATTGCTCCAAGTCATCTATGAATGTAAACATGTACCGATGCGATGTATGTTTTAATTTACATTTATATTTCATAGGCCGTCTAAAGGTGGGGTTACTGAAGGTGAAGGAGGTGCCACACAAGCAGCCGTGGAGCTCCGCTTCTCGTATTCTCTTCTTGAAAAACTAATCCAATATTTAGACCGAGCAACAATCAATATGAAGTTGCTTAAGCCATCGACAACCTTTAGTAGACGAACTTCCTTCAAAACGGCTTCGCGAGATATTAAGTTCTTTTCCAAAGTTGTACTCCCTCTAATGGAGAAATATTTTTCAACACATCGCAACTATTTTGTTGCGATGGCAACAGCAACAAATATAATTGGAGCAGCATCTTTAAAAGAAAAGGAAATGGTTGCATCTATATTTTGCAAATTGGCATCGCTTCTTCGTAATCGGCTAAGTGCTTTTGGTCCCGATGTAAGAATTACTGTTAGATGCCTCCAAGTATTAGTGAAGGGCATAGATGCTAAAACTCTAGTGAAAAATTGTCCAGAATTCATAAGGACTTCTATGTTAACATTTTTTAATCAAACTGCTGATGATCTTGGTAATACTATTCTCAACTTACAAGAAGGCAAATATAGTCATCTTCGAGGCACTCATCTTAAAACATCGACTTCATTAGGCTATGTCAATCAAGTAGTACTACCAGCATTGACCGCTATGTTTGATCATTTAGCTGCTTGTGACTATGGTAGTGATCTTCTATTGGACGAGATACAAGTAGCTTCTTACAAAATATTAGCTGCCTTATACCATCTCGGTACTGATGGCACTCTAACACATGATCGTAAATATCTTAAAACCGAAATAGAGCGGCACCGACCTGCTCTGGGCTCATGTTTGGGTGCATTCAGCTCATGCTTTCCTGTAGCGTTCTTAGAACCCCATCTTAACAAGCATAATCAATACTCACTACTTAACCGCATTGCTGACCATTCACTAGAAGCACAAGATATAATGGTGCGAATGGAAAGTTGTATGCCGAACTTAGAAACAATTCTTGGAGAAGTTGACCTCTTTGTTGAATCGGAAAAAACATATAGCGATGCACCACATATAATAGACGTCATTCTGCCCTTACTCTGCTCTTATCTTCCATTTTGGTGGGCACAAGGGCCGGATAACGTAAGCCCCACTAGTGGCAATCATGTGACTATGGTAACCGCAGATCATATGAACTCACTTTTACGCAATGTTTTGAAAATGATTAAAAAAAATATTGGTAATGATAATGCCCCCTGGATGACAAGAATCGCTGCGTACACCCAGCAAATAATTATTAACACTTCTGAAGAGTTACTAAAGGATCCATTCTTGCCATTAGCAGAGCGTGTGAAAAAACGAACAGAAAACATGTTCCATAAAGAAGAAAGTATGCGCGGTTTTATTAAATCAGCCACAGACGACACCTCCCAAGTTGAGACTCAATTACAAGAAGACTGGCAACTTCTTGTGCGGGATATTTATTCGTTTTATCCACTTCTTATTAAATATGTCGATCTGCAGCGCAACCATTGGCTTAAAGACAATATCCGAGAAGCAGAAGATCTATACAATCATGTTGCTGAAATATTTAACATATGGTCCAAGAGTCAGTATTTCTTAAAGGAAGAACAAAATTTTATATCGACTAACGAAATTGATAATATGGCGCTTATTATGCCAACGGCAACAAGACGATCCGCTATTACTGAAGGAGCACCCGTAACTGGAGGCAAAGTTAAGAAGAAGAAGAAGAATAGAGACAAAAAGCGGGATAAAGATAAAGAGGTACAAGCAAGCCTTATGGTGGCTTGCTTGAAGCGTTTACTTCCAGTTGGATTAAATTTATTTGCTGGCCGGGAGCAGGAGCTTGTGCAGCATTGCAAGGACCGCTATTTGAAGAAAATGCAAGAATACGACGTGATCGAATTCGCTCGAAACCAGCTGACCTTACCTGATAAATTAGATCCTTCAGATGAAATGTCATGGCAACATTATCTCTACTCAAAGCTAGGCAAACGAGAGGAATTCGCAGATGAACAAGCACTGGAAAAAGCTTCTAATCAAAATGATAAGAACAAGGATAAAACCCAAGAAACTGTGGACCGAATAGTAGCTATGGCCAAAGTTCTTTTTGGATTGCACATGGTAAGGATAGAGTTTTACTATACTGTTTGGATTGCATATGGTAAGAATATACTTATATGCATTTATTGCTTGGTATACGAAAAATATAAATATTTAAAATTTAAATAGAATTAAGACAAAGACAATTTGATTTCTTTTTTGATATATTTTAAATTTTAACATTTTTCTTGATTACTTTTCACATTATCGCGAAACAACATCAACATCACACTCTTAATTGCTCTGATTGACAATTTATAAAAATTATTGAAATCTCGGACCTCACCACATTTACAGATTGACCATCCCCAACAACAAAGCAAGAACGTCTACAGGAGTGTTGTATCCATACAAAGGAAACGTGCCGTTATTGCATGTTTCCGCCAGACATCTCTACATTCTCTACCCAGGTTTTTACAAAATGAGAACAGTTTTCGCTTGTTCAATACATTAACAGTCACAATGCTCATAGATGAACAGTGTACACGTAGTCGATAATCTAATGTCTTGGAAGGATTTAAGATACTTCTTTCATTTTCACTTCATTTGTATAGTATTTCATTGCTTCCATTTATTTCGTATTATTACTTGTATATTTTCTATAATTTTGTTACAAATTAATTTTCCGTACTAACCCCAAATGTATGGTGCGTAGTCTTTGTAATGCTTTAACTAGCTGATACCGTGTATTGTGTCCTTAATTCCTTCCTAGGCATCACGTCCTAAGCAAAGAAGCAAACGTTGGAATTCGAAAATTACATTGGCCCGACGCCAGGCAGTCATATCCAGCTTACGCGCTATACATCTTTATCGCATGAGCAGGTACACTCCCACCTGTTGTTTGTTGCCCCAAGCATATTCGAAAAGTCATTGGACAAATTACTCTTACATAAAAATCTATATAATCTTAGGAAAGCATGAAGTTTTCACACGAATGTACCAAACATACTTATATTTGTATCGGAAACTCGCTGAAATTAAATGTTTTTGTATATGCCTCAATGGAATTAACAATACTAACTGAACGTATGCATGCTTAGTATATTTTTATTCAAAATTAAATCTAATTATTACTTGTATTTACGTTAACAGACATCGGGCATGCAATATCTTTGCACGATCATACTATGAACAATGGCTTCAAGAAGAAAATGTAGGGCAAGAGATAATGATTGAAGATTTAACACAGACATTTGAAGAATCAGAGAAATCGAAGAAAGATGAGGAAGAGTCTGAAGGTAAACCAGATCCTCTAACACAGTTGGTTACCACGTTTTGCCGGGGAGCCATGACCGAACGAAGTGGGGCATTGCAAGAGGACTTGCTTTACATGTCGTACGCACAAATAGCAGCAAAGTCTTGTGGAGAAGAAGAAGAAGAAGGTGGTGATGAAGAAGGAGGCGGAGAGGGTGGTGAGGAAGGTGCCAGCATACATGTAAGTCCACATAACTAGCCAAAGAAAAACTCGAAAACAAAAACTAATGGTTTCATACATATGCTTATTTAAATAAGTATTATCTATGCATGGTGCAAACTGAAGCGCACAATTGATAGCAAATGGTAATGAGCTACACTTATGTAAGGAAATATTATATTATATAAAGAAACGTGGTGTTTATTTGTTTAAGATAAAATGGCAACCTAAATTTAAATGATTTTCAGGAACAAGAAATGGAGAAGCAGAAGCTCTTATTCCACCAGGCGCGGCTCTCAAATCGTGGCGTGGCTGAAATGGTGCTTCTTCATATATCCGCCTCAAAAGGTGTACCATCAGAAATGGTCATGACAACTTTAAATTTGGGTATAGCAATACTACGCGGTGGCAACATAGACATTCAAATGGGCATGCTTAATCATTTAAAGGAGAAAAAAGACGTGGGCTTCTTTACATCCATTGCAGGACTTATGAATTCTTGTAGTGTATTAGATTTGGATGCATTCGAACGAAATACGAAAGCTGAAGGTATGCAATTATATGTGTACACGTATTATGTAAAAACATATGCATATAAATACACAATTAGGGTGTCTCTTAAATCGTATGTTTTAATTTTGAGCTCACCTCAATTTGCTTTCCTACGTTTTAAATGTGTATTCATTAAAATCCATTACCTAGTAGGTTCTCAGGTACAGGTTGGTTGGAAAGTACGAGTAGTCAAAACAAAAATAAAATAATGCTCCACCGAATTTAATATACATACATATTCCAATGATCATCCATTAGTTTTATACCCATCTCTGTAATGTTGTTTCGGAAGCTTTGAAAAAAACCTGTGACACAGATAAAATAGGTTTTTCATCCGACGAAAAACGCTTCCACGAAGGAAGTTTTCATGTTTCTGAAGAAGTAATAGGTGGAGAAGAAGTGAAAGCTGGCAGCTAGTGGGTGTTCAAGCAATTCGTCACACAAATAAAAGGCGTCACAGACAAATGGTGTTGGTGCACGTTTTACGTATTCCAACTTCATTTTTTGTGCAACCACGTTTAACTCTAAAGACCACAGTTGACATTGAAGGATTCGGTTCTTTAACACTTTCGTCATTTTATTATGAATTTTTGTTGCTGATAAACGTTCGCAAATTAACGCTGTTCGGTTATTGCCGTTGTAAAAATACACTGAACTTCAAGTGGATTGCAAACAAATACTGAATTGAAAATTCAAAATAATTTTTTTTGTATTAAATCTTGACACCTGTACAGATTAATATGTAGATCTTGCTTTCAATACTTTTCAACCAATCTGTATACATAGAAAATTCCAAGGTGAAATATGTGAATAAAAGACAAGAATCAAATCGGTGACCTCAGAAATGTAAAGTTAAATTTAATAACATTCGTAAGCATAGAAAATTAATATTTTGAAAAATAAAAGCCAGTCTGGGACTTCAAACTGGAGTAAATCCCAAGTTTTCTTATATAAGAGATGCCCTAATATATGCCACTTATGTGTGCACAAGTATATATGTATGTATCAATATTTAATTAAGAATATTGAGGACAGAAGCTGTTCCCTACACAAACCCTTCCAATCCCCATTTTAATTAACTCACAAAAATGTGCACCTGTTTGTATATTATATTAATATTATATTTGTGGATGTGTGGGTACATAAATAAAGCCTGATGGTTGCATTTGTGATACTCATGCAAAATATTCCCATAAATGTCAACAGATAGGAAACTAATGCTACTTCGGCCTAGAAAAGAAATTAGGGAAACCTAGAATTTGATCATTTAAAATGATATGTAGAGATCTTACGTTTTTTTTAAATAAAATGAAATTAAAATGCAGCCAGCAAATATAGCAGAACACTAGTTATTATGTATATCGTATCAGATGTCGAAAATGAATCCAACTCATTCACACAGATTAAGGACTGATTAAATACAAGCTGTTATGAGAGAAAGCCAAAGAAACGCAGTAATTAATTCAATTACACAATTGATCGCCAGTAATAAGCATGAAATCCGAGAGGCTTATTAATTATTTTATCAAATATAATTTTAGCCTTTTTTCTTTCAGTAACCAGTACTGTTTATTTTCTCCTTTTGTCGTTTCGTCTCTACTTCAGTTTTCGTTCGTAATTTATGATTCATTCATAATGCAGAATTACCGATAGTGAAATTTTATATGGATTGAACGCGATTCCGGCGGATGAGTTTAAAAAATGTTTCCTGCAGTGGAAGGACCGCTACCAGCGGTGTATTGACGCTCAAGGGTCCTATTTTGAAGAATATTAGTTGTATAAGCCAAAAGGTTTAATAAAACTGCTTAAAAAAATAAGGCTCATTACTTTTCAATCAAACCATGTACTTTCAACCAAAAAAGCAAGTGGATTAAATTTTACATGAACTCTTTCCTTCTAGTAGAATTTTTGAGCATTTTCCAGACGGCCGGATTCTAAAGATTTTCGCACTCCTGCTTTTTAAACAAATTACGCATAATAATTTTCCTTGTATTATAATTATGCAGCCAGTTAGCTTTTTGTATATTCATTCCCTAGCATTATATTATTCCATTCCTCTGCTCCACTCAATACTTATAGCTTAACTACTACAATAGTTTACATCACGGACTCTTTCCGAGAGTTCCGGAGCCTTGCATAACGAGAGACTGATTGGTTCTTCAACATGAAATAAAGTAGACTGTTTTTTTTTTTTAATATGAAATTATCCCGCTGAAAGGCTGACATGGGAACTTAACAAATGTTTTTATTTTCCCGGGAGAGAGCCCACCTAACAGTTTTAATATTGGCAGTAGCAAGAAACTGCAAGAACAATTTATTGTTAGGGTGGCATGATTTTCCAAATATTTAGGATAAGCCCACGCCCTTTACCTTTGTTTACTGTTTTTAATAGAGGCGACTCTTCGACCTTCCAACTTGCAATGTTACCAATACTTATAAAATATATCTCGTATACGACGTCTTAGAAACTAAGGTGTTGATGTAGCTTCTTAAAGGAATTGCTCGCTAAGTTATAATGTGTCTCTGAAGGCAGGAATTATATTTTAATTAAATTTTTGTATCATACAGTAGGTTCTGTTTTTATGCGGTAGATACGTTCCGCAAGAAACAGCATAAAAAAAAACAGCATAAAAAAAGCTACTAGTTCTATAGTAAAACTATAGACACGTTTCAAATGCTAAAACCGCATAAATCTGAAATAATCGCATAAAAAAGGGCACTAGTCCCATATTATTACTATAGATACGTTCCATAGACCGCATGAATCTGAAATAATTAAATAAAATCGCATAAACAAAATATTGTATCTTTGAAAATTATATCTTCATATATCTTCCATACTTGTAGGGTTAGCATTTCTGATGTAATCTGTGATGAGTTTTTGCTTAGCTGGTTTAGAATCTTGTTTCTATGTACAATTCCCGATAGGTCGACATGCATTTTGTAATTAAAAAAAAAAAACCGCACTATTTCAAAACCGCATAAAAAAAAGCCGCATAAAAACAGAACCTACTGTATTTCAAGTAAATAATTGCGTTTTACCTATGACTATCAAAATCATAGGCAGACAAACGCCCATATATTAATTTTATTTCACATCAACTGTATATTTACATATATGTATGCTATGCTCTATAATTTGAAAACAACGTGCGTATCTCATATATCCACCTACACCTTCGTCCTGGCCTTGGTTAATGATTTCGCGAACAAACCAATTATACCACGCATGCTCCTACCATCCCCAACCTAAACACACTATTAAAAACTTTGCAACAAAGAGTACATTCCAAGTGCGGGCGCAGGTCTTGGCGTAGGCTCGGAAGGCGCTGCAGGCGAGAAAAACATGCATGATGCTGAGTTCACGTGTGCCCTATTCCGTTTCATTCAACTTACATGCGAAGGTCATAACTTAGGTGAGCACCATTAAATAACACACATTTAATAAAATTTATCATTAAAATAAAAAACGAAAATATTTCCAGATTGGCAGAACTATTTGCGTACTCAAGCAGGCAACACTACTACAGTCAATGTTGTAATATGTACAGTCGATTACTTGTTACGACTACAAGAATCTATAATGGACTTCTATTGGCACTACTCGAGTAAAGAGATCATTGATCCCGCTGGAAAAGCTAACTTTTTCAAAGCGATTGGTGTAGCAAGTCAAGTTTTTAATACCTTAACTGAGGTAATTCAAGGTCCATGTACATTGAATCAACAAGCTTTAGCCCATTCGAGATTATGGGATGCGGTTGGCGGCTTCCTTTTCCTCTTCTCCCATATGCAAGATAAATTGTCAAAACATTCTAGTCAAGTAGACTTACTGAAAGAGCTGCTGAATCTGCAGAAAGATATGATCACGATGATGCTTTCTATGCTGGAGGGCAACGTGGTTAATGGTAAGTGGACTTTTCACTATTAAATAATAATTACCTAAGCTTATAAAACTTGGATAATAATATACTTTTGTTTATGAGAATGATAATTAGAGTAAATAAAAGTAAAGGCAGAAAAACGTTAAATTTTAACAAACTACTCAGTGAGAGGCTGTGACATTTATATGACTTTATTTAAGTTATTTTACGATAGGGGTCTTTTATAGTTTTCCAGTAACTCCGGGTCTAACTAGAAAAAACAGGCCATGTGTAAAATATTAAAGATTATGAAAGGAATGTGGCATCATTCAGATGTCTGCCAAAAACTCTGCTGCATAGATCCGGCCATAGATTAGGCAGCCACCGTAGGCAAATCGGTTGGTAGGTGATTACCATTCGAATATCCGTGCATGAAACACCAAAATAATAGAAAAAGTATTTTCTAATAGCGGTCGCCCCTCGGCGGGCAATGGCTAACCTTCGAGTGTATTTCTGCCATGAAAAAGCTCCTAATAAAAAATATCTGGGGCCAGCTTGAAACAGTCCCTCCATTTGTGAAATAGCATCAAGACACACGCCTCAACTATATGTATATATATATATATATATACATATATATAAAGATCCGGTTCATTTGAGCAATGAGGTTATGGAAGGGGGGAAACCGCGGTTGGGGGTTTATTGGCATAGACTTGTAACCTCAAACAAACCCGCAAGTCTAGCGATCTTGGGGGCAAGTTCACGTCATTTGCGAAAATGATAACCATTCTCTTAAATCTTTTATAAGAAAGTTTTACCATTTTGGCCATTGTGTAACTATTGAGAAATACTTAGTTCACAAATACATCATATATATGTACATACAATATATTGTAGAATTATTAAAAATTCCAAAAACGGGCATTTCTTTACAAGATAATAACACAAAAAACTAATTGAAAAGCTTATTTATATATATATATATACATATATATAAAGATCCGGTTCATTTGAGCAATGAGGTTATGGAAGGGGGAAACCGTGGTTGGGGGTTTATTGGCATAGACTTGTAACCTCAAACAAACCCGCAAGTCTAGCGATCTTGGGGGCAAGTTCACGTCATTTGCGAAAATGATAACCATTCTCTTAAATCTTTTATAAGAAAGTTTTACCATTTTGGCCATTGTGTAACTATTGAGAAATACTTAGTTCACAAATACATCATATATATGTACATACAATATATTGTAGAATTATTAAAAATTCCAAAAACGGGAATTTCTTTACAAGATAATAACACAAAAAACTAATTGAAAAGCTTATTTAATATTTTTTTCGAAAGTGGAGTGAATAAGTATCCTATGTCGTTGTCACTCCATCTTACTACAATTTTTAACTCTGTTCGACTTTTCAGAGCCCATTTTTCCACATTTTTCTTAAAGTGCTAGTTTTTTTTGTTGGGTTCATATCCGGATTCTGTGCTGGTGTTTCAATAAGCTTTCTACACAATGATGATAGATTACCAGGTTTGGTCATCCCCTACGGTGAAAAAAAAAACCAAAACTATAGAGTATCTTCGACTGTAATCTATGCCTTTCACATGTATAAATGAGCAATAACACTGCGAGTTTTGCCTTTAACATCACTATCCTCTCTAAAACTATCACCACACGATATACCCAATGCAGAGGTGTGGCCAACGTCAGATCGTTAACCGACTCTCACCGATTTTGAAGGAATCAGCTGATTTGCTTATGTAAAGAAGTTGTGACGATGGTTTGTTGACGATAAAACTTAGATTGGGTTGGGGTGATATATAAAAAATCATCAACAGAGTCTTTCGTCATGTTACTTTGTTGCCGTCTGAACAATAACAGATTGAACGAGTGTATGACTACGTGCGAACAGAGCTGTCGAGTCCACACTGATGTGGCATCCGAAGTTACTCAACAATTTTGCTTCCTATGGGCAAACCTGGTAATCTATCACCCTGGCTATTACTATGTGTTTTGATAACAAAATTATCCCTTACCATCCTTCAATCCAAGCAAGAGCGAAACTCTCCGAAAACTGCACATTTCAAACCGACCGAAAATGTAACCGGAAATATAAAAAAATGCACAAAAATTAATTGGTTCACACAGAGCAACTGTCGTTGCGTTAACTCGTAATTTGAGGAAGAGGGAGAGACGAGGAAAGGGAGAGGTTACTGAGTTGCTCGTGCTCGTTCAACATGTTTTGTATTCTCGTTCTTCTCAATGTTGTTTACTGTAGAGGAATACATAAAATGATTGCAAGTAATGACGAAAAACAAAAATAATTCACAAAGATGAAACAACAACAGTTTCTCAATATGAACCCGGTGTTACTATCATATGTTTTCGTGATGGGTAATTTTTGCTAGCTAAAATTTTTCCAGCTTAAATTGAATAATTTTTTGGCGTTAACCAATGCCTACTTGCAAAAATTAGGACTAAATATTAAAACTTTTGGTTTTATCGAGCATAACTGCTATGTTGCTTCTAGTCTAGTTTCTTAAGAAAAGCTCTTATGGGAAAGAACCACCCCATACTCACCGCTCAATCAGATATTAACCAACCGCTAGAATGTTTTGCTTAATTTAAATATTTATTTAAACAGTAGTCATAGTAGCCTATTTTGCGTTCTAGTATCATAGGTTGCAAAGATGAAGAAAGTGGCTAGTAAAAATACCTTTCTCTGACACTTTGAAAGAATGGTATCTTTAGTTTTCGAATTTTTGACTACTTATATCTAATATTTTTTGGTAGCAAATTAATGCCAAACACTGTGAATACTTGAAATAAGTTAAAAAATAAATAAACTAACGATTTATGTATTTACAATTAAGGAACGATGTTTTTCCTTTAAAAAACTCTTTCTTGACAAACTGCATTTATTAGACGAAATTCAATCCAATTACAGGTACTATTGGAAAACAAATGGTAGACACGCTGGTTGAGTCAGCAAGCAACGTTGAATTAATTTTAAAATACTTCGACATGTTTTTAAAATTGAAAGATTTAATTGAATCTCCAAGCTTCGCTGAAATCGATTTAAAAAATGAGGGTTGGGTGACGCCAAAGGACTTCAGGGACAAAATGGAGCAGTCAAAGAATTACACACCGTGAGTTAATATAAACTAATAATTAATATAAAATATTGTTTTATTTCTAATATAATATCTAGTTTATTTCTTTATTGTAATATATTATTTTACGATATTTAAACAGGGATGAAATGGATTTTCTTTTGGCATGCTGTGAACGTAATCACGAAGGCAAAATTGATTACGGCGACTTCGTTGATCGTTTCCATGAACCATCAAAGGAGATCGGCTTCAATTTGGCTGTATTGTTGACCAACTTAAGTGAGCATATGCCTAATGAGCCCCGTTTAGCCAGATTTTTAGAGACTGCTGGGTCGGTACTTAATTATTTTGAACCTTTCCTGGGTCGAATTGAGATTTTAGGCAGCTCTAAACGCATTGAGCGAGTGTATTTCGAAATTAAGGACTCAAATATTGAACAGTGGGAAAAGCCACAAATTAAGGAATCCAAACGCGCATTCTTCTATTCCATAGTCACTGAGGGTGGTGACAAAGAGAAGTTGGAGGCATTTGTAAACTTCTGTGAAGATGCTATTTTTGAAATGACACACGCTTCAGGCTTAATGGCTACTGATGACGGTGGTGGCAATGTGAAGCGTGACACTGCCTATAGTTCATATATGAGTGAAGAAGAGGAAGAGAGGGCAGCAAGAGACCCCATTCGCCGAACCGTGCAAGCCGTTAAAGATGGACTTAAATTTGTAATACATATGTTGAGTCCATCCAATATTAAGCATCAAATAAGTGTAATGCAAACCAAGTCGATTCCGGAATTGATCATTGGATTCTTTAAATTAATATTTTACATGTTTTATTACACTGGCTATGGCAATTTCTGTGTAGTTCGATATATTTTTGGAATACTTATGAATCTAATGCGTGGACCGGCCCCGGAAGAAATTGAGGCTCCACCAATAGAGGAAGAACCATTTGGAAGAGCTTTACCACCATTACCTATTGAAGAGCCACCTGCACCAGTACAAGCGTTTGGAGATGTAAGCAAGGACGAAAATGGGCAGTACAAAGTAACCATACGCGAATCCCCAGGCGGAAATGCTCATTCTTCATTGGAGGAGACAGGTGATTTAAATCCGGATGATGGAGGAGTCGCTGGTGATCAACCAGCAGAAGGCGACCAGTATCAACTTCAAGAGCCTATTTCTATCGTAGACTTACTAGGTGGAGAAGCAGCCAAGAAAGCAGCACAAGAACGACAGGAAGCTCAAAAAGCACAAGAAGCAGCTATGGCTTCCATTGAAGCTGAAGCTAAGAAGTCTTCAGCTACTGCTCAAGAAACGCCTGCTGTTAATCAAATCGATTTCGCTCAGTATGCACACCGCGCCGTTAGCTTCCTTGCACGCAATTTTTATAATCTTAAATACGTTGCATTGGTTTTGGCTTTTAGCATCAATTTCATGTTACTTTTTTATAAAGTAACATCTTTTGGTGATGACGAAGAAACTTCAGGTGATGACGAACTTATACTTGGTTCAGGATCTGGTGGAGGCTTGGCAGCTTCCGGACTTGGTGGTGGTTCAGGAGATGGCTCTGGAGATGACGAAGGCGGCGAAGAAGATTTACCGGAACTTGTGCATGTCGATGAAGACTTTTTCTACATGGCTCACGTTATACGTATTGCTGCTTTGTTACATAGTTTAGTATCTCTCGCTATGTTGATAGCCTACTATCATTTAAAGGTACCTTTGGCTATATTTAAGAGAGAAAAGGAAATTGCACGCCGTTTAGAATTCGATGGACTTTTTATTGCTGACCAGCCGGAAGATGATGACTTTAAATCACACTGGGACAAATTGGTGATTTCGGCTAAATCATTTCCTGTTAATTATTGGGATAAATTTGTCAAAAAGAAGGTGAGACAAAAGTACAGCGAAACTTATGACTTCGACTCTATATCCAATCTACTTGGTATGGAAAAAAGTGCCTTCATGGCTCAAGAGAGTGAAGAAAGTGGTTTGGTGAAGTATATAATGAACATAGATTGGCGCTATCAGGTATGGAAAGCAGGCGTTACATTCACTGATAACGCCTTCCTGTACTCACTGTGGTATTTTTCATTCTCAGTGATGGGCAACTTCAATAACTTTTTTTTCGCTGCCCATTTGCTAGATGTTGCAGTAGGTTTCAAAACTCTTCGTACCATTTTACAATCTGTTACACATAATGGAAAACAGCTCGTTCTCACCGTAATGCTCCTAACAATAATTGTATATATATACACAGTAATTGCGTTTAACTTTTTCCGAAAGTTTTATATACAAGAGGAGGACGAAGAAGTGGATAAAAAATGTCATGATATGCTGACTTGTTTTGTATTTCATTTATACAAAGGAGTGCGGGCAGGAGGTGGTATAGGTGATGAGATTGGAGATCCCGATGGGGATGACTATGAAGTTTATCGTATTATTTTTGACATCACATTCTTCTTCTTTGTCATCATTATTCTTCTGGCCATTATCCAAGGTTTAATTATTGATGCTTTTGGAGAGTTACGTGATCAACTTGAGTCGGTGAAAGAAAATATGGAATCTAATTGCTTTATATGTGGCATGGGCAAAGACTTTTTCGACATAGTTCCTCACGGGTTTGATACACATGTGCAGAAGGAACATAACTTGGCGAATTATATGTTCTTCCTGATGCATCTTATCAACAAACCGGATACAGAATATACCGGCCAGGAAACATATGTGTGGAACATGTATCAACAGCGCAGTTGGGACTTCTTCCCCGTTGGTGATTGTTTCCGTAAGCAATATGAGGATGAGCTTTCAGGAGGAGGTGGTGGTGGATAGTTTAAGCAAAACATAAAATGAAGCAAGTAAGCTGACACTAAATAATTTCAGGAGCAAAATATAAATTATAAATAATAAATTTCTGTCACACAATTTTGTATACATAAACACTTCCTTGTACACTTCATTATAACTATGTGTAAATAATTTTCCTCTACCAGACTTATTCTTGAGTTATCTGTAGCCCAATAATCATTATTAATGTTTATAATAAAACTATTATTTTCTAAAAAACAAAAATGCATCTATTATTTCTGGCACAGAGGAAAAAGGAAATTTAGGTGCGACTCACTTATCATACTGCCCAAAAGGAAAGCTCTATATAAATTAAGATCAAAAGGATCTACGACCATGAGGGGTGGTAGTAGTAATTGTTCTACATGTGTATGTACATTGAAGTTGGTAATATTTTCTAAATTTCAAAATGTTTTATTCGTGACTGGATAGCAAACAAAACATCGGCACTTGTTTACGGTCAAATATGTACAGCAAGGGAAAACGAACTTAAAATGAAATGAATAACCTCCTTAAACTTACTACCACTACCATATGTATGTAAATATTGGCTTGTCATACATACACAGGCTGTGTCTATCCGCCTACTAAACTACGCCGACGAGATCCAGACATAACAGACATCTTCTGGACCAGACATTGTTTAGGCAGACATTAAACGACATTCACCGGGAGACTGTTACCACCTTCATAAGCTCCCGTCCACCGAATGCCGTAATCGGAGTCCAAGCATCACCTATAGCAGATGAAGAGCTCCAGCTTCCCCGTGAGACCCGCGTAACACTGGCACAATTATGTTCTGGATATTGTAACAGGTTAAACTCCTACTTATCCAGAATTGACCCCGACATACCAAACATATTTCCGGCGTGTGAAGATACCCCGCACGACACTAGCCACCTTTTCACATGCCCCTTAAAACCTACTCATCTAACACCCCTCTCCCTCTGGACCCAACCTGTCGAAACAGCATGTTTCCCGGACCCACCTCTAGATGAGCCAGACGAAGACGACCGGTGATTGGGTTTGTATTACTGCTACAACAACAACAACAGACCATCTAAAAACGAAATGGCGAAAGAAAAGTCCCAGAGAATCAGTAGTCGAATGGTGCAGATCTCGAAATATTTCTGGGACTCTATTTTCGGTATGAGACAAATACAAATTTTTGCTGCGGTTTTCATAATATTTGCAAACACTAAAATGCAACACTTGATGGCAAAGCTAAATGAATAAGTGAGGATATCGCGCATCGTTTTCAATTAAATCTTTGAGAATTTATTTCAGATATAACAGATATAATGTTCATTCTTTTAATGGGAAATCAAATTGTTTAAACAAATGTAAATAATACAGCTGTACACTGTTAAATTGAAGAATAAAGTTTTTACTGTTTTCAAAAACATTTCATTTCCAAATATTTCCTTCGTCTTCTTTTTTTCATATGTGGAATCAAGTCCAAAAATGTTTACGTACGGAAATCTCATTTTAATTAGCAATACTTATAATTTTAATTACCAAAAAAGTTTGTAAAATAATTAAATAATCCTTCTTATTGAGGTGGTCTTATTCCAATGTATATTTCAATAATTATACGTTTGAATTTACATTTCTGCTTTAGCTAGATCTGCGACATATTGCACCAAATCCACAAAATTAAAGTGATGGGACTTTGTTTTTTATCTATGTAGAACACTCAAATTCCCGTCGCACTTCATTTTAGAAAAAATGTGGCAATGAAGAAGCGGAGTTGAAGCACGGAGCATCAAATGTCGGATTCAAAAAAAATGTGTTTAATATTCACTCGGAAGAGAATACAGAACCTGCCTGAATGATTTGCCGTAAAAATGTAAACCCAAAATGTAAAGAATTTGTAGCGATCTGAATATTTTAGAAGCAATTTCCATACTGAAATGGGTAAGAAATTGAGTGATATTTGCGCATAAGTACTTTAAGAAGAATGTCAGTGCAGCTTTCAATATTAAATGTTGTCAGATCGGAAACCATCTGTGAACAAAGAAGAGTTTTCGACTTTAAGATCTGTCGCGACGTAGCCGAGCATTTAGAAACAACAAAAAAACAGTGGTTGAGTTGGTGCAGCAAATGTATCAGTAATAATAAAAATTAGTAAGGAAGAGACAGATCCCCCTAGTCTCTACTTCTGAATAGACTAAGACAAGGAATGTAAGTTTCGTTTGTAACATCCTTTTTATATTAATGATTTAAATGCGGAAAACAGCAAGAGTTGCAAGGGTGATACGATATAAAGTATGTCCTGATTCGAAGTAATTGACAGAACTGAATTTTTTTTTTTGGCTTTCGACTGTTTCGCAGGTACGATATCACCGGCACACAAAAAAAAAACAATTGTCTATACACCGGGCGCCACCTATCTACGGGCATGTTTTTCGACCCGCTGAATACGAATTTCAAGTCAGTTTGGGCCGTCCAGCCTTCAATTACTAGTAAATTGCAAAAAACCCCAACAATTAGCGAACTAATGGTGTTCGTATTACATTTTGAGTACCAACTGTCGCAAGCTGCACTCTCAGATTTCCAATATCATGCATGAAGAGTCATGTGACGAGGAGAAATTTTCATGGATAAATCACCGGTGATTTATCAAACCCCACTTCAACAATGAGGACAATTATGTGAGCTGATTTGAGTTGACGAAATAAATGAAATCGGTTTATTCATTGCCAGCAACTACATATATAGAGAGACATATTAAAAATTCAGAATGTATAAAATGTGATTTGCGAATAAAAAAAATTGTAATTTCGCTCCTGAATGTTTTTCGGATTACAGACTTTAAACAAATTACTTGCAGACAATGCGTGTAAGCGAAAAAGAAACTTCGCAAAAACTATAACAGAACTTTTATTTAAATAAATAAAACACTGAAATACATTTTTTTAATTTTTTATGATTTAAATGGTTTAATATGTTTGATATTAAAATTTTTACAAAGGCTGTACTCACTTAATTTTAGAGCGGAGAATTTTGCAATTAAAATTAAGTGAATTAAATTTACTGATTATACGAATTTCTTCGAATACGTTAGCAGTTCGTCCGTTTCTTTTTTCATTCACGAAATTTTTCGTAACCTTTAAATTATGCTACATGAGACATAGACCATTGAGGAACCGAGCATCCAAAACTAACTTCGGTAACGCACCGTTTGCATACCTCCCTCTATGGTAGTGTGGAAACTCAAAAATTTACAATGTTTGTTAAAAAAAAGATCCAATTATTGTTTCTTCCGCTGTGGCATCACTGGCTAAAGTTACAAAAATCCACAGCTTGACAGCGCTCTCACTAGAAACATAAGCACTGCGCCTCAAGGTGGATTTATTAAGGTGACAGCATTCACCCAGCTGAATTTTTTACCGTAGGTATGGCTTACGTCAAAATGATATGCTTTGTTTGTATGTATTGGTATGTTTACATTTGCTTGCTGATTTTGACGTGATGGTTGGACCAAACGCAACAACAAATACATGTAGGGTTTTACTTATATGTGTTTGCTGTCACCTGTAATAAATTCGCCTTGCTGCGCCTTTATTAAGATATTTTCGTCCACAACTTTTCCACTTAGGCAACTGCTGATTATTTTTGGTTACAATGTATATTCACGGTATATTTATTTACTAATATTTTTCCATAATAAACTAATAAATATTGCGTGTTTTACAATTTTAAGGGGTTATATACAGTTAGAAATTTCTAAAAAATCGATTTCTGTTTATTTTTTTTTTTCTTAATGTACATATATTTAAGAATTCTCACAGAAAATTTAATATCGTTCAGAGTGCTTGTAAAGAGCTTTTCAAACTTTAAACGCGTTTTGCTCAAAATAGTGTTTTCAAAGTCGGTGACCAATATTACTCGAAGACTGTGACCTATATTAGTCTCAAATTTTAACACGAGCTTCTTAAATATAGTTTTTAGTAATTAATCGAAGATTTTTTCTCACCCATAAATATTTTTTATAAACAATTTAAGGTCGAAATTTTGGTCAAAAATCGTTTTTTTTTTATGGAGAACCGCCATTTTGTCAATAAAATTTATTTTGCTTATTCCCTCAATTAATTACTAAATTTAACATTCTTCTTCTTAATCGGCGTATCCATGCTGGATGTTCGCGATTACATACAAACGTCATTGTGATCTTAGTCGTACAGTTGTCAGGTCATATTATTAATGATTTCATTATATTTTTGTCTGTTTTTCGCTGCTGCTGTTAATTCGCCGATTGTTTTGAGGCCTGTCCACTCTTTGATGTTGTCTAGCCATGTCATTTTCTTCCTACCAATTCCTCTTTGTCCTTCAATTTTTCCTTGCATCAGCAGTTTTAGAATATCATACTTGTCACCTCTTGTTATATGTCCGAAATAAGCGACCTTCCTCCTTTTTATGTCCGTAAGCATGTTCCTAGCGGTTTGCATTCTATTTAGCACTACGTCATTTGATATTTTGTCATTCCAGCTTATTTCCAACATTTTTCTGTAACACCACATTTCGAAAGATTCTAGTCGGTGTATGCTTACGGTTTCAATTTAACGAAATCTGTTTGGTTTTTTTAATTTTAAAGGATTCAGTTCAGAGATATAGTGGTCTCCGGAAAACGTCTTTTTTGAGAGGAGCTCGCGGAGATCAGCTGTAGCTCCTTTCCAAATAAATATTTTTACTAATACTAAGTCTTAAAATACAGTTGAAAGATAACATAATATGTGTACAAATTTTTAGATCAATAAATCCAAAAGTTTTCTCAGAAAAAATTCTGGAAAATTCGCTTTTTTCTAACTGTATATAACCCCTTAAACATATAACCCCTACAACGTTTGTTGTCATTCGTGCATTCGTAAATGATTTTGACACGTTTTCTTTATCTACCATTCGCACTGTTTCACAATGAGCAACGCAAATAAATACTTTTTTTACTGTGCAACGAAAGCTTTATACAGTCAGTGTCACGGCGAAGCTATTAAAGGTGATATTAACGGCGTACAGAAACTAAAGGTGGCACCTTCCGAAAACCGCTACGTTTTTTTAGCTGTTTTTTCAACCGGTTAACATCATGAATTATAATAATACAAAACAAACAAACGGAAGAGAAATTACTTGTTTGTAAATGTTCAGTGAATGAAATCAGTTGGTGGTAATATTGTGATTTTAAGATTTGTAATTTTTAAATTAAATAAACTAAACAAATAAAGAGCCGCGTGTTAAATTGTAAAATTGTCAATTATAAAAATACTTCAAAATGCAGTTTTTTGGTTATGCCAATGACGTCGTCAAAGCGAATTCGGAAGGCGCAATCTTTCATTCTATCATTCTTGAGTAGACCAGCTGATTTGCTTTTTCTCACAGTGTTTATTAGGATCTTAGCACATCCTTTCGCACTATCGTCACATGCTTCTAGCTCCAACTGCATGTCGTCCAGTAACGGGAATTCATGTTATTTTATTAACTCATTGATTGGTAACTGGATTTTACGAAAAAATTTTACCGACTTTGTTAGAAAGCGGTAGTATGTATTGATTTTTAAGCGAACTTCGATTTACTTTATAACTTTTTTACATATCGCAGGTTTTTGTACGTCACGGCGAACTATGACGGAATTAGAATCGTAAAAATCATCGGTACGCTATAAAATGTTGACCAATTTTTTTTTTTTTTTTGTAAATATCAGTTTATTCTAAAAACATAAAAATAGATAAAAGGTATAAAGTGAAACAACCAGTGTTGTGGAGACTGTTTACAAAGCCCAAGCATGGTGAAGTCATCGGTCGTCATCGTCAATCTCATCTAACGGTAAGTTCCGTAAACATGATGGGTTTGGCTTGGAGGAAAAGAGATGTTAAATAACTCTAAAAAGCCCTTTCGTACACTTTCGTGCACCGTAGACGCCAGGAAGTAAGCGCCGTAAAAAACGTGGCACTCGATGTATTGAGCATTTAAAATATTCCATGTTTTTTTATAAATAAACCCGTTAGAATATGTTTTAATTTAAAATAAAATAAGGTAAATTACAATTTTGAACTACGCCGTTTACACAACAAGTCCATGCTATTATTCGTGAGTATTATAAATACTTAAGTTAGTTCGGTCCGATTTTGTGCTATGATGGCTAATTTGTCGAAACCTTAAAGTCTTGAAACTGGATTTCAATGAAAAGTGCGTTCTTAATTAGTTCGGTTTTAGTTTAACAAATAGTTTTAGTTTTAGATTAACTATATAAACGCAAATAATTACTCCGGGGGCGATTTATGAGTACTCCAACCATGAAAACATTTCGTGAAACGTTTCGACTCCTTATTTTTCAATGTAAGGAATAGTTTTCGCGGTCTTTCAGGTTGTTTAATGCGCAAATGTTGTATATAAACCTGAAATACAACTATAACAATAACAACAATAATTATTTTTGACTCTGTGTTACTACATGCCTGTGCTGACTTGTACGCCAGTTTAATTTCCACTTCACTGCATCTAGAACCAAGCCACAAAAAAACTTGTTCACCATTGTCCAATATCATAATGTCGTCATCTGCCAAATCGTCCTGACAAAAATCAGAACATTTTTCTGCAACAGTGAAGTAACCTTTTTCATTGGAGCATCGGAATAGTCTGGTATAATTCATAAAATCTGCATTTGTATCGTAATCCTTGCGACCACCCAAAGCCACCCAAAAGAAATTTTCTGGCTCTTCCCCTTCATTTAGAATCTATTTTTAGTGAAAAGCACATAATTTATATTCGTAGATTTCCGATTCAAGCGCTGAAACTTACCTGTAAACTAACCCATGGGTTGTTGAACATTTTTTCAGCTATTTCCTGGACAAGCTTAGACTCCTCTGCTGTAGATTTTGAACCCAACCAAACATAAACAATTCCCGATTGTGATTCGTCTTCCGTGTCAAAGGGAACATATAAAATATAACTGAAAAATTCCATTGTAATTAATATAAAGTGAACATAAATGAATAAAAAACATTGAAACATTACCAGAATGCTGAATTTAAATTTACTGCATCTGGTTGAATTTGAATCAAACGTGTACACAACGCTCCACCATTAGATCGCAAGTGAAAGAACTCTACAGACGGCTTTAAAGAACTATTATTTGACTTGTCTTTACGCTTTCCTGTGTGAATTATAAACTTGCGTTTAAAATGGGCCATGAATTTCAAATTTTCTTGCTGCTGATGAATCCGCACTACTTCTAGCTCTTCTCCAAACATTGCTTTGAATTTTTTTTGTAGAGTAAAAGTAAAAGTCAACCATCCCATATTACCGGCATTACGTCCTTGCCAAAAGTATACGACACATTGAATTTCGTCATCCGATTGCTTTATGTCATCTATCTCACCGTCTTCTTCTTCAACAGGTATACAGTACCGACAAAGGAATACATAACACTCTCCCGTATAAAAATTACCCAATTCTTCTTCCGGTAATCGAACAAATTTTTTGCCTTCTAATACAAATGCTTCCATCGCTTCAAGATCGTAATTCCAGTCCTCCTCCAGTTGCTCAGCCTCACTAAGCGGCATTGGGTTTTGACGAGGCATAAAAAGTGCGGCTAGATCGGCCCTAGTCTCTTGCTTACGAGCCCATTTGGTTAAGTCTGCGCCCGTTTTGGCAACAGACTTAGCGGTGCGTGTGAAATCAACGGCCATTACTTCATCCCAGCCTACAAATTTAGATTTAAATATTTGCGACTCAGTTCCTTCCTGCAAGCGAGTTACCAAGGCAAAATCAGGACGACTTATCATTTCAAAGAGTTCTCGCGATAATTTTATCGCGGCTGCTCGAACTAGCCTGGTGGATTTCTTACCAAACCATACAAACAGATCTGTATAGCAGTCCAAAATATAAACATTTTTGCTATTTAATAAAGTGTGCACCAATTTTTGATTTGCCAATTGCACTTGTGGTAACTCTAAATATCCCATCCCAAGTTGAACCTGATAAAGGCGAGAGATGGTAGGCTCAAAACCATCCAGCACATGCTGAATAATTTTCTTTTTGGATATTTCTTGTGGGTCAACGCCCAAATTATTCCAAAAGTCATCGCTTTCCTCCCCTGCAGATTATTATTGTCCTTTTATTTATAATCACAGAAGACGTCCAAAACTAAAAACTCACCTTGCATTTCCACTATGATATCACATTTATTTTTTCTTTCTGTTTTATTAATTTTTTCGGCCATTAGGCGTGTTTTGGAGTTCAATGTGTTCTTTGATGCGCACCCGAGCCAGATATACAATTTGACACCACAGTCTAACATAAATGTATATCGAGGATCTAGGGAGTCGAAATGTACAGCGACAGGCTCCAAGTGGACCGATGAACCAGCGGCATGCACACGATATAAACGCATGGTATACAACATGTCTTCGACCGTGTAGAAGCCTGTAGCAGTGCGTCCACCTTGAATGTACGTAACTTCCGTATCAAAGAGTGCCAAAAATTCTTCAGATTCATCGTCTGTAAATCATATTTAAATATATATTAAATTCTTTACAAAATAACATTTAAAATACAAAATAACATAACAAAGCGCACCCATCAAACGTTCAACAAGCAATTCATAATGTTCATAATTTCCACTTATAACATATATATACATATAATTGGCGCGTACTCCCTTTTTGGGTGTTTGGCCGAGCTGCTTCTCCTATTTGTGGCCTATTTGTGGCGAATCCGAACGGCAAATATTTTTTATGAGGAGCTTTTTCATGGCAGAAATACACTCGGAGGCTTGCTATTGCATTCCGAGGGGCGACCGCTATTACAAAAATGTTTTTCTTAATTTTGGTGTTTCACCGTTATTCGAACCTACGCTCTTTCTGAATTCCGAACGGTAGTCACGCACCAACCCATTCGGCTGAGCCGCCGCCACTTATTCAGTTATATTTTAAGCTACAACTAAAATCTAAGATCAATGTTTCGAGTAGGCTCGTTGATTTTAATACCTTATTAAAAAACATTGGGGGGATCAACAGCACAACAGCATGAGTATGTTTTGCAGATATTGAACATATATTTTCGTTTGCAACGACACAGTTTTAATGGCAACTCTTGCAATCATGACAATTATAAATTAGCTTTTGGGTTTAGTAACAAATCCGTTTTTGGGCAAAGGGCTGTTTTCCCATCTAACCAATAAAATTAGCTTTACTAACTGACCCCCAAAAATATTCTTAACTTTGAATTGCTTTTTCACCTAGAGTTCGCTCTTTTTTTATGAGTTTTATTGAACTATATTTAGCTCTTTAAGAAAGGATTATATGAACAAGATTTATCTATTGAAGCAAAATCGTAAAAGATATATTAGGAATGTAAATCATTATTTACAGCTACCAAAAATTTAGCTTCTGTTACTTCTATGCAGCCGAACGCACTCCGAGCCTATGCAGGCAACTTTTTTCAATAAGAATGCTTTTATCCCGATAATTTTTTCATATCACCAATTAATTTCAACTATACGTACTTTGCTCTTCACGTATTGTACGACAACGTGCTCCTAAGTAATTGCGCAAATTAACGGCATGTATTGCAGCACAAGCGCGTTTGTCTAAAGTAGCCTCATTACCGATCCAAAAATAGATTTGCCATGCAAGTAGGCCCAAGTCATCAACAAATGTTTTGAGCACGATATAACAATCGCCTTCATAAAACTTTCCATGTGCCACTTCCTCGATTTTGTTAGGCAAAAAATTTTCAATTTCCCAAATGGTAAGACCCGGAAGTTGTCCGTCTTCTTTTTCAAAAAACTTTGAATAATCTAGTTGAGGTTTTTCTAATGATTCATCCCAACGTTTTGGTTTAAGCGATTCGTGTTGCAAATCATCGAGTGGGCCGAGAGACTCTTCCTTATCTTTCGCCACATCCTTCATACCTTTCAGTATTTTAGCTGAATCTTGATCAGAATCGGCTCGTGGCCCTCGGCGCAAGCGTATTTTACGTGCAGTAGAATCCTTAATATTAGAGGTCACTGGCACTACAGGAGGTACAGCAGCACCAGCAAGAAGCAATTGGGTTTGTAGGGAAAAATCTATATTATAGAATTCAACGCCAGCTCCTTTTATTGCTTCAGATGGTTTGGGTGGCATAATCAGATCGGGATTGTTTCGCAAATCAAGTTGATCTAAACCTTCAAGCAAATGAATGGCCTCTGGTAAAGTTATGAGTCTGTTTGAGCTCAAATTGAGCTTTTTCAAAGCTCCACAACGGCATAAACCTTCTGGTATCATCTCTAAAACGTTGTTTGATGCTGAAAATGTCTCCAGAGAACATAATTTTCCAATGCCCGAAGGAATTCCATCGAAGTCTAAACGATTATCATTTAAATAAAGGCAACGCAGATGTATTAATTTACATATAGCTGCAGGTAATGTTGTCAGTAGATTGCGAGATAAATTTAGTACTTCAATTTTTTGCCAATATTCAATGTTCGAACTTAATTCGGTAATGGCATTGTCACTGAGGTTGATACGTTTTAAGTTGGGCAAATTATATACACAATCGGGTATTTTCGGCAACATATTTTTCGATATATCCAATTCCGCTAAATTTGATAAGCTGTCCAGTGATGTGGGGAAATTTAGAAGAGTACGTTGTGTATTGCGCATGTTAAGGCTTTCAAGATTTTGCAAGGATGGCAATTGGCGGAGTTGGAACAATTCTAAAGGATTGTCAGCCAAGTTTAAAGATTGTAGATTCGCCAGTCGACGTGTTTGTGGAGGCAATGTTTCCAATCGGTTATTCGAGAGATCAACGAAAAGTAAGTCAGTCAAATGGATGAATAGGGCTGCTGGAATAGATTCAATTTGATTATTACTAAGATTTAATACAAGAAGACTTTTGGCGCGCTCCAAACCCTCCGGTACTTCTTTAAGTTTGTTATGTGACAAATCCAATGTTGTTAGTTCTTCTAATCGAAACAGTTCTGGTGGAATGCCACTATTTTTTATTTGATTGCAACGCAAGTTTAAAGAGCGCAAACATGAAAGCTCCGTCAATTCTCCATACAGTTTTTCCAAATCATTGTGTTTTAGGGAAAGATACTCAAGTTTAAACAAATTCCCCAATTCTTCAGGAATTTCACAAAGAGAAGTGTTATCCAAGGTTAGCCATTGAACTCGGTTCATTTGCTTAATAGCAGCCGGAAATTTATCTTTCTAGAATATAAAAAAGAACTCTGCGTCACTATATCATAATACGTATGTACAAATGTAATGTTTACATATTGCAAGCAAACATTACAAACACTTATAAAGATAAATATTCATAGTTGTAATACTAACACTGAAGTCATTTTTTGTAAAATCAACACCTCGAACAAAAGGCAATACACCAGTCGCCATTTTTTTAAACTATTTAATAGGACTAATGAGATAAACTTTAATAAACGAAGATTTCTACCCCAACAAAGCAATAACGCAAAATATATTTATATCAATTTCTGTAAATATCGATGAGGAACGATAAACACAACTCATTAATAGGTCGTTCACAATAGATCCGTTCAACCGTAGCGGCAATGAATTTGACTGACAAGAGGTTGAATGTGTGTATTTAATCGAATTCGCTACATACGCCATACTGGAATGCACAGAAACTGACACCTTTCAACTTTTGACGTACGGCAAATGCGGCAAAAATGACAACTGTTTAAAACAGACCAATTTTTTGCGTATTGCGCAAATTATTATCGGTGGTGTTTTTTAGTATTTCGAATACATAATTTTAAATTATTGTATCTGAGTCTATTCAATTGCACTCTTTCCTTTTCAACAAAAGCTCAAAAGAGTATTGGAACAGGCTCGTGTAGAAGCAATTATAGAAAAATGTGGCGATCGCCACAGATGCGTCCGTTAAGTAGCTATTTTGAAAATTAATCATTCTTTATGTAATATTCCCTGAAATTTTAATTGAACAGTGTCAATGGCGTTCTAGGTCACTTCGCGACCGGTATATCAAAAAGCAGCAAGGCACCTTTGGGAAGTGCAGCGAAGGAGTTTGGTGGATGACAGTATATGAAGTCGATGGCGTTTCACGACGACATGTGGCGCCAAGAAGGCAAGTTTTAAGTGTCTTTAATAATTACTATATCAGAACATTTTGTATCACAAGCTTCGATAGCAAACCAAAATAAAAGAAACCGTGTTACATTCGCCGCCGATCATTGAGATTTACTCTGATGAAGGGTATGAGCATCAGCCCGGAAAACTTAACATCGGAAATAATTCAGCCGAAACAAGAAAAAGACTACGAGCAGAAGCAAAAGAAAAAGGGACGAGGATCGTCTGAATACGCTGTGTGGTGTTGTTAGCGAGTGGTTGAAGAAAGATGCAACTTCAGCACCAGTAAACCGAAACGCTTATTTTTTTAAAGTGTTGGACACCTACCTGATAAATCATTCGGAAGATGTCCAAGACAGGCTAAAAATACATATTTTAGATTTAGTTTCGAGTGGTGGGCAAAATATGTGTTGTTGTTGTTGAGGTGGTGGATTATTTGTACTAAATAATCTTAATTAGCGACTAGCGGCTTTTTATTACCACTATTCTTGTGTGGTGTCCTTTTTTTCTTAAGCCAGATCCATTCTTCCTGCGTGAAGGTCGTGGTGCGGGGGCTTAGTCGAATAATTAATCAGACCTTATCGTTGGATGGTAGTGGGTTCGGTTACGGACATTCCAGTATTGAGCGAGTTCACTCCATTTCTATGGTTCGGGGTGCTTTTTTGAACGATTACCAAGTTCTGCCAATTGGAGGAGCAAACATCTTGAAAAAGCGACCCGTGCCGAGGTTCAGCCTGGCTGGGGACCCAGATCAAAAATAGCCCATTCGGGAACGGAGTGTTCCGGCTACATTGCGACCTCCGGTTCTATCTAGCCTTACCTGTGAACTTAAAGAAATATATTTTTAGCAAGGAGGACGGCCCTCCCAAAAAACCGACGAAGGTGAACCCGACTGCTGCCCCAGCTGCGAGCAAGGTCATTATTTATATAGAGGGGGCCATTAATAAGATATAGAGGGGGCTTGAGCGATAGGGCCGGTCCCAGCAGGATCAACCCCGCTTAGGGCGAACAATCCCCATTTCCCCTCAACCTCTTTCAGGGGACGGGGGTCGGCACCTACTTCTAGGCTTAACCGGCAGGCGGCCGTAGAAGGGCCTAGTACCTCTAGGCGAAGTACAACTGCAGGACAGGGGGGATTGGCTAAACATGTCCGTCCCTCTAAGCAAAACTACTACGAAAAATAGGCGGCCAGTAGGGTCTTATTTAGACTAGGAGAGGTAGCAGCAGATCAGCTAATAGAAGAACAGGATAAATCGCTGGATTGGCCAAAGGGAGTAATATCCGTCTTGAGAAAACCGGCGGGTGCTACTCCTAAAAGGCAACGATCCGAAGATAAAGCGGAAGAAAGGTCGCCAAAAAGCAAAAAGTAGGTACCCAACTTTTAGTGAGGTCGTAAAAGGCGGGGGCGAGATATCGGCAATCATTGGCAGAGGAGGAAGGGACCATTCCTTAGGAAAAATAGAGGTGGAGTGAGGAGGCTATCGCCGCAGATTACCTCCAGATCCTAGAGGAACACCCCGGACCTCCTCTTCTTTGCCATGACGCAGGCTGGTATCAAGGTAGAGCAAAGCTCATCCCCTGCGAAGACGTCAGGTCAGCCGCGCTCTATAGGTTGGCCGCAGCCAAGGTAGGAGAGGTTTGGCCGGGAGCCAACTCTAAACGGTTAGTAAGGAAGAAATTCCGAACAGACCTCGAGCTCGAGTTTGGATTCCGACCAAGCCGGCTGAGCCAAGCAAAATTTAGCAGATCTTTAAGTCCTGCAACAGCGACCTGCCAACCCATAACTAGAAGGTAGAAAGAGTAGAAGGGCCAGTACAAGGTAGAATACAGGTGATTCTCATCTTGAATTGAGAATCGCTCGCCCCACTGACGCAGAAGAACAATGTTGTGAGGTTCGGGTTTATTGACGCAACCATTCGGATCTACCGCAGTGGCGAGCCAGCTTTGGACTCAAATGAGGAGAGTGACAAAGTCGGCTTGCGTCGCAAAAGGGTTGGTCTGCAACCAAAGCTCAACCGATTCTGAGAGGCTAACAGGTGTAGGGCCGCTCTTCAACGTAGAGGATCTCCTCGCTGACACTGAGGGTGGGGGGATTTCGGAGAAGGGCGTTAATGTCACGATGGTGGAGATGAAATGCACAGATTAACACGAAGCTGATCCAATATAATCTCCACCACTGTAAACTAGCGTCATAATCTGCGGACTCGGAGTCAAGGGCTTCAAACTAATTGCCGTGCAACACACAGGTAAGATTCGTAGCTGCATCCTAGCTAGAAATAACATCAATATTTGATAAAACCTGCTTTTGGACAGCCTCCGCCTATATGGCCTATGAAAAAGACGCCCCGCAGGATGAGGTTCAGGCACTCGTGAAAGAGGCATCTCTGAAGAGAAAACACCTGGTTGTCTCCTGCGATGCAAATGTACATAACACCCTGTGGGGGAGTAGCGACACTAACTCACTAACTCTAGAGGTGAGTCTTTACTTGAATTTATTATATAAAGCAAAATTAGTGTGTTGAATTTAGGCTCAGAGCTTGTCACAATAAATAGAGAGAAAGTTCTGGATATCACAATAAATAGAGAGAAAGTTCTGGCTTCCGACATATTTTCCAACCACGTTAAGAGATGGCGAGTTTCAAACGAAAATTCGTGCTCAGACCATCGATACATTGAATTTGGAATTGACATTAGATCCCTTGAAGTCGGGAAGTTTAGAAACATACGAAAAACCGACTGGGGAGTTTAGAATAATAAACTAAGAACTTTACTGCCAAGGTGGTGTCCTCTCTCCTCTCCTGTAGACTTTGTCGGTAAACTCCCTTTTGCTGACCCTGGAGAGAGGGGTCTGCCCCGTCACTGCATACGCAGATGATCTAGCAATTGCTGTTAAAGGCAAATACCCTAACACCCTTATGGACATTCTGCGCTCTAACATGACCACGCTTAGTAGCTGGAGTTAGAGTAAGAGGCCCGCTATACGTCCCGCAAAAACTGAAATAATTCTCTTTACAAAGAAACATATCCTTCCAATAGTCCCCCCGCTGGTTTCAAAGATGTGGAGATTCCTTCGCTAATAATTCTTGTAATAGCGTAGAATTGGCGATGTGTTGTTGCCCACTCGCGGATTGTAAAAACGTTGCTAAATTTTTCACTTTGGCGGCAAAAGGGAAACGGGTTGCTCTATGGCGTCGGCGACGTTGTCTGAATAAATTAATCACTTCGTGCTTCTCCTTTAATAGTATTATGTATTCGCTTATTGTCGATTGTGATTGAAGTCGATTGGATGTAAGCTGTATAAAAAGTTTGTCAGTCTTCTCACTCCCAGTGAGAACTGTTCCAGAATTGTTCTAAAATGGAAAATTGTTTAACTCATTTGTTGGCCTAGGACCATGCATAATGCTATTATAATTATTAAATACTGGTCTCGAAAATATCGGCGACGATGTAAACGGCACGCCGGAACTACTTAGTGTAGAGTGTGTTTGGCTCTTTATTGAATACGTTGGCGCAAAGGTAGCGCTCGCATGACGGCATGGCAGCGTCGTGATAGTCGACGGCATGGCACCGTCATGATAGTCGACGTCGAAAAATGTGAATAACTGTTAACGGCCGTTGGCGAGATTAGTTAAAAGCGTTAATGCATACGCTAGAACCGCAGCGAAACAACCAGCACAACGGAATATAATATTTACTTTCACAACAGGAAAATCTGTTTCACAGTAAGTTTTACACGTCACGGCAGTCGAAATCCTTGCCGCTATGGAAGGAACTGATCTTTGTGACAGCGGTGAAGACCGCCAGTAAGGAAATAATCGCCAAGTATTTCTGTTCCACGTTATAATACATCCACATATAAGTACATAGATGATCTACTTTTTCATGATTAACTCTAAAACCGTGAAAAAAATCGAGATTTCCCAAACGAAATTCCTCTACCTATAATATATATATATGTATGTATATAATAATACAAGATAATAACCATAATTTTTGACATACAACCCTGTATCATCAAAATAAAAACTAAATAAAATGGACACCGGCAAAGAAAACAGGTTTATAGACATAATTGTTATAAATTTTTGTTAAATATTATTAATTAGGCATTCATATTACAGAAAAAATGTTTGTCCATAAACGCTTTGTCCTCTTATTACTTATTATAAAATGTAAAATCGAATTTCATGCGCATTGGTGCCATAATTTTTTGAAGCCGCAGTAGACGACGGTTACGGATTTCCTCCAACTGTTTGTTACTAGTAGCCAATTGCGCAATTAAATTAGCTATTCTTTCTCTTTGGATTTTCTTCATATCGCTAATAATAATAAAACAAACCAAAAATTCCAAAATATTCTACCAAATCAATTTCTATGAAGAAAAAAGTTTCAAAGCAGTATTGACAGCTGATTGTCTGCTTTGTGTGAACAGGTAGATTAATTTTGTGGATTTATTGCTAATTACTGCATATGTGAACGTACTTTTACTAAGGAATAAAATCGATTATTTCCCATCTTTGATATAAAAAGTTTATGTTGTTTGTAGGTTTGATTACTCTACAATTTTGGATTTAATTTAATGTGTAGGTTTGCTTCCAAATGAAATATATATAAAAGCTTTAGAGTGTAAATTAGGTGACAAACGGTTAAGAAAATTATTAAATTAGATCTGTGGTGCGACAGTCGATTATCTTTTTTATATATCTGTTATAGATATGTTATGACAAGTCTATTACCCGGCACGGAAACAGAACTCTCTAAGATGGTGTTAACTTCGACGGAACAATACACAAATGAAGTTGAGGATATCGGGAGCGAAAGTACATTAACTGCTGAAGCATTCATTATAGAAAATGCCAAATGCTTTCTTTGCGATCGTAATTTCGTCGAAGGTGAAGGTACCTTTCTGATATTTGAAAGCCGTTTGCGAGATGATGGAGGAATTGATAATCCATTGTCCTTCATATTATCAACGGCACTAGGCAGGGACCTGGATGAAACTAGCGCCCATTCAGCCGTAAGATTGTGAAAATGTATTTTTAAATGTTGAATTTTAAAGTATTATTTGCAGTTACTTTGCGAGTCGTGCAACAAAAA
The DNA here is from genome assembly GCA_037575425.1 of Anastrepha fraterculus. Classification (NCBI taxonomy): domain Eukaryota; kingdom Metazoa; phylum Arthropoda; class Insecta; order Diptera; family Tephritidae; genus Anastrepha; species Anastrepha fraterculus. The sequence continues at coordinate 185,740 of JAYXIM010006598.1, read as the reverse complement.
TGTCATTGAGTTTGAAAAGCTACTTCAGAAGTTTTGTGAAATGCGCATTCGTATAATCACTTCTTACAATCAGACCGTAGAGGGCTATAACATTGAACCAATTCTAATTGATTTTGACGGCGAGATTTCTCACGGAGATAAAACCGAGGTTAAAGATGTGCTTGACAGTATAATTTTTGATGAAGCAAAGAGTAAAAAGGAGAGTTTAAATACGAGTATAATCACACCACCTAATGAAAGCCAGAGATGTTGGGAAAACAATGGAGCAGAGAAAAATAATTCGGAAGTTCTTGTGAAAGCTGAACAATCTTTGCAAGACCCAGATTTAGTCGAAGAGATAATAGACAATGAAACAATTGTTGGCGAGTGCATCATTTCGCATACTGATTCTGAAGTTAGATCAGAATACGGCGAAAGCAGTTTCGTAAAATGTAATGACATTGATTCGGACTTACGTGTTAATGCTGAGCAAGGTAATACTTTTATTTAAGTGATAATAGCAGTGCCAGGGGCCAGAAATAATATTTGTGAAATTTGCTTTCCTTCCCGCTCCAATTTTCATGAGAGGGGCCAACCAGCAACACCCCACAGTGTTCCGTGAGTTAGACCAGGGCAGAATTTCTAGAACAAGTATCGCACTTGGGTCCTTACAAAAAATTGTATTTATACCAAAGGCAGGAAATAAGTAACCACTTCATCTTAAATCCTTCGATGCTTCGTGTAGAGTGGGAGTAGAAAGGCTTCAAGAGTCTTCACTACTGGGGAAAGGAGAGTTATCGGACGAGAAGAATCCCCTTGGGTGGCGGGTTTCCCAAGTTTCAGTAGTAAGACCACTCTACCTGATTTTCACTTGTCAGGAATAATGAGAGTGGCCATAGACATAGTGAAGACCCTTGTGAGGTACTATACTCCCAATGGACCCAGCTTTTTCAACATCAGATTTAGTCCGTTAGGGCCAAAGGTTTTAGATGGTTTCATATGGTTGATGGCCCCCTGAAGCTCATCGCTGAAGAAAGCAAGTGGCGTACTGTTGTACGTCAGTTTGTGCAGCCGTCTGGTGGCACTACGCTTGGATCTGATAGTCGGGGGATAGACAATGAATTGCCGGCTAAAATAGCTCGCGCATCTCTTCGGATCAGACGAAGCACGACCGTTGAAGGTGATATCCACCTTGTCGTTGTGCTTCGTCGGGCTCGACAGGGACCTTACCGTGGACCAGAGCTTGCTCACACCAGAGGTGAAGTTGCAGAACTTCAAGTGCTCTTCCCATTTAGTCCGCTTGTGTTGGGTCACCAGTTGCCGGATCTCTAAATTGAGATCATTTATGCGAGGATCCCCTGGATCGGTCTGGCGTAGGAGGTGACGCTCGTTTGCCAGAACTGCTGCTTCTGATGGGAAATTGGGGCATACGTCCCCGATCCTTCCAGCAGGTATGAAGCGGGCCGTGGCAGCTGTGATCACCTTGCGGAATGCGCGTTCGCCTGCGCGTATATTGGTGGGATTGGGGAGAGCGGCGAAGATGTCCTCAGTAAATTCCGCGAATCTGGTCCAAGAAGCTTTATTAAAGTTGATGTATGACCGGTGATCCGCGGAAACAAAGGCGGCAGGTTTCTCGATCGAGACGATAATGGGCAAGTGGTCTGATGCAAGCGATAGCATAGTCACTGCAAGATTTGCACTTGAATGTCAGGTTCCGAGGAACCCTGGTGTGACACACGGAACAGACTGCGTGGGGGATCAAGAGCTGCTAGTTTGTCCTCGCAATGGGATAGGAGCAGAGGGGTTGTGGGTCAGAGAGTGAGTTATGTTTCACCGATTAGGTTTGATTAGTGGCGGCAGTTTGAAGTTCCGGTATATTCGACGATGAAGCCGTTGAGGCAGGGACCCCCAAGTGGCGGGAGCAACACGTGGCCACATACCGTGTGGACCACTTTCTATGTGTCTTAAGGCCTGAACAGGTCTTAAGATGGCACCACCTCTTGCACTTGTTGCACTTAACCGAGGTGGAGTTCAGGTGGAGCCGTTTGTGGAATATGCAGCAATAGAATACTTCTGGTCCAGGGTTGGGTTCAATACCAGCCCTAAGGAGAAGTATTTGCAGTAAACATGCTGCGAGGGATTGCTCCTGTGACGATAGATTGAGGGTGGGGTACGATACACTAGACAGGGTTAGTTTACTGGGCCGGCAGCCCTTGGTCGGGAAAACCGGAGTCATTCCAGTAACGTAGAACCGGCTGCCATGGAAATTAGATCTGAACGTTTGCCATTTTCTCCGACGTATCCTTCTTCTGGTGGCAAGACGCTCGTTCTGACCGTAATTTTTTCTTTGAACGGTTTTTTTCTGCTGTTAGGTGTTAGTGTGTATTTAGAATATTAATATTATATTATCGTTGATATCTTCTTCAATATTTATTACAATGTCTGTTTGAGCGAGCTTGCTCATGAATTTCTTGTAGTACAACCAATTTGTTGTATTTCATGTTAAATATGGGTGCTCTTGCAATACGATCATGACTAGTGAGATTTCCATCAATATTTGCAGTAGCCGCAAAGTCAATCAAATCTGTTATTTTTTTTAAGGTCAGACCTGGACTCAAAACCAGGACGGTTTCGTCTCGCGATAAAGTTATTATAAATATGTCGGCTTTTTGGGTATATGATATTTGTAATATTTGTAAAGTACGCAACAGCGAAATCCATGCATATTTTTAGGCTATGAATTGTATCAGGACAATTGCGACCTTCTGCAAGTTGTTTCTTGTTATTCTTTTATTGTCAACTTTGCGACATATATTTGGAACACTCTCGTACTTTGCATACTTTAGGGAAGGTATTTTGAATTTTATGCTATTGTATAATCGTGTTAAACATAGAGGATTCCACTAATATGACTGTATACTGGCCCAGGATATATGTAGATACCAATACTCATAGTGCAAAATGTATTTTTGAAACACGATCATGACTAGTGCAACACGAAAGTATGAATACAGAACTTTCTTAAAATTGTTCTTATTTAAGATGGTGTGAATTGAAACTGGAACAGAGTTCCAGATATGGGTAACATTCTTGCCGAGGTTAGATAATTGCATTTAAGTACAATTGCTCTGCTCTCGCTACTACTCTGAACCTGAACAGATGAGTGGTGGAGCAGGTAGCGCAAAACCCGCTCGAAGCAAAGTTTCGTTACTGCTAATAGCTTAGAGTACTGGTAAAAAAAATGTCAGTACTCTCTGTAGTTGGAGAAGTAGCAGAAAATTTGGAACTCTTCTGGAGCGTACCTTGCGAATTATTCATGTGTTCTCCAGATAGCACTACTACTCTCACTTCTGTTGCGCTACTACTACTCTCATAGATGCTACTTGAGCAGTGTTCGTTTTTGTTTCGTTAGTGCGGAGTCACACTGTGCGTTTTCACCGGAGCGTTGAAAACGCTCCGGCGCGAAAGGATGGCAATGACGAACGCGTTTGTATGACAGTTGTCACACTATGCGTTGTCGCCGCACATACCGGACGGTTGCCGCAACTTGCTGCGGCGATGCGGCTTGACCGCAAGACCGGAAGACATCGACGACACAAGTATTCTTACGAATACCGTCACACTGTGCAGTTCAAACGCAGCGTTTTGCAATCATGTTCGATACGATTTTTTTTCTCAAAATTTTCCGGGACATCTTGTGCTTACAGAATGCAGCAGACTGACGCAGATTGACGCTGAGTGACCGTACAGTGTGACATGTCGATCCGGTGCGGTGAAAACGCATGCCTTTCAACCGCTCCGGTGAAAACGCACAGTGTGACTCCGCACTTAGATCCATTTTGTATGCGGTTTTGCGGTGTTACACTGAAAATATAACCGACAAATTAGGTATGTCCGCATACTGCAGGTTGCACGTATGGTTGAATACAACTTAAAATTATATTTTATTCCAAATTTTCTCCTACTATTCCACCTACAAAGAGTACTGAAAATTCTTTTTGATCAGTACTCTGAGCTACTAGCAGTAACGAAACGTAGCTTGGAGCGGAGTAAAAGAATTGATCACGTGTTTTGCACTTACTGCTCCTCTACTCATCAGTTCAAGTTCAGAGTAGTAGCGAGAGTAAAAATGAAAAGTAGGAAGTAGCGGCGCAATTACAATCCCTGATTTTACATCCAACAACCACCTCATATTTTGTTAGCCCATATGCATACAAAGCGAGTAACATGATTAAATACTACATCAATTTTGTGAGCAGATTGAGAGTCCAGTCGAGTGAAGACTAATTCAGGATAGTAGATTATTGTCAATATAAGTTCTAGAACAAGTTTTCATCTGAAACCAATTGGTGTAAATGTTGTCGACATTCTCAAATTTCTTAAAATATTATACATCTTGGATACGATGGAATTTACATGGCCGACACAAGTAAGGCCAACGATAATAACAAACAAATTTAAGGGACTTATCATCAACGTAAAGAACTGGAGTAGAATTAACGTATTTTTTTTTTAAACAGTTAAAATACTATATATACGATAGCATATGAAAGGAGTAAATGAGGTTCAAGTGGCCATAAAAAACAGCGAAAGCTATTCGTCCCGATGGACTTAACATTCTGATCCTGGAAAACCGGGGACAATTGAGCGTAGGATACCTCACAAGGGCGTTCAATCTGTCTATGGCCACGCGCATAGTTCCTGACAAGTGGAAAGGAAGGAGAGTGGAAACCTCGGAAAGCCTTTAACCAAGGAGAGTCTTATAGGCCAAAACCTCTCTTTTCCTCAGTAGTGAAGACAATTGAGGCCCTCCTACTCCTACTCCCATTCTACAGGAATTAACTGACTCAAGCCACATATCACCATGTATTTCGCAGACTGCACAGTACCCTCACAGCACTCATCACCATAAACACCAAGATAAATCGCGAGAGGACGGTCCTAGTATTGCTGGGCCTAAAGAAGGCTTTCGACACAGTCAGCCTCTCCACTCTACTAGATGATATTCTACACTCGCCGGGACTCAAGAGGTGGTCCGCGAACTATTTGAGTGGTTGGCATTTGTCAGTCATCTTTCGAATTCAAAACTCAAAATAGAGGAGGATAAAGTAAGGTGTACCGCAGGGTGGTGTCCTTTCACTCTTGCTTTTCAACTTCGACATCTCGGAACTCGCTCAACCACCAGGGGGGCGCCTCACTGCTCTCCTATGCTGACAACTGTTCGATTATGGCGTCGGGCAATGACATCGATTGTCTGTATTTCAAAGTGAACGTTTATCACTCCAGCCTGTCACGCTTTTTCACTGCGAGGAATCTCAAACTTTCCCTCACTAAATCCACGGCGACCTTCTTTACCACCTGGATAAAGAAGGTCACCCTACAGCTTAAGGTGAAAGGCGATGACACACCCATACCAACAGTTAACAACCCCAACATTTTGAGTGCCATCTTCAATAGTTTGCTCTCCTTTTCAGCGCATATACCCCGATTGCCAGTCTACATGTACATTTAGTGCTTCTCTAAACTTTTTTATATTTTTAATTAAAATAAAGATGTAAATAACAATAATAATTTAGTAGCATTATTGTTTTTATTTTGTTGTAGATGTAACGATATGTCAGATGCGAGACGAATTCAATGGCAGTTCCTCCATTTCAGGTGTCAAAAGCGAAGAATCTTTAATGTACGATCCAGATTGTAGTAACAACAGCGGTAGGTGTAAACACTTTTAATATGAGTTTTTGTAGTATATATACAACAGCTTGCTCATGTTCTATGGAAGCTGTTTATACAAGGGTTGCTATTTATATTTCTGGTCTTGGGAACTTCTAGTGTTATTAGGCGTCATCTGACGTTTTCATTTGAAAGCTGGACATATTTTACCATACTTATATACAACGTTTTGATGTGTTTACTGTATACAGTGACTTCAAAAATTCATCTCGTCAAAAAAATGGAATTAATCGAAATAATTGAGCAATATCGTACTGTCACATACCGTGAGATTGAGGTATGTAGTATGAAGACCGCTAATAAAATTTTGCATGATCACAGTGTGGTAAAACAAGTTGTGCTCACGTTGGATTCCACATATTTGAAAAAAAAGCGACTGGGCAAACTTGTTTGTAAATTGGTTCAAACGAATGCAATGATCATCATGGAGAATATTCTGAAAAACAATAAAACCGTTTTCAATCAGCAATGTTCATTTTTACATTGCTGGGACAGAAATATAAATAACAACCCTCGTATTTAATTTAAAAGTAATACCATAAAAACATCATGTGAAATAATCTGTTTGTGAAACTCAAATGAACCTCCGTAATAGTTGACACCTCCCTATGCCGACAAAACTTATAGCTGTACGACTTTATGAATGATAAATAATTGTTTTAAATGTATCCTACGTTGGTAAAATTTTAGATGTTTCTGGTTTCTTTAAACAAACTATCTGCGGCCGCCGTAGCCGAATGGGTTGGTGAGGGACTACCATTCGGGATTCAGAGAGAACGTAGGTTCGAATCTCGGTGGAAGATCAAAATAAAGAAAAAGTTGTTTCTAATGGCGGTCCCCCTCGGCAGGCAATATACATGTTCTTTAGAAATCCATATTTTTATTATGTTGTCTTGGAGAGGATCGATATTGTTAAAAAGGGTTGGGTTGTAAGTTCCCGGAAGGATACCAGTACATAAGGACGCTTTAATTGAATTTCGCGGAGTGTGTATAACAATACATTATCTGCACTAAACACAACCAATAATCTAGCTAAACTATAAATATAAACAACAACAGCAACATAAATATAAACACTTTTTGCTAACAATCATACTCTTAAAAGAAACTTATCATGACCAATCCAATATCTCCCTACTGTGCATAGAACTCCGAATTTTCAAAAAAAAAAAAAAAAAACTTAAATTTCGCTCATTAAATAATAATTGCCGGTGGTTTACGTGTCGCGGGTCGCCAGTCATACTTTGTGTTAATTTCTACCCAAGTTTGCTTGTACACCTAGAAGCATAATTTAGGCCTTTAAAAATATTATAAATCAAGTTTTGTGTTCAATACTTTTAATCTTTTTATTTAAGATTAATTTTACTGAACGCGCAGATGGTTAAGAGTTAATAAGACAAGTGGGACTTCAGAAACAGTTAGCACATTTATTATCAGTGACCTTAACTGTTACGCTCTTTTTCGAAAGAATCAATAAATAATTGTTATTTTTGTACCGATTTATTTTCAGTCAAAAATAAGTTAAAAGTTGGCACTTGTTTTTTCAGTTAAATATACAAGTTAACCCCGGGTGCCTTAGCCGAATGGGTTGGTGCATGACTACCGGGAGTGCTTAGTTTCGAAACTCCGTCCATGAACATCAAATAATAAAAAAGGCTTTTCCTAATAGCGGTCGCCCTTCGGCAGGCAATGGCAAACCTCCGAGTGTATTTTTATTATGAAAAAGTCGGAGTCGGCTTAAAACTGTAGGTCCCTCCATTTGTGGAGCAACATCCAGTTGCACACCACAAATAGGAGAAGAAGAAGCTCGGCCAAACACCTAACAGAAGTTTATTCAAGTCAAAAACCTAACTTATTTTTTTGGTCAAAAATCAAGTGCCAGCGATACAAGTCAGTGTATAATGCGCGTTTTCAGCACTTAAGATTGTTCTCAGTGATTTGCAATGCAATTTGTCCGAGCAGAACTTGGTAGCTATATTAATTGTTAAATTAAAGAAATTAAATGCTTGTCTAGGAAATGAAAAACTGCAATTAAAAAGGAAATGCATTTTTACTTTGATTACTTTAAGTGAAAACTGACATATTGTTATGGGAAGGTAAGCTGCTATTTTGGATCGAAAAAAATAAAAGCCAAATTTTAACTCTTATATTTCACCGATAAAATAAAAGCAAGTTTTTAACTTTCATTTTTGACATGAAAAATTGTACTGTTATTTTTGGTTTGAAAAGGCTTACTGCTGACTTTTGTCCAAATGTTGTATATGTTTGAATTTTCAACTTTTAGAAATAAAAACGGTGCATTAGTATCAAAACTGTCGCCATTGATTTTTTTTATTCTGAATAAATCTAATAAAGGGGTTTTCAATTGGCGCGGGTCGATTTTCGCGCCTTGTGGCAGCCATTTTGTTTTGGTGACATCTGTCAAATCTTTTGTTTATTATTCAGTTGTTTTTGCCAAATTATCATGACAAGTTACACGATTAAACAGCACGTTCAAATGATAAAACTTTATTATCAAAATGAGTGTTCATTAACGCAAACGTTACGCGCATTGCGCCCATTTTTCGGTAGACGTGGTGGCCCTTCCAATTTCTTATGGCCCATATTGAACCATATGGACCTAGACGACATGTGGTTCCAGCAGGACGGCGCTACGTGCCACACAGCAAACGCCATTTTATTCCATTTCAACATCTACCCGCCCTTATTGAAAAACCCTTTATAATGTATTTGATTTCATTTTTGTTTCATATGTCATACCCGGAAATAATAAAAATATAATGGCTTTAGCGAAAAATGTATCCCTAGTGTAAACTTAAGTTAAGTCATCTTAAACTGGTATTTCTAGAAGTTAACATATTTTTATAGAGTTTTAATTTTTGAATTCAAATTATTCTTTCATATATTTACAGAAATATGAACAATCTAATTTTTTCTTTTTTTTTTTTATTAATGCGCGACTAGCATCCATATTACATTATACGATGAATGAAGAAAATTCAGATGATGAGCATGATATAGACGAGAACGCACAGTTTGGAAAAATAAAGACGATTTTCGAGCAGCAGGACAATATATACTTTTGTCTGTTGTGCAAAGAACGAAAAGCAATGGTTGCGGATCCATTTACGGAGCATATGATTAGGAATCATGGCATACATTTTTATACTTGTGAATTTTGTTTCGCTGGTTTTCTTTCTAATGAGAGTTTAAAGGAGCATGTTGACAAGGTGCATTCACATCTATATATTACAATGCAAGAAAATTCTGAAGAATATCAGTGCAATATATGCCAACAAGTTTTCGTTAGTCAAAGATTGCTGCGTTTGCACAAACGCACTCACAACATCGCTACCTTTCAATACGAATGTTCCGAGTGTCACAAGAAATACAGTTGCCGGAACTTGTTGATTGATCATATGAATATGCACACTGGGGAACGACCATATAAGTGCACGAAATGCCCTAAGAAGTTCGCGTCAAATTATACATTGCAGGCGCATATCAAAATTCATAGTGAACGGCTGCGTCCATATAAGTGTGATAAATGTAACAAAGCATTCCTTAACCAGCAAACTCTTACGCACCATAAGAAGCTACACCTGGGGGAGAAATCATTCATTTGTGATATATGTTCAAAGGCCTTCGGCACACAGCACAACCTGGATGTGCACAAGATTGTACATTCTGGGCAACGACCGTTCATATGCCGAACTTGCGGCAAATCTTTTTCACGCCGCGCGGAAATTAAAGATCATGAACGTATACATACTGGGGAAAAACCTTATAAATGTGATATGTGCGATGCCGCTTTCGCCCAACGCTCAAATCTAATGACACATCGAAAGTCTACACATTTAAATGAAAAATTACACAAATGCGATCAATGTGGTCGTTCTTTTAAAAGACGTCGCTTGTTACAGTATCATATTAACGCCGTGCACACGGGTGTACGCCCCCATGAATGCGAAATATGTGGTTCGTCGTTTGTTTATCCAGAACATAAAAAAAAACATATGCTTATACATGGAAACTCTAAGCCATATACCTGCGAAGTATGCGGCAAAGAGTTCAACAGTTGTGCAAATCGAAACGCTCATCGTTTTGTTCATAGCTCCAAAAAACCATACGAATGTCTCAAATGCGGTGCCGGGTTTATGAGAAAGCCACTGCTTTTGGCACATATGAAACATGCAGGTCACACGAATGACACTATAATAATAAACCAGCCGCATATTAACGACAAAGGCACACTGACATTAGGAAGTGAGATGATTACGGTTGACTCGCATGATACAATAAATGAACAGAATGAAGTTCCTGTCCATTTTTTACAAGAATCAAATACAAGTGTTTGTAATGAAACACTGCAAAGTATTCCGCAGAGTACAGCTGATATTATATGTGATGTTGCAGAAACGGATAGCGTGCAGTATCTGGAGTTTGATGATTTAGACAAAGATGGTCACCAAATAATAACTTGGGTAGATATTAGGCGAGATAAAGAAGAGATTTAGTGGTGGTTGAAATTTGTATACGAAGGTCACTATTTATGTTGTGAGCGGTGGCAACGCTAAGTATTATTTGTTGTATGCTGCTAGTTCCATTGAAAAGTGTTTTTAGTTTGACTGTAACATTACTCAGTAGATCGTTTTCTTATCTCACCAGGATTTTTGTGGTTTACTCTTCTTTTTCTTTATTGGCGCAGTAACATTTTAGCTGAGTTCAAGCTCTTCTACTCTTTACCCTTCCAATGCAGTGGAGGTGTTCCTCTTTTTCTGCTACCACCTTCGGGCAGCGTATCGAATCAGAACCGGTGTGTTTCCGTATGACATGACCTAGCCAGCGGTCGCTGCACTATGTCCATGTTTGTGTACATCTTATATAGGTCATCGTTCTTTCGTGTTTAATATTTGCCGTCACTAGCGCGCAAAAGTAAGTAAATTTGCCACAGAATCTTTCCCTCGAACACTTCAAGGGCCTTCACTTTTGTTCGTCAAAAGTAGTACTTGCTGACAAGAGATATTCCTTTTTTGGATTTCAAGGCTAATGTTATTATCGTTGTTAATACTGGTTCCCGAATAGACGAAGTCCTTCACTTTTTCAAATCAATAACTGCCAAAAGTGACGGGGTTCCTAAATCGCGAATGCACTGCATTTTTGTGTGATAATAGGAGATACTTCGTTTTGTCCTCATTCACCTTTAGACACAATAGCGTTGCTGTCAATGGCGATGATGTCGATATCATTACGTCGATACGTCTGATATCAGTCAGTAATTGTTCGCTCTTGTAGAAGGATGTATCAGCTCGTTACAGCTATGCAGCTCGTACTATCTTCTCTGAATTTTAGGACAGTGCGACGATAGAAATCATCTTTGCCCACCTTGGCATTAAAATCGCCAAGTACGTGGCTGGGCAGCGATCTATATAGAAGAGATCCTTGAGATCGTCCTCTTTCGTCGGGGCGTTGGCGCAAATCAACGATATGTTGACAAATTTCTCTTTGTTACGTATTGTGGCAAAACGTTCGTCCAAACGGAACCGAATTTTCGTTCCTTTACACGACAACTGTATTAAACGTTACAAAGTCCTGTGATTTTCTTTCTTTGTCCCGTCGATCCACTTTCTTGCATAATGATGATTTTAGCCTTAGCATTGTCGAGGACATCAACTAGCCTGGCAGAAGGTCCTTCCCATTTAAGAGTTCGTACATTCCTGGTGCACGCCCTTAAATTACATTATTTATCTCGTTTTTCGTGGACATCTCACAGAAAATTCTTAACGGAGGCACACACGGTCCGTTGTGCCTTTTCACATCAGTTTGCCTCCAACCCGTTGTTCGGAAGCTACCCTGAACATAGTTGGGAGAAACCCAGAGGTTGTGAGCTGCTTCAATCGTATGCAGGAGAATTGGTGTGGTGAATCTGTGAATGGTGTTCAGAAACTTTGCGTGGACTTCTACGCCCGGAACCACCTTATATGTTATTTTTTTTAACAGTTACTTTAAATTTGGGTGGATTATTAAGGCAAAAATACATTGACAAACATGTTTTCACTTTTCATGGTTACGGCAGTCCTTTGTCACTACTCTTTTAATCTCGGGTATCCTTCGATCAGGCCCGAATTTCTTGACGGTTATAAGATCGTCACAGGCAACGGAGTCTCCTGTTTTTTATTATAAAGACTCACAATATGAATAGTTACTGCGTATCTATAGCATTATCTAGTAGCACTGTATTGATTCGTGCTTATCTGTACAAATTTTCCCAGTAACAGTAAAAGGGGCACATATTTTAGTGAAATCTTGACTTCTATTCAAATAAAATAAAAATAAATAGATTTAGTTTTTGCAAATAATTACTGTTAGATGTAATTCGAAATCAATAAAGAAATAATGCCAAAGCATTAAACGACTGTATATTGTTCAAAGGGCTTATGAAATTGTGTCACACAGCTTTGTCATGCTTTGCTATACAATTTTCGAAGCTACCTTCGACAGCTTATTTTGTTTTGTATCTTACACAACCGCAAACATGACCAATTCAAAAAATTTGGTCAGCTGGGAATAGAAATACGAATTGCGCCAAGGCCTTATGATAGGTAATAACCAGATCATCACTTGGCCACCTAAACTAATTCATACTTGCAATGGGGAACCGAGGAAGTTGGTAAGTCGCTACTTCTCCAAACTTTATAGCTTCTCGATATATATCGTTTTTTTTAGCTGCATGATAGCTATAGATATCAATAACTACGGTTTGACAGTTGATAATAGCAAACTGTGTTGATATTTCTATTCAGTAACGTTTGGCAATTCATCATGAATCGTTTAACGCCAGAACAACGCTTCCAGTGCGAAGCTCATAGAGCACTGTTGGTATCATCTGTCCTTATTTCGCAATGAGAAAGGACCTGCACAACTTTCTATACAACGCGCTTAACAATCGATTTATTCCAATATTCAACGCACCATTGACGCCATACGGCCAAATTCATTCGAAAAAGTAAACGAAAATTGGACTGCTCGAATAGGCCATGTAACTCCTAGACATGGCGGACATATGCCGGATATCATGTTCAAAATAAATGTAAAATTATCTACCAGATAATAAAAAAACATTCCAACAATATTAATGTTTTGTATTATCATTTTAAGCTCCCAAGCTCTTAAAAAACACCCGAAATTTCTCAGTCACAAACCTTCTATGCAAAGGCGACGTCTCTCAGTGTACGGAACTATAACAAGGTCATTAAACTAATAGCAGTAAGCACTTAGGACGACGGTAAAGAAACGTAGCTAACAACATACACAAAGTGATTGTTCACCCGATATCAAATTATGCAGCACCTACACTACTTGGAATTTAAGGGTTGTCGTTTCGGACGATAACAAAAAGTTTGATAGTCGAGTCCCACACACTTGGAAGCACGTCCTTAGGTAATCTCCACTATTTACTCTAATATTATACATAAGTTTGTTCTTTAATAATTTTACCTATCATTTCTTACTCCATTCTATTAAAAAAAACTTTATTTGGTATTTCATGCACGGAGACTCGAACCTGTGCACTGCCGAATGTAGTCCTCCACCAACCATTCGACTACGGCGGCCGGCGTTGGTATAGGTACAGCAAAATTAACTCTAATTCAAAGCAGAAAATTGGCACTAACGTTTTGTTAAAAATAAAAATAAGGCGCTTGTTGATTGGAAAGAAAATACAAGCATCACTTGTTTTTGGACACGTAAACGTTTTGGAGAGGCGGCACAAATGGCTTCTTCTGTTATTCAATCCGATAAAAGTTGTGGTGATCCAAATAATAACTAAACCTAAATAAAAAACTAAAAATATTACTACTAGATGTATATCTCATGTGCCTGCAATATTATAATGAAATACATTTTATTCTATTTAAATTTTTTTTAATATTTATTGTGATCAAAAGGACCGGTTTCGTAGAAATAGGATAAAACAACTACAGAAGAGATTTGTGTAAAAATAACTGTTTTACTAAGCCTTCCAGAAAAAATAATAATCATTATATGTTATTGTGGGGAACGGCTACGCCCTCAAATATCGAAAAACTTCAGAGAGTGCAATCTAAAGCCTTGCGGATAATCACGGGAGCGCCATGGTATATAAAGAACGTTAACATTCACAGAGATATTTGCATACCTCGTGTAGCCGATGAAATAGTACGGTTGAGCAAAAAATACCTACAAAAGCTAGAAGACCATCCCAATAAACTAGCGCGAAATCTACTTTTAGATGAAGGTCACACAAGATTAAAAAAAGAGACATCTTCAAGTCTGCACTATCTTAATGATCTCATCTCACACGAGAGTCCGTCCACAACTTCCTCCAACCACATCTATCACATTCGAAAAAAAAAACAAAAAACAACATCATTTTCACAATCGACATGAGGGACAACGGAAGCTCTAAGGGAGACTGGAAACTAGGCCTTTCCGGCTCTCAGCTACGAAGAATCGGAGACTGGAAACCCGTCCTTTCCAGCTCCCAACTATGAAGAATTGGAGATTCACAACCGATTTAATCATATATGTAAATATATGTTCATTTGAGCAAATAATTCGTTTCTTAGCACTGGCAAGGAAACATATTACTCTAGTATATAAGATTTGTAAACTTATTGTTAGTTTCTTATACAAAAAAGATTCAATAAATAAAGAAAAATGGAAAAAAAAATTATACATATGTTATTGTGGAGAAGTGCGGTATTTCTCCATGCATAGCTGTATATGTGAGCATTGTAAATAAAACTAAAAGTTATAAATACTCTTCTTTTTGTGTAAAAAAATAACGCATAGGAAAAAAATTACATGTTGTGATTTACTGACAAAATTAACTAACTGTTTTATAGTGATTAAAATAAACCCGTATTTATAGTATAAAGAAGTTGAAATTAGGTTTTAACGCTTAAAGCTAAATATGTTTTAAACCTTACCTTTTAGAAGAATGGGGTTAACGTGGTTTTAAAGTTTTAAAAACACATTCGTTATTTTTTTCATTCATTGAAAGCTGCTTTTTATTAGTATGCCCTTTTTTACTGAAATAAGTTTGATTTTGATTAAAAATTGACTTAAATTATGACTAACACCATGGGCTGTAAAATTTAAAAGAGTTTTCTAAAGAAACAATACATTGAAAGTTCAAAGTAGTTCCAACTGCTAGAAATATGAGTTTGTTAAAACCATCTTATTTACATTACTTTTTTTATAACTAAATTCAATGAAATCTAAGTTGTGAAAGTATTTTAAAAATGTGCCTACTTTTTACATAAAGCAGATGACATTACATTTCAAATTACTCGTAACAGTTCTCCTCGCTCTTCTTGCCAATCAACTGGAAAGGGAAAAACACAAGGCTTTAAGGTCATGTTTTTGATGGAACCAAACATTCTAACACACAAAATGTTCCTTAAAATACGCGGTTTGAATATATTTAAATCTTGCTTGTAGCTGTGAAAATTTTTAAAAATATACATACAGAAAATATAAAAATTAGCAATGGGCGATGCTACGATGCTAACTACGTTCGTTTATGAAAGTGTGCTTAAGACTACTAACAATAAGCGATATAGGAAATACTGAGTTAAGCAAATGGTCCAGCGGCTATAGAAAAACTTGTTTAAGGTCACTTTGGCTCGCCGCTTGAACTGTCAGGTACAACTTTATTAATAAAATAAGCATAAATTTCGATTGCTTAGAATTATGTATATTTATTCACATTTTCACAAATATTTCTGGTAATATTTTCACCGAAAGATCAATACTTTTGATCTCAACTTCAACCATTATAGAAGACTTGAAAACGACACAAGAAAACAAAAAATGATAGCAAAATATCAATATTCAAGGCGTTTTTTTAAGCGAAGTATGGAAATGTCCGTATTTGTTGTATTATCCATATTTAAGTTGCGTAATGTAGTCATATTTGCAAACCGTTCTTCGATGTCAGTGTATATTTGACGACAGCGATGCACAGATAGAGTCTATAAAGAAAAAAAAGAAGATAATTCCATGTAAAACATTAAAAGTAGTTAATTGAGTCCATTTTTTATTATAAATTTCTAACTAACATATAGGTGTAAGTAACGTATTGCTTATTGTTTTTGAAACCGTTGCTCAATCAAGATTCGTTTGTTTATTTACATATCTTTAGCTGAATTAGGAGGCTACTAGTGTGTGATATTATTAATATCTATGTATATATTATTCTAAGACAAGGCGTTTATTCCCAGTGATCTACTAGTCGTAATATTTGCCAATCCGTTACGTAGAACCGGCTGTTGTCATAGGAATGTAAGATGCTCAGCAAGCAATTCCTGCTGGGGTGCTACGTCTAGGAGACCCAGGACCAGATACGACTGCAACTACTTGATCGGACAACATGCAGACAGATATTAAACAGTTTTCATCAAGAGTCTCTTACTACCTTCCAAAATTCTCGACCCTCGAATGCCGTCATCGGAGTCCAACCACCACTCATCGCAGATAAAGGCCTTCAGCTGCATCGCCTAACTTTGGCTATTTACGTTCTGGATATTAAAGTAGGTTAAACTCCTACTTATTCGGAATCGACCCCGACATACTTAATATATGTCCAGCATGTGAAGGTACCTCGCACGATACTAACCACCTACTCCCATACCTTCTTAAACCCACCTACTTAACATCATTTAACAACGGGTATCAACAACAGGGCATCAACTGCTTCAACACTTTAAGTTACAAAAGCAAAATAAAATAACAAGATTCTGCACATCGTTGTTTATATAACGGTAAGTAATTGCAGCAACATGTAAATGAAAGTCTGCGTACAGCTTGTTTCTTTTAATAGTACTTTTAATTTATTTTCGCGTACCTCTAGTTCTTTGTTATTATAAATGATCGGTTAGCAAACTCAGTTGCACATTTTATTTAATGCCAAACCAAAGAAAAATAAATTAGTGTATCAGAAAGAAAAGTTATAAAATTTTGGAAAGATGGAAATAGCAAAATATTGGCATAGATATTGGGAGAATGTATTCCTCTATCAAGCAAACCGGGATTTTAACGTCTAAACCAAAGTATGTGACCACTATCGGTCCGAGAAGTACGCAGTATAATCAATATGGCAGAGGTTTTCCGTCGAATTATTTCCTAAAAAATTGTTAACACGTTGACTGCCAACTACGAGATAACTCGTAGTATGATTTCCCTTCCAGGAAGCCAACTACGAGTTATCTCGTACTACCTAAAACTACCACTTTTTGTGTAGCTACGAGTAAAACCGTATTATAATATGACTTATGGGAAAAGAAAAAAATTTTGGGTTTGGCTTCCGTGAGCTTTTTTTTATTAAAAAAAAAATTCATTCAATATAATGGAAAAATTAACTCAAATACAAGAAATAAAGTAATATATTGTTTGTGGAAGTTTTTAAAATAATTTTCCACACAAAGGGCTGGCTTCTCTGGACAGGCTGGACAGAAGTAACGGGTTTCTCGGCGTTTTTTTTTCTTGGGTACATACACGACATGGCTTTGTCGGACGCTGTTTTTTTTTCGTTCGTGGTAAACACTGGCTCAACGCCAAGACGAATTCTTCTCTGAACCTTATCAGTTTTATTTTAGATGAAGTTACTTTTTGGTAAATTCTGTGAGCATTTTGTATATATATCTCTATAATATGAAGTGGAACCTTTTTGTGCCATCTAATAGTCTTTCTTAGAGATGAGTAGTACGAAATCATTTGATCTGATCGGTCAATGCCAGACATTCCATCATTGTAATCTCAAATTATATTCGGTTTCATAGAAATTCTTCCATTGCGATTGGGCACCTCTACCATTTCAATAGCGTGCATGTTTGAAATGGAAAGGACTTCTCGTTTGTCTTTCCATTTGCATACAGTAACAGGACCATTTGTCTGCCAAAAACACTCCCCTCTTTTTAGTTTACGATTTACCACATCTTTGGGGTTTCCTTTTCTGTTACTTCGTAGGGTTCCACACACATAAGTTTTTCGTGTATATAACAGTTTCGTAAGACAAACTGAATTATAAAAATTATCCATGTAAAGCGCATAGCCTTTATCGAGATAGTCCTCAAGTAAATGTAAAACAACGTCAGCAGTGTGACCTACATTATGGGTAGTTTCCTCAGACTTTCCGCTGTAAATTTTTATTTTTATTACAAGACCGTCGGACTCACATAGTTCATATAGTTTGACACCATATTTGTGCTTTTTATTTTTTATGTATTGGCGGAAAAGCAATCTTCCCCGCCATAGCATCACGGATTCGTCAATACAAATATTTTTACTTGGTACATAGTTTTCACGCGTAACATCGTTGAAATGATTTAGGATTGGTCTCACCTTGTATAATCTGGCGGTAGATGGTTGTGAGTTATCAACCAAATGAAAATAACGAAGTATCAACTGGAATCGATTGCGACTCATATGTGTGCGCCAAAAGTTTACATTATATAGCTTGTTTGTGTTCCAGTAATGTTCTATTGTTGGAAAAGTACAAGGTCCCATTTGCAATAAAAGTGCAATAAAAACTTTCATCTCTGTAGCACTTACGCCTTGCCAATTTGATATCCTTTTAGATTTTTTTATAGCATTTTGATTTCCATTTTCCAATGATGCAATTTCTTGCGCAGCATATAAATTAGTTTGTTCTACCAGTAATGCAAGAAACTCATCCGAAAAAAATAAATCCACCAGCGTTTGTACTGTAAAATTTGATGTATCTAATTTCACACCAACATTTTCTTCGAAAAGAAATAATTCAGGATTGTGTTGAACTTCTGTTCACAAATCATCATTCTCATTTGACGTTGTTGCTTGAAAATCATCGTCATTATTATCAGATTCGGAGACGTCTTCAGGTTCGGAGATGACTTCATCTTCACTATCACTTGTATTCTCAGAAGGCTCATACATTTTTTTTATTTTTTTTATTACAAACATTTAACTATATATATGTAGGTATACAATGTTTGTTGACACTACAACTAGTTTAAGGGAAACTAACAAGCAGTATGATTTTAACAATTTTGTGGGGTTTTTATGAAGAGAATTTTAAAATCTCTTCTCTACATTAACTACCGATAAGATCATATGGTTTTTTTCGCTGGAGTCGTCGGGTTAGGCCTGCGGTGTTGAGAAGTTTGCTGGCTTCCTCGTTAATGTGCCTCTGGAGCCTCATAGAGTGGGCTTCTGCTTGTATTTTAATAACTTCAGCGACCGTAGGAATGCAGAGGTCACGATGAATATCTGTATTGCGAACGTACCAAGGTGCGTTGACAATATTTTTGACAATTTTATTTTGAAATCGTTGAATTATGTTAATATTATTTTGACTGGCACAGCCCCAAATTTGAGCGCCATAAGACCAACACGGGTTTGATAATTTGATTGTATATCATTATTTTGTTATATATGGAGAGTTTTGAATTCCGTCCAATGAGCCAGTTCATTTTTAATATTTTCATAAATTTCATAATAATTTTCATAAATGTCGTTACTACCATCGCTGAAATCATCTTCTGAATCACTTACATTTGCGTTGTACTCAATTTCACTTTGATTCAGTGACCTTTTCTTATCCATATTGGGTTCTTGATGATTATAACAGTAATTTTAGAGAATGTTTATAAATCTAAAAAGAAAAATAATAATAAAATTATGATAATTATAATGAATAATAATAACTATAAAACAAAATACTATAGAAAGCAAAAATGATGTTTTTTTAGGAAAAAAAGGACCTACCTACTACGAGATAACTCGTAGGTCCTTTTTCTCCTTTAAAAAACATTATTTTTGATTTTTGATGATACCAATGAACTAGAAATAGAGTTTTTAGTAATATAATGTGAAAAAATCAAAATGTCATTTTTGGCCAGTTTTCTGAAAATGGCCTTGGCAGTCAACGTGTTAAAAACGTTCGCCAAACATTTTATTTGTGTGGAAACTCCTAGAAAAATGTTACAGAATGCTGGTTATCATGGTCGAGTCGCTCGAAGAAAGCAGTTTTTCACTTGTGGAGTGCAAGAGTGCATTGAATTTGCTAATAATTATATAATATATGTATGTATGTCTTATTTTTACTTTGATTTTTGATAGACATGTGGTCAAGAAATGACAACGATAAAAATAACAGTGGTTCTAAAACTGGAAATAAACACGCACATGTGTACTTGGCGTTGTTGTATATACATTAGCATGGAGCATTTTATGGAGCACCCTGATTTTCGGGGTTTATTAACTTGTATTGTTTCATATACTAAGTGTCTTAAAATGTTGTTGAAATTTGTTACATTTAGGTAAGAAATAACTTTACGCCATGTTGCCACGGCGAAAACGTGAAACTTCAATCAATACGTGTACCTGAGTTTTTAAAATCTGTGTTTGGAAACGATTTGAGCTCTTGGCGCCGGCACTACTTGGAGTATGTTCGCCAACTAAACAGTTCGTTTGTTTTTGCATCATTCAGAGCCAACAGGACGTGGACCATGTTGTTTCCCTATACATGGGTCCATATATCATAGAGTGAGTCCATTGCATGCAGATAGTCCCCCCTTTCCAATAAATTTCAAATTGTGATAAGAAATTCATTAAACCCTTAGCTCAAATCTTGTTCCATATATGCATAAAGCTTTATTCAAATGTTTCTTTTATTTATTTAAATTACTAACTTTTATACTATCTAGAAAATTCATATATTATTCCCTGTAATAAAATGTAAATTCAATGAAATTTCGTTTGTCAAAGGAACATAGAAATGCACATTCAAATATCTTGCAAAATGCCGTCGGCCATTCAACAATTTGATTTCAAAAGAAACCAAAAAGTGTGCAAAAGCAATGTACTATAGAGAATTCACTGTAGTCAACTCTGTTAAGAACTTCCCCACTGTCGGGCTGGGCGAGGTGAAAAAGTCTTCGCGGTTTGACTTCATTTTTAACAATTCATACTATTCGTAGCTCGTGAAACTACTCCATACCATTAACGTTCTCTACATTATCAGTCAAAAACGCAGTATGGTCACACGATATACATTATATAGAGATGTGGCCAACATCAAACCAATGGCACCACATGATACTCGCAAGCAGCTACTCGAAATTATTGAGCGTGTAGACATCAAGTATCTAATTGCCTTTTGATCGAAATTTTCTAGGTGCCAGAATACACCCGTATAGTGTCTTTCAAGGAGAATCTATTAAAGGTAGTGTTGGTAAATCAACTGATTTGTTTTTTTCTTTCGCTATGTCTATGTAGCTGTCAGCACAGAATAAAACAAGGCGAATTATTTTTTGTTTTCTACTTCGTCAATAACTAGCCGTGACAATCAAAGGTATGATACAAAACGTTGTTGTTGGTCTACTGCCACCACCTTTAATAAATGCGCCTTGGTGTCTTTCATGAAACATTTATCAACTAAAGGTGTCGGGCCAATGCAGGCTTGTTTTTGTTGCCTTTATAGTACGTTGAAGTTATATTGATAGTTATCGAACAAACAAAAGCCTGCATTGGGGCAGCCTTACAAATTTTATTGGAAGACAAACTACTAACCGAAAAGAGCTGGCAGAAGTTACCTGTCAGTTGTTCGCTAAATTTGCCATTGAGAAATAACTTTCTAAATCATTTGTCGATTATATTTATAATTATCAGATTCTGAGAAAACAACCTTTAATAATTTATGAGTCATACATAGTTTTTTCTTTGTAAATATGCGACAGACAGTTCGTTCTCACGATAATCGGTTCTAGGTTACTGGGACGACCCAGATTTATATCCGTGCAAAGAGTGTCACTTCAGCAGCATTTTCCTAAATATTTATGGTTATGGCTTGTAAATAGAAATATTTCAGAAGACGAAAATGTGTTTAAAACTTTTTCAACTTTTTCTAAAAGATCTTAAGTTTATTATTATTATTATTAAGAAAGTTGTACCTATGTATAGCTAAAAAATTTTAAGTTATTTTCAACACAAAACTTAAAATGGTAGACATTCGTTTTGCTCGGCTAATTTTCCAATAGATATTATCCAGCAGTGAAATTCTGGCGAATCACTATCTGATTTCTCTCAAAGAGTGTATTATTCGAAATAAAAAAAACGTACATAAAATCAATAAAAACTTCCAAGTTACGCGAACAGCTGATAGGTTGTTTGCTTTGAAAATTAAGTGTTCTCCACACACTTACTTTTTCCAAATCTAAATTATCGGGCAGATTCTGTAATCCACTTCCGAGTGAATTTCAATGCAATTTCAAAAAAATATATTATAATATTTCATTGCACTTGGCAAGGTTTTGTGAGCTGCTGCAACAATAACCGAACTATAAGTAAAGATAGCGGAAGGAAAAGCCCTTGGATCAAGAAATCTCGCATGAGCTACAACTTTTCATAAATCTAAATATAAAAAGTATGAATATACCATCGTATGGTACAAATATATATATATATATACACATGTAAGTACCTGTAAATGTTTGCAGTTATCTGAAATTGCGTCTAAGCTATGCTCGGTTAACTGGCTGCATCCGCTAATATGTAACGCACGAAGTCTGGTCAAATTATATGTGATTAATTGTATAGCTCTATCATTAATACTTTCGCAATCCGACAAATCAAGTATCTCAATTGAAGGATTATCTAGCACCATTTGTTCAACACCGATAAGCGAAATTTGTGGACAATTCGAAAGTGATAAGTAACGCAGTTCAAGAAATTTGATGCCATATTTTAAAGATACATCGGTTATTTTATTACAGCCACTTAATTTTAAGGTTCTGAGTCCGCGCAATTTCTTTAAATTGTACCCATCAACATTACATTCTTCAATCAAGTTCAATTCATACGCCGCAAACATTGCTTTTTTTCTATTAGCATCACGTATGATTTCCTCTTCGGCTTTGCTTCGTAAAGAAATCTTAAATGATTGATTGAGTTCATTTAGAGAATCACGTTCTACAGGTGAGTTGTTCGAGTTTGGCACAGAAACTAGATGAGTAATATTAATTCCAGTTAAGGCTGCGTCGGTAATCTTGAAAGATAATTTAATTATAATTGAAACACCCATACAACAAAATGATTTTAATATGCATCTTACCCGAGAGCAATTCACCAATGATAATTCACGCAACCATTGTAAATTTTTAATAATACTTTGAACGGATTCGTCGGTTACTCCATTCACGCATTGCTCTAAATTGAGAACTCGTAACTCAGGGAAGTTTTCAGCTAGAGTCTTGATGGATTCTTCGCACACCATTAAATGGGTCATTTGAAGATTTTGCAGTGTTATATTTCGGGTAGAAGCTATGCCGTGTGTAATACCTTTCGACTGAATACCATCACAACGCGATATATTTAAGCATTTTAAATGTTTCAAAGTGCTTAAAAGTGCTACTCCATCATTTGAAACATTTACACACCCAGAAATGTCAAGGTCTTGTAGTAACGACAGATTTTTTACAATTACATCCAGGCAACTATCATCTACTCTAACGACGTCTGAAAGATTCAATTCCAATAAGTTTGTCTGCCATTCTAAAAATGCTTTAAGAGATACTGAATTTATCTGTCTACACTTTGCAAGTCCAAGACTGTGCAGTCTGAGTCCACCACTTTTCAACATAGAAAGAGCATTTAGTGAGGGTGCACCGATCAATGTATTACTAAGGTTAAGCCTGCGAAGGTGTTGTTGATGCATTGTTAATATGCGAACTATAAACTTGAATGTCAATATAGATTCGCTTGGGACGATGCGCCCATCATTTGGATAAAAGCGTCGTTGAATTGCATTGTGATAAGCAATGTGACATCCAGACAAATCCAACGTGTAAATACTCTCTATCATTTCCGTCAGACGCAGCAAAATTGCATCCGAAAGATATTGATTGTCCTTTAGTGAAAGGTGTCGTATTTTGGCGAAACTTATTCCAAGAGTCAAGCGATCCTCGTTTTCCAAAAAAGAACCCGACATAAAAAGCTGTGAACAGCGCGTTATGGTCAACGAATGAATTGTTTGCAGTTGCCTCATAATATCACAGAACTGTTTGTCACCCAAATCAACATTTTCAAATATTACTTCCTCTGCTGTATTACCAATGTGTTTCATAATCTGTTTCACCCCTCCGAACGTAATTTCCTCAAAGTGGTAATTCCGAAAAGGCCTATTACTTTTGATATAGTCCAGTGCGGGAGGAATTTTATCGGATAGGCATAATTTGGTAAACCGCACTAAAATTTTTTTAGTGAACTCCATGTCAAAGGTAGCTTCACGCCACCGTTGACATGTCCTGCCTGCTGCCTGCACATCTGCTTGATCCAAATAGCGAAAAATGTAAACGATAACCTACAATAGAAAGAAAATTATTTTTGCCACTACAATGCATATTTTTAGACGTACATACATACATATACAACTCTGCAATGAACTTAAAATTGCCTATATCGGTCACATGATATTTAACATGTAACATTTCTAACATACCTCCATAGGAAGATCGGCAAAGCTAGGATCAAACGTACTATAATATCCTTCGCCGTTTTTATTATCCGTTCCCATTTTTGAATCGCCAAATATATAATCCTAAAATAATGCACAAAACTACTGCATTGTTAATAAACTGCAACTATTTGCCTTTTTGGCTCATTCATTGTTGTTGTATCTAGTAATGGGCGAGTCTATGATGTTTTAGTCGATTGACTCGATTGTTCAAACATCTAGAAAGCACTCGATGTTTCACTCGTAGACGAAGTGCCAGACATGAACATCGAAGTATCGGGTGTTTTTAAGAGTTTGAGAACTTAAAATGAAGATACGAAGCAGAAATATTTTTGGAATGAATTTTTTTGTACTATAATCTGGTGAACAATTTCAGGCCATTTCAGGCCAACGTCATAAGAAAATACTGATGTAATGGTTGCAATTTTCAAAACAAAATTTTAATTTTATTTGTTTGATAGATATTTTGTATGGATATAGAGAAGGAGGTAAATGGAATAGGTCAAGTTACATTTACACAAACGTGAAAAATGACGAAATATTTATCAAATTCATGAAAGATATGTTCAATTTTGATTGTGCATCAGACGTTAATAAGTCAACAACACTAAGAGGCACCATCATCGATTTGACTTTTTCAAGACACATTACGTTCGAAACACTCCCTTTCATTTCCTACTTTTCCTATCATCGTGATGATACAATTGGTTTTATTTTAAATTCGTCAAGTAAATCGAACGTTGCCGAATGCGGGGGCCGATTGTGCCCTTTTCGTTCGTTCCGTGCTCTCGCTTGCAGTTCAAGCAAGGTAACGACGCATAAGCAAGATAACGACGAATGAGCAAGATAACGACGATTCAGCAAGATAACGATGCATTTTTTCGTGCGTGCAGCCGGCTAAATCGAATTATAAGACGTTATCACGTCAAAATGTACAAGATAAGACGCCAATCACGCTAACAACGGAAGTTTTGGGTGCCCGAATTATATTTAGATCCACAAGAATATAGGCTATATGAGAGTGCTTTGCGCAAGCTTGAGACAAGAAACAATTGAAGAATATTAATACATCTATGCTTTTCAAAGACATTTATTAAAATTCCTTTAAACATTTGTGATAAGTTAATGTAAATAAACATCTCTCTATATGCCTAAAAATCCACAAATAAAGCTGAGTCCCATCAAACTATATACAATAAATGAACGACAGGGGTGTTCAATTCCAAATGTCAAAAGCGTTTTAAATAGAACATTGAGTTATTTGAAACTTCGTCGTACTTCAAACGCTTCCAGCAAAGCGGCCAATTGGTCTTATTTTAGTATTGTCCTACTTATTTTTGACAGTTATTGAAGCCAAGCAAACAAAGCCAGTCTGTATTGGTCCAGCACCTGTACACGGTTCATTCGATCAGTCCAACTTTGGCCCTATTGTTAAGGGCACTGTATGGCAAGTTGTGCCGTCTTGTTGGAGCCAAAAGTCGGCAATGTTTAGCCGATTAACTTTTAAAAACAAAATTTCAGTCAGCATGGCTCGATAGCAATAAGAAAGAAATAAAGACCAATGATAGACGCAAACCGCACGAAAAATGGACGAAGTGCTTTATGAACTTCGCGAAGAGATTTATTTTTCAAAAGGTCCAGAATTTGGAAGCATTTAGGAGAAGCGAAATGCAGCTGTCAAACCATAGCTATCTCATGAAGCGAAAAAAACGGTAAATGTAAGCGAAAGCTAGTCGTAACTGTCAAACACAGGAATTTACACACACACACATACTTTCTTGCCACAGCGTTATCGGTAAGAAGAGCAAAAAATTGTATTTAACACGCACCACATCATTTTTAGTATTTTGTTTAATTTAAAAATCACAAATCTTAAAATCCGAAGCTATTCACATATCATCCTTTCTTCCTTTTGTTTGCTTATTTGCAGTAGTGACGCCATCGGTTGTCGAAATCGAAAAAGCGGTTTTCGGAAGGCTCTACCTCCGGTATTTTGTGCGTTCTGTATACTGCACAGATTTATAAGCGAAAACAGTTTCAGTGGGTTGTTAAAAAATCCCGACAGCTGAGATCTCTTCTGATACATGGTTGCATACAAAGTTATTAAAATTCATAAAAAAAAATTTATCAAAAAACAAATTTAGATTTTTCGCAATAAAACCTTATTATTACTAAGAAAATGTGTGTAATTGTAAATTTTCCTAGCTAAAGATATTGTTTTGTAGTTTTTTGATATATATTGATCTAATGATATAAGTTAAAAATCATTATAATACGTTCAGATATAAGTAGATGATCTACTTTTTCGTGCTCAACTCCCAATCCATAATTAAAAAGCGAGATTTCCACTACAAAATGTCAAAGTAAAAACTAAAAAAAATGGATGCCGGCAAAGAAAACTGGCTTGTGGACATAATTTTATGCTTTCATATAACAGAATAAAAGTTTGTGTCCATTAACTTGTGTCCTCTTACTACTTATTATAAAATGTAATATCGAGTTTCGCATTTTGTGCAACCTCAGTAAACGTCGTTTACGGATTCCCTCCAACTGTTTATTATTAGTAGCCAATACCGCAATCAAATTAGCTATTATTTCTTGTATTTTCTTCATATCGTTTGTAATAATTAAACAAACCAAAAACACCGAAATATTCCACCAAAATAATTTCTATGGAGAAAAACCTTTCACAACAGTATTGACAGCTGATTGTCAATTTTGCACGTAATCTGCCATAGGTGAACGGGTAGATTAATTTTGTGGATTTATTGATAATTAATGCATTTGTGAACGTACTTTTAGAGCCAATGCTCATACCATTGGTTTGTTTTCGAATACGCTAAATATAAATGTGCCAAGCTTTGAAATGGTGCGCGAATACTGCTGCGTGGTTAGCCAATTATGAAAAGTTGTGCGTTTTAAATTAAAATCAGCTATGTTACAATTTGAATTAAACAAAACAATTTTCAGCTTTGTACGTTTGTATTCACCGCATTCGTAAACAAATCAAGCTAAATTAAAAAAAAAAAAACAGTAAAATAATTTAGAAATGATGTTTAATCATGTTTATTATATATAAATCAAATATTTGTATATGTGTGCTTTGGTTCATTATACTGTTCTGGACTAAGGCGAATTGAGTATCTATGGTGGCGCCATTAAAAAACAATTACTTTATTACTGTTCGCAATACAAAATAAAAACAAACAAAAGTAGGAAAAATTACGTGTTTGTGAAAATTCAATGAATGTAAACGAAGTGCCATGTGTTAAATTGTGAAACTACCCTTCCTTTTGCTTGTTTATTCATCC
Source organism: Anastrepha fraterculus (assembly GCA_037575425.1). Taxonomy (NCBI): domain Eukaryota; kingdom Metazoa; phylum Arthropoda; class Insecta; order Diptera; family Tephritidae; genus Anastrepha; species Anastrepha fraterculus. Next base: position 158,182 of record JAYXIM010006598.1, on the reverse strand, counting down.
GCTCGGCGAATTCGCTAGGCGCAATCCAAGGTGGATTTATTATAGGTGACAGCATTCACCCAGCTGAATTTTTCACCGTAGGTATGGCTTACGTCAAAATGATATGCTTTGTTTGTATGTATTGGTATGTTTACATTCGTATGTTTACATTTGCTTGCTGATTTTGACGTGATGCTTGGACCAAACGCAACAACAAATACATGTAGGGTTTTACTTATATGTGTTTGCTGTCACCTGTAATAAATTCGCCTTGGCGCAATCGTGTATTCTATCATTCTTGGTTCCGAACGGTGGAACTTCACAACCAACTGGCAACAATAGCGACCGAATGAGACACCAAAACAAAAACATGAATTAGCCTTGGTCACTTGATGGCAGGTCAGAGCTCGGCAGAAGATACGAAGAACACGCCATATCTAGAAATTATCATAGTGGTTGTATGCATATGTGGTAATGTGCATAGGGTATTCAGTTGGAAGTTGAACTTGTAAGCGAATAAATGAAAAGTAAAAGAGTGATCCAGTCTTAAGGTGAACGTTTACACGTAAAGTTAAAAGTACGTTCACATATGCATTAATTATCAATAAATCCACAAAATTACAAATCCGTTCCCATACGGCAGTTTACCTTCCAAATTGACAATCAGCTGTCAATACTGTTATGAAAGGTGCGCCGAAGCTTGCACCTCTGTCTTCACTGACGGCTCCAAAATGGAATCGGGAGTCAGAGCAGGAGTTTTCTCTAGATCAGCGATCTTGCAGGCATGCAAAATGCTTAGGAAACGCGGGAGCGAGGAAGATATTAATATTTTCTCGGATAGTCGCCATGGTACAGAACGAACTCCTGTAAGGAGGAGATCACATCTCTTGGGTGTGTAGGTAACATTTCTCTGATCTGGGTTCCAAGACATAGGAACATAGATGGAAATGAAATAGCTGATGAGCTTGCCAAGAAGGGACTGAATTGGCCTTAGAGACTTCCTACCCGGTTATCGGCATCCCCCTGACAGTTGTTAAAGGGGAACTGCACAAATTATTTCCCAGGAAAGAGCAGAAAAGATGGAGCTCCATTTCTTTGTGTGCTATTTCGAAAACCCTTTGGCCACAATACGATATACGAAGGACTTAAAAGGTAAAAAAAATATATATTATAATGTGCCAAACTATAGTGAAGTTCCCGAAGATGGGCGGAGCTTCATGGCTTTGTTCTAGTATCTCATTCGCTCGATTTTTGCTGCCAGTCGGTTCCCGAACTTTCATGATTTGCCACAATACTTTTGCACAAATCTGCGTTATCAATTACAATTTTCATGGTATAGTTACGAGTTTTCCAACGTTAAAATCCAAATAAATCTTTTACAATAACTCCTCTGAGTTCGATCACTGGACTGTCAAATAAAATTCACAAATTAATAGCAACACAATTTTCTTTACTTCGTTTCAGCATGAAATCTACAATATACTATATGCTCTGTTCAAAATTTTAAAGGTTTCGGGAGCATTGCGCGGGCATTGGAACAAGACGTGATCAACATCTTCTTCCCTATCCGTGCAGTTTAGGCAATTTGGGGATTTGTAATGGCCAAATCTATATATGTAGGTATTTTCGAAATACCCCGTAACCAAAAAGGAATTGCATTAGATGGTAGTTTGTTCCTTGAAGGTTCCTTTCAAACCACATCGTAAATATAGGTATTAATTTATTCCTCCATCTACCCTTAAATGATCTGTTCCACCAGTTTTGCTAGAGGGCGATTGAACGACGACTTTCTTCTTCTGCCTAATATATACTCTCTGCATTTATTTTGCCAAAATGTACAGCTTTCCTGCCGCTTCTTCGATGTAACGGGTGATTTTTTAGCTATTATCTTTTTAAACAGTTGGTTTAAACAGCTGACGCACGTTTCGTGTTTTGTTTCGCTGTCAAACATCTTCAGTTTGGTCTATAATTTAACCATGAACCGTCTTACAAACGAACAACGCTTGCAAATCATTGAATTTTATTATAAAAATGTGTGTTCTGTTAAAAAAGTTTATCGCGCGCTTCTTCCATTTTATGTCAGTTTAATCGACCCACTGAAGTGGCTATTCGAGCTATTATGACTAAATTTAGAACCAAATTTACATTATTGGACATCAAACCAACTACACGCTTACGTAGAATGTGAACTGAAGAAAATATCGCAGCTGCAACAACGTGGAAAATTTTGCGAAAGGATTTAGGTGTGAAGCCTTTCAAAATACAGCTGGTGCAAGAATTGAAGCCGAACGACCTACCGCAACGCAGAATTTTTTGTGAAAGGGCTCTTGGAAAGTTGGCCGATGATCCACTTTTTTATCGAAACATTGTGTTCTTTAGGGACGAAGCTCATTTTTGGATCAATGGGTACGTAAATAAGCAGAATTGTCGATTTTGGAGTGAAGATCAGCCAGAAGAATTGCAAAAGCTACCAATTCATTTATATGTGACATACCGGCCGAAACATTGGAAAGAGTATGCCAAAATTGGACTAAGCAGATGGACCATTTGAAGCGCAGTCGCAGTCAACATTTGCATGAAATAATCTTCAAACATTATTGATTGGGACAAGCAGTTGTGACTTGAACAAGACTTGTGATTGCTGTTGTAGTTTGCACACTTAATTCTGTCGAGGACAATGCAGTCGGAAGTTTTGTGTTTTTCAGCACAGTTACCAAAGTTTAGCCTAACCATGACTGAGGCAGCTTTGTAAATGTAATAATTTGTTTTTTATTGTAGGCTGGACGTCCCACCGATAAGAACGTGAAATTAAAATTTAGTTTACCTGAGTTTTAAGAATACAATGTGAAGGGTCTATTTGTAAGTATATTAACCTCTTGTGCTTCAATACGAGTGATATTAATTCATTTTTGACTTCGTCTGTGGTTTTGCTTTCAAGCTGCCTTCTAACTTTAATAAACGTCCTTCATTTTAATAAACGAAATAGATGATTCACTAATTATTTCAATGACGATGGAAGTTTTTAAAAAAAGGTCGATAATGCCTCTTTGAATTCTTAATAAAGTGTGTGTTTTGCAAGAGAACCTTAATAGGCGGGAGACCTTGGTTGGTTGGTTGGTTCGAGTGGTGATTCATCCAGAATCCAACTAGCGCTTCCGCACCACATCCTCGTTACCAAATTGTTTAAGAGTTATTTACAGCAAGACTATATCCAGTCTGTGTGGTTTAGAAACCTTATTAGGTTGTTGACGTCTAAGCCAGACAGTTGCTCGAGACTCTCAAACAGCGGTTTGCCCAGGGTTAACATTATGTCCTTCCATAGGGCAGGGCATTCACAGAGGAAATGGAAGATTGTTTCCTTTTTCTCCGGTTGTTTACAACTATGACAGTATGTGTTGTGAGGGATGCCCATTTTGGCGGCTTTTTCTCCGATAGACCAGAAGCCAGTTATGACTGCTGTTAGTCTACAGGTGTCCCGTCGTTTCATGTTTATCAATGTCGACGATTGCTTGAGGTTGTAGGTGGGCCATAACGTTCTGCTGATTTTGCATTTCGTCTGGTCTCTCCATCTACAATCTACGATTTGAAGGTATTTTAGGGAAATTGCACTCTTGGCCGCACCTAATGGTGTGAATACTGGTACTGGAAGAACGCTATTCATGGCAGATCCCCCTCTTGCCAGTTCATCAGCTTTTTCATTACCTTCTATGTTCCGGTGTCCCGGGACCCAAATTAAGGTTACTTTATGGTTTTCACTCAAGTTGGTGAGGCTATTCCTACTTTGCTCCACCATTTTAGAGGTTGCTATAGCCGCGTCCAGTGCCTGGATTACAGCTTGGCTATCCGAAAGAATAGCGATATTGCCCTTAAAAGAGAAATCTGCGATTAGTAACCTACAGGCTTCCCCAATTGCCAGAACTTCCGCCTGGAAGACACTGCTGGTATTAGGGATACGCACAGATTTTTCAATTCCAAGTCTATGAGAATATATACCAGCTCCAACACCACAATCCATTTTGCTGCCATCTGTATAGACTGTGGTATCGAAGTTGTTTAGAGAGAATCCCTTATTCCATTCTTTTTTAGATGGAAAGAGTGTGGCAAAATTCCTATTGAACGTTATCATCGGGTCGATGTAGTCAGTACTCACCGAGGTTTACTGAGCTTATCTCAATAATAGCCTAGCGTGACCATAAGTTTTCTCTTTCCAGCGACCCGCTTCATTTAACCTAAATGCACTCATGTTTGCCGTCTTCTTTATATGTAGGTCTATTGGAACAACGCGTGTCAGTGCATTGAGAGCCTCTCTACAACATGATCTGATTGCACCGACCGTTATTGCACAGACTAATCTTTGTATTCTGCCGAGTAATTTTGAAATTGTACTCTCTCCCAAGAGCTTTCCCCCAAACTACCGAACCATACGATAAAATAGGTCGTATAATGTGTGCTTAGGTTGCAGACCCCATCTTCTTCCAAGCATACGTTTGCAGGCATATAAAGCAATTTCTGCTTTCCTTACCCGTTCTTCGACGTTTAACTTCCAGCTAAGTTTGGAGTCCAGAATTACAACTAAGTACTTTGCACTGGTTGATAGTGACAGAGTTTGTCCGTTGATATTTGGTAGGGTAAAAGTTGGTACCTTGTATCTGGTGGTAAAAAGCATAAGTTCTTTTTTACGCGGGTTTAAACTTAGAGCCAAGAGTTAAGCGCACCTAACGCCCTTTGGATGATCCCACTGATCGTATTGGCACACAGTCTTGACACCATTAGCACCACATCATCAGCGTACGCCACCACTTTTACCCCACCTCTATTAAGTTTTATTAAGATTTTGCTGATCACACATAGCCAAAGAAGTAGAGATAGTACTCTCCCATGTGGAGTGCCCCCGTGGACCTCCTTGGTTATGACGATGTTACCCATATTAGCTTTGATGAATCTGGTTTCTAGCATAGAGATGAGCCAGTTACTAATGCAACTGTCCACCTCTAGGTCTATCAACGCCCGTTGAATGGCATCTGTACTAACATTGTTAAAGGCGCCTTCTAAATTCAAGAACGCCGCCATGGTATAATGTTTGCTCTCTAGAGAGCCCTCTATTGTTGGGATTACCTCGTGAAGCGCTGTTTCCGTAGATTTGCCTTTAAGGTATGCGTGTTGTGCAGTTGATATACCAGAGCTTTCGAAAGAGCTTCTGAGGTGTATATGCAAAAGTCTTTCAAAAGTTTTTAACAGGAAAGACGAAAGACTTATTGGCCCGAAGTCCTTCGCTGATTCATGTCCCCTCCTACCTACTTTTGGTATGAAGACGACCTTGACTAGTTTTCAACTATCTGGAATATGGCCTAAGTTTAAACACGCTTTAAAAATTTCCTCTAGCCATGGTAGGATATAGTTCAAGGTTTCCTGTAAAATCTTTGGAATGGTCCCATCTGGCCCCGGAGATTTAAAAGATGAGAAAGATTTGATTGCCCATGAAACTTTCTCCTTGGTAATTATTTCATTTGCAAGATGCTGTGGATTATATTGGCTCTACCTAACATTTCCCCTCCCACTTTCGTGAGTGCTGCATCCCGGAAAATGCGTGTTTAGCTGAAGTTCTAGCGATTCTTCTGCCGTAGCAGTCCAAGTACCATCAGGTTTCTTAACCCAATTAGCCATTGAATGGTCTTTGGAAAGAACACGGCTGAGTCTAGCAGAATCCCTGGTGGAGTCGATTGACGAGCGAAATTCCCTCTCTTTTTTGGCGGCCCTGATTGCCTTCTTGTACTGTCTCCGACTTTCTCTGTACAATTCCCAATTTCCCGTCGAGTAGCTGAGGTTAAACGTTGATCTAGATTTTTCTCTTATTTTTAAGAGCTCACAGCTCCATTAAGGAGGGTGAGTTTTTTTACTAAATTTTATGGGGCAGGACGTTTTGTAGGTCCTGGTAAATGCCTTTTTCTGTGTTATAACTCTACTCTCAAGGTTCCAACAATTGTACGCTTTTATAAAAAATTGTGCCTGAGCGTCAGGTTAAAGATGTTACACCCCAGAAACCCTGTCTGAAACATTGCTTGGTATCTAACGGCTCGGAGCGGTCCTCTCCAATTCTGACGACGCTGCTGGTATTGAGCAACGTCATTTTGCGTAGCCGTATTAGTTTCGTAATTTGGTTAAATATCTTTTCTTCAATATTATGATTCCTTTCGAATCAAATGCGTTATAAGTCTTTATACCTTAAAAATATAGTTTAGCCGTAAAAGGTATGCCAAAAAAAGTATGCTTGTCTATTTATATACTGTTATATACAGTTTGAGTAAAAACTCATCACCTTCGTTGTTTAGTATGATTTTAACACGTTATCGCGGTTAGGTATACATTACTGCATATATGCGCGGTCAAAAAAACCTTTAGTTTTTGGCAGATTCTTCCAGCGAAGAACATGTACAAGATGTTCACTCACTTTATATACATGTGTACATAACATACATTCATAATACACGAGTATATCTATGCGTGCATGAAAATATACACATACAAGTAAAGGGTGATTTTTTAAGAGATATAGGAAAGGTTTTTCAAAAAAACACAAATTCAGAAAAATGCATGAAATTTTTATTTAAATCGATATTACAGTCCATATAATTTAATCTTTGAAGATTATTTCATGCAAATGTTGACCGCGACTGCGCTTCAAATGGTCCATCCGCTTAGTCCGATTTTGGCATACTCTTTCTAATGTTTCGGCCGGTATCTCACATATAAATGCTTTAATGTTGTCTTCCAATGCGTTAATTGAAGCAGGCTTGTCTGAAGAGACATGAGCTTTAACATAGCCCTACAAAAAACAATCTAAAGGCGTTATATCGCACGATCTTGGTGGCCAATTGACAGGTCCCGAACGTGAAATAAAATGTTCACCACACTCGCCTCTCAACAAGTCCATTGTTACGCGTGCTGTGTGGCATGTGGCACCGTCTTGCTGAAACCACATGTCATGCAAGTCAAGCTCTTGCATTTTGGGCAAAAAATAGTTGGATATCATTTCACGGTAGCGCTCACCATTCACAGTTAAGTTACGATTCGCAGCATCTTTGAAGAAGTACGGTCCAATGATATCTCCAGCCTATAAACCGCACCAAACTGTGACCTTTTCTGGATACATTGGTAGCTCTTGCAATTCTTCTGGCTGATTTTCACTCCAAAATCGACAATTCTGCTTATTTACGTACCCATTGATCCAAAAATGAGCTTCGTCGCTGAACACAATTTTTCGACTTTAAACTTTCTTAACAGAACACGCATTTTTATAATAAAATTCAATGATTTGCAAGCGTTGTGCGTTTGTAAGACGATTCATGATTAAATTATAGGCCAAACTGAAGATGTTTGACAGTGAAACACGAAACGTGCGTCAACTGTCTAAATCAACTGTTTAAAAAGATAATAGCTAAAAAAATCACCCTTTATATGATATATGCGGAAGAAGATATTAAGCGCTAGGTCATTTTTGTGGGAATGTGAATTTGTGATGAAGCGTTAATAGCAGGTTGGTTAGCCTGGTGCCCTTTAATATATTTTTAACAATACCAGAATAACAGGCGATGCTGTGGATGTAAGCTACATTTTTCTTTTATAACATCAGGAAGATGGAGTTAACGGATATGTGTGTGAGACACGCAAGAATTGTTTTACACCCTTAATCGTTTGTCTGCAGTATTTTGCCAGCGAACCACAAAATCAAGACATTCATTATACGATTACACGGTCATTTTAGTAAATGATTTAATAGTGAAATAAAAGTTTTGAGGGATTAAAACCGGTTATCCAAATATCTATATATTTAATTTTATATTCGTAGATGTTAAAGAATGTATTTAAATTGAAATCGTTTGAAATTAATAGTTAATATTACACAAGTATCTACATGTCTGCACCCTACATACGTGTATTTGCATTCGAAAATTGCTTAACAAATTTTTATATGTGACAAATTTGTAAATGATAGCATTCAATAAGAATGAAACATTTGAAACCTGAGCTGTTTTAAAATTGATAATTATGAAGCATAATTAGCAAGTATGAATATATGTACATATGTATGAGGGCATATTTCTCTCAAATTAATATGTATTTTGTTGTCATGATAATATTGATGCGGGAGTGTAAGAGGCGCCCATTGTTAACAGTTTTGGATGTTGATGCTTATGTATTCACATACACTTTTACATGTATGAATATACCCCGTAATCAAATGCAATGGCCACAAGAAAGAAGTTCCCATGATATTCATTTCGTGACTGTCTGTAGACTAGTGCAGAAATGCAGAGTTGTTGCACAAGACTATAGGATTCATAGTTACTGTAGTTGAAAATTCTTGACTAGAGTACCTTTTTTTAAAGTTGATTGTGTGGCTTGGAGTATGATGGAAAAAATATTAGGAAAAAGGAAATAGTTTTTGGGTGAGTTCCAGTTTTTTGATGGGCCTTCCTGTAAGAATGGTTGTATGGATTATATGCATTGGAAACTTTAGTATTTGAAAATAAGATGAACCGCGTTTCTTCCAACAGGCAAGGTACTATAGGTATGTTAAGAAATACGCGATAAAGCAAACGCACAGGATCTCAACCAGATGCGGGACAACACCACCCAAACAGAGTTGTTAGGTGCGAGGTTATTATTTCCAATTTCCTGCTACAGTTTTTTTCTGTTCTTTGAAAATATTTTCGTCTCCTCATCTACTTATTTTTGTATATATGTATGTATGTATATATATTAATATTCGGACGGCGTAGCCGAATGGGTTGGTGAGTGATTACCAATCGTAAACGTCTATGTTCGAATCTCTGGGCATGAAACATCAAATGATAGAATACGTTTTTTCCAACAGCGGTGCCCTCTCGTTCGCGAATGGCAAACCTCCGAGTGTATTCTGCCATGAAAAAGTTCCTTATAAAAAACTATCTGCCGTTCGGAGTCGACTTCAAACTGTAGGTCCCTCCATTTGTGGAAAAACATCAAAACGCACACCTCAAATAGGAGGCGGAGTTTGGCCAAACATCCAAAAAGGGTATAAGTGCCAATCATATATAAATAAACTCGAGAAATTAGCCATCGCTAGACTACATCCAAAAGTCAAAATTATAGCAGATGAAACGATTATTATCTGCTTAAATTGTAATATTAACCACGTCGTGGCGCAACAGAACGAAATACATAAATAAATCTGTCAAAATAAGCTTTTTTAAAACAAACGATCAGTAACTTTTATTCCGTTTGCGTTGTATTTTAATAAAAAATAATACTATACATATATATAATAGCAGTGCTTGTTAGTCGCTAAAAGAAATGATTTAGTTGAAGTAGTTGGAAATTAAACGCTGACTAGTATAATCCCGAGCTGGGATATTTTCGCGTGCCTCTGAGGATAGGCATTTATGTATGTATGTATGTACATATATAGGTTTGGATTTTTCTCACGGAAATATACGTGCTGCGAATTTCCTTTCAAATATTTGGCTGGGAATTTTACTTGAGATGATGCACACAATTTACGGGTTATTTGGCAAATGAAAATATCTGCAAATTGAGAAAGATGCCATTTATTAAAATTTACGAGCACTTTTGAGAACATTTTTCACACCGCAGTACATGGCAATCGAAATGGTGGGTAGAAATTTCAGCAAGCGCAAATGAAGACTGATTGATGTTATGCATTTGGATACATGTGTCTATACACACGCTCATATCCGCATACATATAGAGCTTACATAATTGAGTATATATCAGTGGTATGCGTGAAACTCTCTTGGGAAGCATTCTGTGGGGATTTTATGAAGAAAATTTTTTTGCACAGGATTTTCGATAGGCTTAAAATATATGTATGCATGCATGCTTAACATTATGTATTTTGTTTCAATTTACTACACCATACATATGTACATACATGTGCATTTATAAAGGTATTGTATTAAAACTAACCAAGGAAACGAATTCGAACTTATGATCCTGCCTTTTATTACATTTTGCTTAAAACGAAAAGCTTATTCAATTCGTTATTTGGCTATTCCAATAATAGTTTGATAGGATGACTATTTCCGATTTATAATAGCAATTAAAAAATTGTTAAAGCTCACGTCATTTTAAGGCATCTACATTCACATATATCGTTGCTGATATCACTAGTAGCTGCAGGGGATTCAACAAGACTGCAGTATGACACACATTATTCGTTAAATGCCCACAACGACTCTCTGGTAACACAGGATGCATATATTAAAATGTACCACAACCTTTTGGCATAATTCGGGATATACTCGTATATCATTTATAACGCGTAAGATTTCGTTATTCAGCTCCGGTATCGTCTCGAGATTATTAGAATAGACCATTCTTTTCACGCAGCTCCTTAGAAAGGAATCAAACCACAAGATCTCGGCAGGCATTTAACTTTGTTGTTTCGTAAGATAATGCGTCTTGGGAACTTCGTTTCCTACAAGACCAATCAATGATTGTTTCATGAACTGCGTAAGTGGCACTATCTAATCATATTGCCCAAGTCGATGTCATCTAATTCAGGCCATCAAAAGCTTGTTATCATGTCAGGATAAAGTTCATCGTCATATTCGAAGAAATTCGGTCTGATGACTCCGCTAGCCTAGAAACGATGCCAGTCATTCGTTGTGGCTGCATAGTTATTTTTCAATGACATGTGGATTTTTAGTAAAGGTGTGGGTATGGTGGCAAATTATTGTAGTTGGTTCAATAAAAACGTATTTTTATTTTTAGTTACTTATTTAGTTACTTCTACAGCTGATGGAAAATTTAATACATGTAACGTATCCTTGTTGTTCTTCGTAAACAAATCTCCAGACATAGATGGAATTCTTCCGGCAGATCAGAGTGGTCTTCTTGAGAAAGGCTGCCAGCAAAAACGGCTTTGTATGTGTACTCGAAGGATTACAAGCTGACAAGGCTAACAGACTATGTTAGTCTGGGCCTAAAGTTGACAAGGTCCCTAAATTGTTGCGTGCACAAGGGAGTGTGGATGACAAAATACCTACATATAGTATGTACGTTTAGGGCATATGAAAAACTATTTCTTACATTGCACGATGAGGCACTGTGATTTTCGGTATCATCGCCCTTTTCTTGTTCATGCTTATTCCAGCAATGGCAAAATGTGTTGAGAGTATAAAAACAAATTAAGATAAGTTTTCTATAAGATCGAAAAAGCGATGTAATATCAAATCCTGCAGAAGAAGAGGATATTCAAGAAGGGATGGCGCGTAAGCTGCGTGTAAATTGAAAGTAGCAAGAGTTCGTACTTCAAATAATTGTAAAGATGTACTCAATGGAAGACAACAAAGAGAAAATTCGGTACATTTTACAGTTTTTCTTTGATAAATATGCACGCCAGTTTCTTTCTAAAGCTGGAAAAATTTAAGAAAAAGTTAATAACTTTGAGACTTATTCAATGTAGGAAATTTTGGTATAGAGTTTTTTAAAGTCAAATATCTTTGGTTCTTTTTAACACTTTTATTAATATTTTTTTAATAGGATAAATCTTATAGTACATAGGTACTTTACAAAGCAAGTGTTTTGGAAAAAAATACAAATATTTTTTCTTTAAACTTTTTGTTGGGGATAGACGGTTTTTTGTCATTTGGGAAAAACATCCCCAGATTTATATCTAGCTAAGGAATTTCACTCCAGCAGCATTTCCCTTAAATGTATGGTGAATATTTGTGCTGCTAAACACATATAATATATGTAAGTATATTTTGAGCCGAACAATGAAAACAGTTAAATAATATTTCAAATGGCTTTATTGTTTTTCAAAATATTCTCCTTGGATGACCAATTAATTTGATTTTTTGAGTGCTCATAAACTCTTTTGTGTGAGCCGAGATGTCAGAGCTCGCATAGTCTTGGGGGAGGATTATTTGTCGTCGAGGGTTGGCTTTCCAACCGTTGTGTTGCAAAGGCGCATAGTATAAAAAATCTCGAAAATGAGTACGTATGCTAGCCAGAGCAGTATTTTACACTTTATCGACCCTAATTCCAGATTTTGAGGGCCAATTAAAAATTCCGAGTACATAGTTTTTTTCTGCTTGACTAAATATTTCCTTGTACGAAAGAAAGTTTATTGTGACAGAAAGTTTTATTAAATAAAAGTTATGGTAATTTGGTTGCCTCGAAGTATAAATTAGTATAAAGTTTTGTTGAAAATGTATATCAAAATGTAAATTATAGAATTTACCTACTTATGGATATATGGTTAGACGGTCTCGAAATAAACACCACATAGTTCAAATGCGAATGAATCATTGAGGTAAATAATACGTCTTATAAAGCCCAACAAAGAAAGAAATAAAATTTTTCAACTACAGGGTGGGCCAAATAAGACTTACTAAAGTTAAACCCAAATAACTTTTGCAATAATCATTTATTTTGGTTAATTGTTTTTATACATTGAATATATTTTATGGAAATTATGTATGAAATATTACATCAGACAAATGTCCAGCATTTTTCTCGATACAAAGATTGGCTCTTTTTAACGCGTTTTCCATTACACCACATAATGTTTCTGGTTGAAGACTCAGTATTTTCGTTTATTAAGATACACCTTGTCCTTTAAATATCCCCATAAAAAGAAGTCGGGCGCAGTCAAATCTGGCGAACGAGGTGGCCAAGGGAAATCTGAATTTTTGGAAATCAGACGTTCGCTAAAAATTTCACGCAGCAGGTTCATAGTTTGCCTAGCAGTGCGCAGTTGCTCCATCTTGTTGAAACCACAAATTAGGATACTGCTCCGCCATTGGCCGCAAAAAGTTTTCAATCAATGTTCTGTAAGAAGCTCCTGAAATCGAAACCGGCGTTTCATCCTCATTTTCGAAGAAATATGAACCGTTAACTCTAGTGGCTACAACACCGCACCAAGCAGTACATTTAGATGGGTGCAACTGATGTTGGTGTGTTGCCCTTAGATTTTCAGAGCCCCACAATCTACAGTTTTGTTTGTTGACATAACCATTTAAATGGAAATGCGCTTCATGCAATGTTACCGTTACTTACGCTGCGTTAAAACAATTGATCGTTGACAAGAATAGAAAAACTCGATAATTTTAACGAGTTGTGTTATACAGTAGGGTTGCATAATAAATTTCCAACAATTCAATTATAACCTACAAAAAGAGAAAAATAAATATGTCAAAAAATAAAAAAGTTATTTGTCCTTAACATTAGAATTTCTTATATGGCCCACCCTGTAGTACGCAAATGTCCTAATCCATTTGTGCACTAAAAGATGCTCGAAGTACACTTTTAAGCCATGAATTGCATTTGAAGAGGCTGTTGTTGGTTATTTTAAAAAAAAAAAACTAAAATGGTCTATCAGTCACATATTCATATCAGCTATATTTTAGAGCTCAGCAATTTAGAAAAAAGGCTCTCGTGCCCCCAGCATAAAATTTATATGCTTTAAGATTGAGATTGAAATGTCTTGTTTGATCAATTTATGGCACAATAGAGTAGCGTTGTTCAAACCCGTATGTTTGGTAACTTAATCGGTGATATTTTCGGTAGAAACATACGGCGAGAACGATGCGAAATGTAACCACTTAACCTGAAAAACCATTTCCAGGTCTTTAAATTTACATTAACTACAGTCAACCACTGTTGTTGTTAATAGAAGCGATTATTTTGTCTGAATGACATAATAAAATATGCTTGCAGTCGATAGCCACTAGCAACAGCGACCAAGCGTGAACTTAATTAATTATTGTCCCAGATATTTGAAAACTGAAAAATGTTTGAACCATTTACTCTATCAGTATGCAATATTTCAAATATTTATAGTCGCACATCGCTTGCACTCTGATTGAATATACTCGTATGTATTTGAGTATTTCTAATACATTCCGATATTAAGTCTTAGATGTACGAAACTCTTCTGAAACTACACGGACCCTTTGACTAATCCTGTCATCGACGATTTCTCGAAGAACTCTTTTTGAGCTCCTGAAGGAATCATAGATTCATTTCTGCTTGGCATTGAGTTTACATAACAAGTTCATATTCCTACAACTGTGCTTTATAACATTTTACACGAACTTGTGAATTGCCCATAAGTGGGCTTGCAAGAAGTTATTATAAATAACGAAGCGTTTATATAGCAATAAATGTAAACATAAACTCTATGTCCCGTGGCGTCAGAACTCATCAGATGCTCTTATTTACAATATAGCGATTGAAGGGATAGACGGCGGAATCTCTTTGTTCAGTTTGAAATAAATGCCCAATGTGTAGAAAAAAGAAATCAAAGAAATCACATAATCGGGTATTTAAAAAGTTGCTGACACACATAGCACCTCCGCCTACAATTCGCACCAATTTGTTGCTTTGTGAAATAAATTTTTTATTTGACAATGATGCGAGCTCCTTTTTAATCACATTTGCGTATTTACGTACATTGAAAAGTATTGCGTTACATGTTGGGAGATGCTAAATGCTGTTTTATTGGTTTTGTTTATTTGATAAAATAATTCAGAACAATTAATCGTAATTCACAACAAACAAATCACAACACAATATATTAGTACAAAAGCAAAAATTAAAAAATGCATTTGAGCATAGTGATGCGGATGTGATAGCGATCACAAAAGCTAGGGCATTCTGAGTAATAAGAAAGGTACTAAGACGGTATTGTTTTCTTGCTATCTTATGCGAAGATCAAATTTCATATCGCATTGGATAATCAAAAGAACTTTAAGTACTCTGAAGTAGTACAACAGAAGGGACGTGAATGGTATATGCTTGTACGCATACATACACATACACACATATTACGCAGTAAATGGTCTGAATTTACAGGTCAAAATTGCTGCTACACAATGATTAAAAAACACACTGCAAAATGAGGGGTACATGGGTTGCGTGGACTTGTATATTTGGTACGTTTAGTTTCAAAATGTCAAAATTTCTTTAATCGCTTCAAACATCATGATTTCGTTTCTCAAAAATATTTATGTTCATTACTAGTTTTGCATAACTTATGTTCCCTATTTTATAATGGCGCACATACAGCCTAAGCGACTGTGATAGAGTTCAAGAAAACACGTAGATCGTTTTTTTCGTCATGTGATGCCAAATCCTTCCATCTTCATTTATTGATATAACTGTGTTAAGCTTAATAAAACTTTGTTCATTCGATTGTAAGCAGCATTATACTTTCTGGCACAAATACGAGTATACGAGTATCAGTATAGTATGTAAGTGTATAACAACTGCTTATTTTAAGCAAACAAAAAAATAAATATATAGTAAATAAATAAAATAAATTTTTGCTCAGGAATAAGTAAGTTGAATGAATTAACAGTAATTCTTAATCGAATTCACTATCGTCATTAGCGTTTTGAAATTCAAATTTGGCCACAATTCGTTGATAGTATCTTATTGCCTGTTAAAATTTCTAACAAAAAACTACTATTGGCTCTATACTTTTGCAGTTAGGCCAATCTTAATAAATGGAATACTCGTATGGTGACCATCTGATCAAAAGACGAGTAAGGCCCGAAGAACAGCTTTTTTATGCATCTCTGGTGCTTTAAGTTCTACCCCAAATAAAGCACTGGAAGGTCAAATCAATTTGCCTGGACTAAACCTCGTAGGGAAACACGTGGCCGCCGCCTCGGCGGGTAGACTTAAAAATATGACGCTATGGAAAGATCGGTTTTTGTTGTTGCTGTAGCAGCATAAACATTCCCCATACATATATGGGCAATGCTGCTGTCCTTGGCCGGATATAAATCCGGGTCGTTCCGGTAACGTAGAACCGACTGTCATGGGAACGAAAGATCGGTCGCTTGGCCACGCTTCTATTTTACACACTCTGAATAGTCGCAAATACGGAATAGCCGATTATATTCTAAGACCCACCTTCGACAAGCTCTTCAAGATAAGTATACCGTGAAGAAGAGAGTGGCATAAACCAAGGCCATGGTTCCAAGCTAGACGATAAGGTTGGCTATGAAGTATTTTCGAATGGATTATAACTGGAACTATCCGTTCGACTACCAGACTACTGTAGCGTCTTCAGGCAGAAGTTCTATCTATAAAGAAGTGGCTACGTAATAAATACGCATGCCGTAACAAAAAACTATAAATGTATTCTCGGATAGCCCGGTTATCTAGGTAAAAACTTTTTTAATTGTCTTACAGAACTGTCTGGCATGGGGATTATACCAATCCTGCGCTTCATAAGAGCTACAAAATGGTTTCATGAAGATATATAAAATGTTCCCATATCGCACAGTGGTATCTCAATGGACCTGTAAAGACTAAGTGAGTTGGTCATACGGACCGACTACCACCATAACCTAACCCATCCTTCGGCTTCAACTGTCCTTTATATGCATATGTATTCACGGCCGCCGTAGCCGAATGGGTTGGTGCGTGATTACCATTCGGAATTCACAGAGAGGTCGTTGGTTCGAATCTCGGTGAAAGCAAAATTAATAAAAAACATTTTTCTAATAGCGGTCGCCCCTCGGCAGGCAATGGCAAACCTCCGAGTGTATTTCTGTCATGAAAAAGCTCCTCATAAAAATATCTGCCGTTCGGAGTCAGCTTGAAACTGTAGGTCCCTCCATTTGTGGAACAACATCAAGACGCACACCACAAATAGGAGGAGGAGCTCGGCCAAACACCTAACAGAAGTGTACGCGCCAATTATTTATTTTATTTTTATTCATATACAAAACCAATTTCTTAATGTTATGATAATACATTTTTAAAGAGTACAGTACATATGTTTGGATGGCCAAGAGCGCATGCACATTTACATACTAAGCCTTACATATTTACATACTTATACTTACACATTTACATATATACCTATTTTTTTATACGGTATCACCATATTACATATTTATGCCACTAAGCATATAGTATGTTTGTTATGCTGCTAGGGTGGTGCGTTGTAAGTATTTTTATAATTTATGTCCAAAAATATTTCACAAATTATATGCTATTTAAAGAGGTTTCAGATCGATTTAGTTCTACAGCGTGGTGTTCTTGCTCTTGAGTTCGAAAACGTGAAAATAGAAGAAAATAGAATACTCGTATAAAGTGGAGACCTTCGGAAAACCGCTTCTGTTTATTCTTGGGGAATTTTACAATTGAGTATCGTTAGTACAGAAAATGTGTGCTTTCACGATTTATTCTTTCATTCTTGGATTTCTACTTTCGCTTATTCTCTCCCTTCTTTTCCTTGTTTATTTCCTGTACAAATGTCACGGTCCTTGGGAAGGCGCAATCTTGTATTTTCTCATTCTTGAAGCTCCACTACTTGATTTAAACATCAGTGCGATGCATCCCAGAAGCTTTGCAAACAATTTCTTTGATATTTTCGAGACAACAAGGATTCAGACTTGTGTGTACTTGATTTTCATTTCCATTTTCGAATGATACCATTTAAGATACGCAATCAGCTGCTCTAGTGCCATCATCTTAAATGAATTCAGTTTTCAGCACATCTTTCTTGGTTTTTGTCGCATTCTTCGTAGTACCAGTTATTTTTCAGACCCTCCAATTTCTTCGGCAGCGATACGCTGGGACTGAGAAATGTGGTTTCATTACTCGTGCGTCGTCGTTTTCGTTACGTGAGGCTCACTGTAAAATGTCATTTCAACTTTTCGGCGTCGAGATTTCCTTGTGTTCATGGAAGTAATTAAAATATTGTGTAGAATTCACATTGATAGTTATAAAAGTGTTGCTTAAATCGAATAGTGCTTTCACTGCTGAATTAGCGTTCGAAAACCATCGAATAATACCGATATTATTATGCTTATTAAAACTAGGCTGAGAAAAACTAGGCTATTTGAATAAGGCCAAAAGAGTTACTTTATTTTTCGTGATTTTTTGGGCAGGCTCCTTAACAATATAAAAAGCAAACAAACAAAACAAAAAATTTTAGTAAAAATTGAATCGTCCAGCTGGATGATAAAACTTCGATGCGATAACCTAAATTGAGCACTAAAATATTGTAATGGTCAGGGAAAAATTTGTAATAATATTAATTACATTTTATTCTTACTTTGATGTTATTAACTATTGATCGCCCATGATTGTCAATTATTGAACTTCAAGTGGTTGACAAAAATGGGTAGTCCCTACAAGCCAGTTTTAGCCGTAATGATCCCATAATAATCCATATATCCGCACATTACAGGTAAGCCGGCAACAACAAATCCAAAGGCATGTTATGCCAACAAGAAAATTCGCACTTACCGACAAGTAAAGTTACATTTTGCCGCTATAACCTCGAAACGTTGTTATTGACAACAAAAGGCAACTACCGCCGAGTACTAGCAAAAACCCGCCAACTGAGCGCAAATATTTGGAATAACCTGCATACCGCATACCGGGCGATATCCACATCACCAAACCTGCTACAATAATGTATGAAACAGTAGCATCATCAACTGCTGTGACAACTACGTATGTATGTACATTCCTATGTACATCTATGTGGCATGTTTGGATGTATAGAGGTGCATGCGCATGGGGTTTCGATTTTTCATAATCGATCGTATTGGTGCTGTGCGGTGTCTTTTCACTATGCGATTAGGAGAACGTATGTACGTGAATTTTATATATGCGTGCCAGTAAGAAATTGGAGCAAATTAAATGTCTAATAAGGTGAATAGATTCCCATGTTTCCTTTTTTACCCCTTAAAAAACAAAGAATACCAAATAAAAGCTCAACAAAATGAAAGTCAAATAGAAAGTGGAAAGCACGCGAATAAATGCTTACATAATAACTCACGAGAGAGGAGTTTCACGATTCACGGCCCTCCTTGAACCACTTTGCCCATTCAAATGCGCGTGTTTTACACATGCACTCGCTCTGTACACCACTTGCAATTTTCGGAGAGTTTTAGTCAGATTTTACTAAGCATTGTACAACTATTGCAGCACGTTGCTTGTAATGTAACCAAGGGTTAAGCAAAATCCTATCTTGCACAGATCACAAGAAAGTAAGAAATTTCCATATTGTTTGAAATGCGAACAACGACTATTAATTAGAGGATGGTAACTACCTTAACCTAATTAGCCTAAAATTCAATTCATGAGTACAAATTCAAACTGAAACTTAGAAAAAAATTGTTCGCAACTATTCATAACTCCTTGATAAGAAGCGTGCACATTTATTACGGACTAGACCAAAAATACTATCATCAATAGATATGTTCAGCCGGTCTGTCGGGTTTTATTCAAATTATTAACGGCTCCTGTTGGATTCTGTGTTGTAACAACACAACAATAGCAACTGTTTTTGCTTTCTCGACTCTTTTTTTTATACAAGGAGGCGCAAAATTAATCACTTTCATTAATCAATTGGAAAATTTATAATATAATAATGCAAATGGCGTGGTACGTCAATCATATTTGACATTTGTGAATTAAATAGCTGCAGTATACAAACAGACAATGAGTACGTAGAGGTTAAGTAAAGACTTCCATAACTCAAAATTATTCTTTTAATTCAGCCAAAAAATTACTCAAAAACATAATTACGCACATTGGTGAACAAGAAATGACAAGGAGACAGTGCTGTAAGTTCTGCATTTCAAGCATGAAATAGAAAAATCCTATACGACATTATATGCTTAGCAGCGCGCAAAGTTGTAATAACATATGTTAATACCAACGCTTTTGCATATTTTTGAAAGAATGCAAATATTTTTTCCCTTGCATTTTGTTGTTGAGTCACTGCAATTCGTGCCATTCATGCACTATGTAGCAAATATAATATTTATAAAGCCAATTTTCAGAAACCAAAAAAAAAATTGCTTCGAAAATCAGTTACTAAAGGGTGATTTTTTAAAAAAAGTGATAAACTTTCTTAACAGAACACGCATTTTTATAATAAAATTCAATGATTTGCCAGCGTTGATCGTTTGTAAGACGATTTATGGTTAAATTATAGACCAAACCGAAGATGTTTGACAGTGAAACAAAACACGAAACGTGCTTCAGCTGTTTAAACCCACTGTTTAAAAAGATAATAGCTAAAAAATCAACCGTTATTTCAGTTTTCGAAATTCGTTACTTATGTATAGTAGAGTGATATTCTGGAAGCAAGCGGGATAACTGATTGTGAATAGCAAGAGATTTTGTACAAATTTTCTGAGAGGGCTGTTTTAGATGCACGAGTTTTATACTGTAAAATGCGTAGTATACATAAATATGTATTAAATATGCTATTGTGTACACAGTTACACACATTCATATATATTTAGCTAAGAAACAATAGTTTTCGTAAGTGGGATTAAAGAAAATTTCCAGGAAAATATATATACACACACATGCACATATATAATATATGTTTGTACCTAAACATATATTAATGCAGTTTAATATTAAATAAACGAAGTGCTGACTCTGTTTGTGACCACATAGTTGCAAATATTTTTATTGACATAAGTGTTCGCCTTATTAGACGGTATTTTTCGTCCCTGAAAGGTGCAACGGAAGCGCGGAACCACATGATTCTCATTGGTTATTTTCAGTTTATAATTTAAGAAAGCTCTACAATCGCCTAGTAAACGATTGCAGAGCAATAACTAAAAAATCGGTCAACAGCAAAATTACTATAGAAGGTATTTACTTTGTGGTAGCAAATACAGAGCGAAAAGTATTTGCAAATAGCATACTTGCAAGCAAGCACGAGGTGTGTTCAAAAAGTATCACGAATTTTGAATTTTCGCAGGTTACGTATATTCGAATTTCGAGTTTTTTGAGGCGATATGTTGGTACTTATGTCTCTCTCTCACTCATGCCGACGAGTTCTGCCATTTTAAATGTTCAGTTAACCCTTAGGAGCATGGTGGGAAGCCAGGTTCCCACCTTCTTTTTTCTCAACTTTTCTCTACAGATTTGATATTTATGAAAATGGGACCGAGAAAATTTATTTATATGATAATCCATATATCAAAGAATGTAACTGAAACTAAGAAAATTGTTTTGCGTGAATTTATAAACAATTACAGATAAACAAATTGAAAAAATCGTCTATTTTCAGGAAAAAATTCATTTTTCAACAAAGTACATAATGTATAAAGATGGGACATGATACTATAAGGTTTTTGGGGTTGCTGATTACGAATCTGAGGTCAGATTTGAGAAATTCAATATGGCGGATACAAAATGGCGGACATATTTTTTGAAAACTTGTTGGATACTCACCAAATTTGATATTAGGGGTTTTTGGGGTCGCTGATTACGAATTTTGGGTCGGATTTGAAAAGTTCAAAATGGCGGATACAAAATGGCGGACATATTTTTTGAAAACTTGTTGGATACTCACCGCCATTTTGTATCCGCCATTTTGAATTTTTCAAATCTGACCCAAAATTCGTAATCAGCGACCCCAAAAACCCCCTAATATCAAATTTGGTGAGTATCCAACAAGTTTTCAAAAAATATGTCCGCCATTTTGTATCCGCCATATTGAATTTCTCAAATCTGACCTCAGATTCGTAATCAGCGACCCCTGAAACCCTTAAAATTACATGCAATCATAAAAGCGGTTGGTAAGTAAAATGTGTGCTTCAAAGGGTTAATTGTTGACAGCTGCTTTGCTTGCACGTGTTTCATCTCGTCTTCGATTTTTACCTATTCAAAAAGATGGATCAAAGAACCAAATTCAAAATCAAATTTTGTGTGAAAAACGAAATTAAGCGCGATGCATTCCGAATTTTGACTGTGTCATACGGAGAAGCTACTCTAGACGAAAGCAACGTTTATCGGTGGTACAAAATGTTCTCAGAAGGCCGAGAAGATGTGAACGACGAATAGCGTGCCGGACGTCCGAACACTTCAACAACAGACGAAAAAATCGTCGAATCACCATTAGAGAAGTTGCTAAGGACATATCGATTGGTTCGATTTTTTTTAATGATTTGGGCATGAGATGGCCGCCACAAAATTCGTACCAAAACTGCTCAATTTCGACCAAAAACAGCATCTCATGAACATTGCTAATGAGATGTTGGACTCTGCCCGCGACGACCCAAATTTGCTCCAGAGGGTCATAACTGGTGACTAATCGTGGGTTTATGGTTATGACGTGGAAACCAAAGTTCAATCATCTCAATGGAAGCTGCCGCACGAACCAAGACCGAAAAAAGCCCGCCAAGTTCGGTCGAATATAAAAGTTTTGCTTACCGTTTTCTTCGATTGCAGGGGCTTGTGCATCATGAGTTCTTGCCACAGGATAAAACGGTCAAGTTATGCGCAATTTGCAATTGCAATTTGTCCGCCAGAAACGCCCGGATTTGAGGAAGAACAAAAATGGGCTCTTGATGAAGATAACGCCCCTGCTCACACATCGTTTGTGAGCGGATTTTTGGCTAAAAATAACACACTAATGATGGCACAGCCACTGTATTCCCCAGATCTGGCCCCTGTGACTTTTTCTTGTTCCCGAAACTGAAGAGGCCCATGAAAGGATGACGCTACGCTACGATTGGCGAGATAAAGACGGGATCGAAGGAGGAGCTGAACAAGATAAAAAAACATATTTTTTTAAGTGCTTCGAAGATTGAAAAAAAAAAAACGTTGACACAAGTGTATAATATCTCATGGGGATTACTTTGAAGGGGAAAAAATAGATATTAATGAATAAATAAATAATTTTTGAAAAAACACAAAATTCGGGATACTTTTTGAACACACCTCGTACTTGAGTATTTTATTAGAATACTTTCAAATAAGGGTATTTGGGTGCAGCTACATGCATACTCGTATATTCAAGTGCAAGTATATCACAGAGATTTTTTATGTTTGGTATAACAACAGTTTACTCTAATTGTTAAAAATAAAATATTTTCCAACTTATTTACCTAAGGCATGCCATTAAACTTTATTGTGTATAAATTACATAATTGTATACGCGAGCATGGTAGGTAGGTATGTAGGTAGAAGTAGCAGTCGGTCTCAAAACCAACTTACTCAGATCGTTGCCGATCTATTGTGATACACAGTAACAGTTTATCTGATACTCCTCGTTAAACCATTTTTTTTAATCCTAGGGTATCAGTATCTTTCAACAACGATGAGCTGAAGTATTTAAACCTGGTGGCATGCCATATGGGGCAGTAACAGAGCAGATGTCTGACAGACCTTCCTCATGCTCATTTTTGCAGCTTCTGCAACAGTGGAAATGAGGTACATTCAATGTTTGCGCATGTCGACCTAGGAGCCAGTGGCCTGTGATCAAAGCCGTTAACATATTTAGATATGTTTTCCCTTGACCTATTAAGTAGCGCATTTGAGCGCCTGACGCTTCATGTTGGCCAAATTCTTTTTGTAGCATTTCATGTCGGACTATTAATCCATCTCGTGTTGGCGGAGGTGACAATGCTACTCGCACCACGCAGTTTGTAGGTTGAGAGGAGTATATCTACAATCTCCATACCAAGATGGAGGCGAGTGCTAGTGCCCTCTCTCGCTAATTTGTCTATATTACAGTTCCCTGGTATGTCATTATGCTCGTTAAGAGATGCTCGGAATTTGCGAGAAATAGATTTAATCGCCGCTTGGCTACATATAGATTTTTCTAAAGGTAGTCATATTTTTGCCTAACCAGACAGCTACCTCATTAATGGCTAGAATTTCAGCCTGAACTACGCTAAAGTGATTAGGAAGACGAGCCGAAACGCTAACTTTTGGCTTCTTGCAGTAGATACCAAAGCCAAGTTTCGTCAACCTTTGAGCCGTAAGCGGTTTTTCCGACCTGGTATATTGTCAACACACTCGCGTGTAGCTGGACGTATAAACTAAATAGTACTAAATAACCTTTAAAGTATGGTTCATACAACCAATATTCAACAGGATTGGGTGTACCCAGACCGAGTGTTATGGTCGATAGCCCAATATCTAAATCGCGCCATTGAATAGTTGCAGCAAGCCGAGCAGCATTCTGTTTTCCAACCAAGTCTAGGAGAGGTAAGAAGAAAAGACCAACCGTCCACAAGACTATAATCTCGTCAAGGAAGATAGGTCTGATAACTTTCCTATTCAGCCAGTGAGTGTTCTTCGGAGAAAGACCCCACCCCAAAATCGAGCTACAGCAAGTTTCCTTACTCTGTCCTCTACATTCATATTCCAATTTAGTTTCTTGTCGAGAATTACACTTAAATATTTGGCGCTATCTGCTATTTCTAGCTTTACACAATTTATTGCTGACTTTACATTTTGTGGAATTTTGTATTTCCTCGAGAACAGCTCTTATTCTGTTTTCCGAGGGACATCAACACCTAGACATCTTATTAAGAGCGGTCTGGTTCCAGGTTCCATAGAAGAGGAGTTCCTATGAAAAGAGTGTAAGCGGGGCAAGAAGCACCTAATTTGGAAATAAGTTTTCGACTAACTAGCAGGTTACGTACTAGTATTCTAATTGACACATAAACTCCAACCTTATAAAGGGCCGAGAGTATTTTCTCTGTAGAGATATTATTAAACGCATCTTTAGTGCCTAGCAAGGCTGTTAGAGTATATTTTTTAACCGAGAAAGATTTCTCAACTTTATGTGAAGATCTATCAAACGTTCCAGAGTTTTTAAGACAAGCTGATTGGTCTAAAGGAAGGGCACGCGAAATCTTCCCTGTTTTGGGAATAAAAACACAGCCTGAGGCACCTTTTAAAAACGACCAGGAGCCATGGTATCGGTGGATCAAGCATTCGCTGAATCTCTACAGGAGCAAGACCGTCGGTGACAGGTGACTTATAAGGTTTGAAACTAGTAACCGCCCATCGGATATTGGTTTCAGACACGATTTCGTCAAAGTTTGTATTATAATGTTCATTATTGTATTCCCCGTTCTAACTCTGGGGTGGCAGATCCAGTGGGGATGCCTGAACTACCAGGAATGTGAGTATCTAATATGAGATCCAGAGATTCCCTACTAGATATGGTCCACGAACCGTCCGACATTTTTACAGAACCTAGGGGCATGGGAGTCGGGACCAATACTTTCCTGAGCCTAGAAGTTTCATAAACTGAGCCCCATCAATTGAGCTACAAATATTTCGACACGAACTACATTTTGTTCTGTTAAGAGCACTTTTATAGATTCTGAGGCTATCTTTATGACGTTCTCAATCGTCTAGCAGACCAATTCCTTTAGTCTGGTTAAACAATCTCTTAAAACCTTTCCTGAGCGTATTTAATTCTTGCGACCACCAAGGTGGAATTTGTTTCCCTGGTGAGTTTTTCTACTACTTGATTGCGACTGGTCCTTGTATCTACCCCTTACATAGGCGTCTCATCAAGTGATTTCATAAAGGTTTTTCCCCTACAAGATCCAATTGGTCTTCCTAATATTTCTCGGAAAAATCGGAGCTGGTAGGGAGTTTAAAAGATTAAAATCAATATACTTATGATCTAAAAACAAGTTCTCTTTACTAACTCTCCAGCAATTTATTATGGTGGAGATAACATATCTAGATGCAAAAGTCGGTTCCTAACCTATGTTACAAATGAGTAACCTAATACCTAGGATAAATTCTGCACGTAATTCACCCCTTTCATTTATATAGCTACTTCCACACAAGGAGGGTTCAGCGTTAACATCGTATCTCACAATCAGTTCTATTTAAAAAGTCATTAATCCTTTGTTTACAAATTTTTCACGGTAATTCAACGTGATCAGGAGCGAGATAAGCGGACGCCAACCCATAACTAGAATTGTTGAGCTGCCGTTCTCAGTCCGCAAATCCTTTTGACACGAACCCAGGGCTCTTGCGTGAGAGTAACATCATCTCCGCGATTTGCTAAGCGGTACAGTAAACCATTAGAGGTCGGTTTAGAATGGTGGATATTAATCTGCGAACATTTAATGCCCATAAGGCTTTGAAGTCTATCTCACCCATCGTAATATCGCCCTCGTCCTCATCGGAGTCTAGTTCGTCGGGCTCTTCGTATGTACTTTTGACCCCTGCCAGCCTTTCCAAATCAGAGGAGTAATAATCTTCTAGCATGGGATCCGCTGATGAATCCTTAAGGGTATTAGCGTCCGCGGTAAGCGGCCCTTTTTGATGGTGCCCACAACCTTAACGAAGCCGTAATTTACTACATCTCCAGCCTTCTTCAGCGGCGCCAATGATTCGGTGCTGATATTTACCATCACCTACCTAAATGCGCCTTCTGGTTCCTCAACCTTCTCTATAAAAATTATTGGAATACTATATTTATGATATTGGAAAAGCTAAGCTTAGAGCAAAATGCTTCTAGAAAATTACCGTATTAGTTGCACAGTACCTTTTGTAAGATTGTGTTTCTTATACATATGTCTTCCGATTATTTTGAAATATGCTGTGATTGAGCCTGTAACTACGGTATGCAATTGACTTTGGATCTGTTGAAAATCTGTTGCAAATGCGTAGATCAACCGCCGCTTGTAGTTTTCAATAGTATATTTAAATACGCTTCTGAGTTACAAAACAGAAAGCGCTTACCATGCTGAGTGTTATGGAAAACAGGGCAAATGCTCCTTTGACAACTGTATCTGTATATTATCAACGAGACATTTTTTTCATTCCTGGATTCCTTAATATTTATCGTCATTCAGTAACAGGTTTTTGGAGTAAAGCGGAGTCTCATTTCAAGACAAGGTGTGATTAACTAAAAAAAGTCGAATCTAAGTCTAAGTTTTTTTTTTATGTTTATTGAATGGCGTGAAATGAAATTTGTGACCTTTACTGGGTCATTTAAAAGGTTCGTGAGATTTTTTGATTTCGTGTAACTTCCAACATCTACTCACGATTAAAAAGCGAATATAGTTTGACAAGATTCAGACAGCTTTCACAAGAGGGCAAGTGTTTCAGTGCAAGCCCTTACAAGAGCAAACAACAAAAACTGTTTCAGTCATCTACACAACTGCGCCATACTTAAGGCTTGATGTGATCATTTATATAATCGCTTGCGGATTCTTTTTAAAACTGCTCACCTTAATACCAATCCACTTTCTGGTATTTAAGTAATTCCATTGATTAACTTATGCTATTCGAAAATAAAAGGAAATAACAAAAACAATTAGTATTGAGCATCAATCAATTAAAAGAATGAAGGTTAGCAACAGGTGCTCGATTTAATTACATCAATTATTAAGCCTCCAATTCTATGAAAGCAAATATCCTTTAAAATTTCTGCACTAAATATATGAGTAGTATGTCACTTCTAAAAATTATTTCACTAAGATTCTTCTCAGAAGCCAATAATTACCTCACGATATTGTAACTCAGTGCAATGCAGATTGATGATGATACTCACAATCTCGAAAATTACCACCGGTTTTCAAATTAAGTAACAGCGCCAGCAATGGCAGTTAAGGTAATACATAACAACTCGCTTAGAAGCTCGTAAACATCTTTTGATTTATTGTCATGTCTTCAGGTCAACGTTGGTGGTAGCTATCGTCACCGATCTTTATATTATATTATTTTCCATGTTTTCGTACATACCTATATACATATGTATATAATAATATATGTACATACAAGCTGCACTTAAACATAAATATATACATATATTAGGGATATAACTGTAAGGTGACATCTTGTATAACAGTTTACTATAGTATAATTTTTGGAGTTGAATTATTACATAACTTACTAGGGTAATTTATACAAATTACGGAAAATATATCACACTATATAAATATCTAAATGAACATAAAATTTTATTCTAAATTAATAATTAGTGCATTCACATTTCGTTACAAAATGTAGGTACTTGTTAAAGCAACAAAAGTAGTAGTTTTTAATAGTATTTATATATATATTTGTATATATAGGGTCCGCCATATAACTTTACGGAATTAAAAATGCTATAAAAAAGAAACTACTCAATATTTTTCCAAACTGTTTTTTTTTATTTTGAAGTACAATCCTTCCGGTTAATGATGGAACACAACTTCATTCATATGGCTGCCTCGGCTAGCTATGCACCATCCCATCAAACGATATCAGAATTTCGGCTAATAATGCGATCTTCGAAGACAGTGCGCAAAAGATTGATCGTAGCATTCGCTGTGTGGTAAGTAGCGCCATCTTGTTGGAACCAAATGCCACCAATATCCTCCTCTTCAATTTCTCGGAACAAAAATTCGTTCAACATGGCCCGGTAACGCGCTCCGCACATACGCTTCATTCGGTGCTTTTCTTCTTCCCATCGCCGTACGTAATTTTCCTACACATTCTGCAACATTACCATGATTTTCAAAGTAATGTCGCAATATTTCCCAGCGTTCTTTGAGCGTATACACAACCATTTTCGTTCAGCGGAAGAATAAAACTAATTTTCTGTCAAATCAGATGACAGCTAAGTGTTACCATTCTTCAAATAATACCTAGTTAAGATTCGTAACGATAGATGGCGGGCCCTGTATAAGAGCATATGTGGCGAACGTAAGCCTCGTCATCGTCACCTCTTAATGAATACTATTGAAAACTACTTTTGTTGTGAATAAAATTTTATTTTATATTTATTTTATTATATATATATATAGATAGATCCTTCACCGCTGCTTTATCATTGAATTCTGCCAGAGCTCTCATGATGAGTGTGTTCCTTCTATGCAGAATTCTTATAAATCTGATATGGAAATAATCTAAATTACGAGGGACTAAAGATGGGGTATTAAGATAGATTCACTCCAGAAGGGAGGGGCGATCCACAAATTTTTGAATAATATCAAAGACGAAAGATAAAGACAAAACAAATCGTCGAACCCCCAGAGATTTGAAATTGATAAGCAAGCATCTAGAATAGTATGGGAGAATGGGGTCATGAAAACGAAGAAAACATAGAGCAAAGCCAATGAAAACTTTTTGGATATGTTCAACTCAGGCGTGATAAGGTCTCCGATGAAAGATGCATATTTCGTTTTAGAACAAACAAATTATGTGTAGACCAGTTTAAGAATATAAGAACTTGTAGATTCAGAACTGTTGCGCCTTTTAAATGCTAATATAGCTAAAAAATTGGAGGCCGCCATAACCGAATGGGTTGATGCGCGACTATCATTAGGAAGCGCACAGGTTCGAATCTCCGTCCATGCAACACAAAATGATAGAAAAAGTTTTTTCTGATAGCGGTCGCTCCTCGGCAGGCAAACCTCCGAGTGTATTTCTACCATGAAAAAACTCCTCATAAAAACCATCTGCCGTTCGGAGTCGGAATAAAACTGTACGGACCTACCATCTCGTCTATGATTTTTACCTATTCAAAAAGATGGATCAAAGAACCAAATTCAAATGAAATTTTGTGTGAAAAACGAAATTAAGCGCTATGCATTCCGAATGTTGACTGTCTCATACGGAGAAGCTACTTTAGACCAAAGCAACGTTTATCGGTGGTACAAAATGTTCTCAGAAGGCCGAGAAGATGTGAACGACGAATAGCGTGCCGGACGCCCGAGCACTTCAACAACTGACGAAAAAATTGATGAAGTGAAGAAAATCGTATTGGCCAATCGTCGAATCACCGTTAGAGAAGTTGCTAAGGACATATCGATTGGCTCGTGCCATTCGATTTTTTTAATGATTTGGGCATGAGATTGGTCGCCACAAAATTCGTACCAAAACTGCTCAATTTCGACCAAAAACAGCATCGCATGAACATTGCTAATGAGATGTTGGACTCTGCCCGCGACGACCCAATTTTGCTCCAGAGGGTCATAACTGGTGACTAATCGTTCAATCATCTCAATGGAAGCTGCCGCACGAACCAAGACCGAAAAAGCGCGCCAAGTTAGGTCGAATATAAAAGTTTTGCTTACCGTTTTCTTCGATTGCAGGGGCGTTGTGCATCATGAGTTCTTGCCACAGGATAAAACGGTCAATAAGGAATATTACCTGCAAGTTATGCGCGATTTGCGCTAAGCAATCTTCCAGAAACAACCGGATTTGTGGAAGAACAAAAATTGGCTCTTGCATGAAGATAACGCCCCTGCTCACACATCGTTGCTTGTGAGCGACTTTTTGGCTAAAAATAACACACTAATGATGCCACAGCCTCCATATTCCCCAGACCTGGCCCCCTGTGACTTTTTCTTCTTCACGAAACTGAAGAGCCCCATGAAAGGATGACGCTACACTACGATTGATGAGATAAAGACGACATCGAAGGAGGAGTTGAACAAGATAAAGAAAAAAATTTTTTTTTAAATGCTTCGAAGATTGGAAAAAACGTTGGCGCAAGTGCATAATATCTCATGGGGATTACTTTGAAGAGGACAAACTAGATATTAATGAATAAATAAATAATTTTTGAAAAAACTCAAAATTCGCGATACTTTTTGAACACACCTCGTATAGAAATATTTATACATACATATATAGTTAGAAATGAAAGAAAATGTCTTCAAAGGGGACAAGCAATTGCCGAAAGTAATTTGGTAGCATTTTGAAATATTTAGAAACAATTGATTACTGGTACACCAAAAAAAAACTTTCAAGAATAGGTTTTAAGGTCATCAAAAATACTACCTTGGGATATTCCAGGTGGCATGAGGAAAGAATATGAATGATGATTGTCAACAGCAACTACACTCCTACGATTTAGGAGATGGGACTCTAATCAATGGAGAAATACGGTATGAAAGCCAAGGAACGCTAATTTCTTAAAAAGGATTGGATGTGAAACTATGGCAAAAGCCTTACAGAAATCCGTATATACCTATAACATTCATGTGGAAACCTTTCTGAAAAGGGAATATACAATTTTCTGAGCAGCCAAGATCGATCACTAAGGATGAAGCCGTGCTGGTTGAGATAAATTAAACTTTTGCATTCAAAAAACATCTAACCTTTTACAATGTATTCAAACAACTTAAAGGTAATCCAAAGCTTGGAAATAGATTTATAATTACTCACATGATTCTTGTTCCTGTTTTTAAAATTTGGTGCTACAAAAGCCAATTTCCACTCAACAATAAAGATGCCTGTAGATAATGTTGAAGATCAGCTAAAGGGGATAGGAAAGCGAAAAACCATTTGTAAGCAGAACCGCCAAAAGACCATCGACTCTTTCTCAGATTAAAAACCCCTAATACTCGTATACGACGGAATTATTATTATTATTAGGCTACTGCGCATTGCGACCAAAATAAATCTATTGCATTTGCTGCCTAGTGGGGGACATTTACAAAGAATGTGTTCACAATTTTTAGTGTCCATTTCACAGAATCGACAGATGATACTCGTAGTCTCAGAGATACCAATTTTGATTAAGGGGGGAAACCGGTTTAGATCGATCAAAAAATCGATTGTTTTATTGCATAAATCGTTAGTATAACTACTCAAGAACATGTGGTAAAAATTTTAAAGCGAAATTCGCATTATACCCGATTCTATGAGCACTTAAGTGACTGCCCGTCGGTTCCGCACCGTAACGCGCGTTAGTTAGAACGACGTTTTTCTCGAAATTACTTTTTTTCAACTGGTGGGCATTCTAGCTTAAAAAGTTATCGACTAATCGTTCTAAAATTTTTCGGGATTTTTTCTTTTCTTTCAATTCTAATCTATATGAACCTAATTCTGGGAATATATGGTATTATTATTTAAAATATGGTTTTTTAAGTAAAATAGATGAAAAAATATTGTATAAAAAAACTACAGTAGGTTCTGTTTTTATGCGGTAGATACGTTCCGCAAGAAACAGCATAAAAAAAAACAGCATAAAAAAAGCTACTAGTTCTATAGTAAAACTATAGATACGTTTCAAATGCTAAAACCGCATAAATCTGAAATAATCGCATAAAAAAGGGCACTAGTATCATATTATTACTATAGATACGTTCCATAGACCGCATGAATCTGAAATAATTAAATAAAATCGTATAAACAAAATATTGTATCTTTGAAAATTATATCTTTATACATATATCTTCCATACTTGTAGGGTTAGCATTTCTGATGTAATCTATGATGAGTTTTTGCTTAGCTGGTTTAGAATCTTGTTTATATGTACAATTCCCGATAGGTCGACATGCATTTTGTAATTTAAAAAAAAACCGCACTATTTCAAAACCGCATAAAAAAAAGCCGCATAAAAACAGAACCTACTGTACTTTGTGTTCAAGCGCCTCATAAATTGCTGTTGATTTCAGAGAAAAATTGTAACTTCAGGAATTCCCACCAGCAAGACACTCGGATGGACAGCACGCTCTAACGCCACTATCTCCCGCGGAAATAGCTTCAAAAAAATTTAAAAGTGCACCTAAAAATATATATATAAGATATCCTCTAAACTTAAACAAGTTCTGATTATTCCTTCTTTGTTCAAAAAATTGTCGAAAAACGCCAAAATTTTGGTCTCCTAAACCGGTTTCCCCCCCTTAAGTGGTATCGCAGGCTACAGCGGCCTGTGAAGTAACCAGTTAGAAGTCTTAAGTCTACTCTGCTGAGTGAAAGGAGCTTATCAGAAATTCCTCTGTTCGGCGTTAGGAATTTTTTTGCTTGTCGCTGACTGATAGAATTTCGCCAGTGTTCAACGAACTTCTTCCTCTCCCACCTCCTGAGAAATTCGTTGATGTGGCCCTTTATCAGTCCACAGAAAGGTTCAGGATCTAGGAATAAAATTGGATTTAAAAAAAATATTTTTATCGTTAAAAAATAAGACAGATGCAGTAACAAGTTTTTTTTTAGATTTTATGAAAAAAATCACCAAAAAGCTTTAGAATTTGTTTTCATATTGGCTTTATAATTCAAAATGTACTTATATGTATTGTAAAAACTTAATTAGACAGTTTTTTTAGAACATTTGTTGAACTTCAACAAATGAATAGAGTCTTTGGTTTTCTGGAATTTGTAAAAAAATTTGTTCCTTACGTTGTTTAATTTTTTTTCATTTTTAGTACGTCAAGGTATTTTATGAGACATCTATGCCAGAAAACAACAGGTGTTAATCAACAGTGTATAATAAATGATATTCCGTTTCTTGCAATTTACCGGCAAGAGTTCGTAGAATTAAATGCTGGAAAAATGGGAACATGGTAACACGTCGAAAAAGAAATAGGAGAAAAACATTCATTGATAGAATATATGCGTATAAATATAAGATTTAAGATTTTATTCAATTTATTTAAAATATTATTAGTCCATTTGATTTAAACTCAAAAAACTATCAACAAGATACAAATCATTACCAGAATTTACACTATTATATATATTGGGAGTAAGATTAGTATCATTATATGTTTGCGACCATGTAATGTTACCTGAATTGGAATCACCCAGGGCAAGAAACTGACTATCGGTATTTGAGTTTAAAACCAGAAATTTTTATGATATTTGACTTGACGATATTTACAGTGATTAGGACACCCTCTGCCCAGTTACCGTGCAGATCCTCACGAAAAATATACATCGTAAAGATTAAGATCAAAATAGCAGAGTTAAGGAGGTGGTAGGGTTTAGCGCTAAAAAAAAAACACTTTTTTTTTGAATTTTTTACAGAAATATGGCTTAAGATACTTTAATAAAATCAGTTGCATGTTATTGTACATCTTTTCAATAAGTTTTTAAAAAATATTAATAATAAAATATTGACAAATAAGCCCATGACAGAGTTTTTTTGGAGATATGTTTTTCGAGAGGTGCTCTGCGGTGCCAATCGGCATTCGTCGTAGAATCATCTGAAACCAAAAAAGTCGAATTTTTCAGTTAAAGTATGACGTAATGCTCCCCCCCCCATGAATAAAATTTTTTTTTTCATTTTTGTAGTTTTGGTGGCAAAAAAACGTAAAACGAGCATTTTTGGCGAAAAATTTCGCCATATTTGTAAGTGAAAAAGAACCTTAAAAAAAAAAAATAAAAAAAAAACAGTGTGAGGGGGAGGTATTTTTGATTTAGAAAACGTGTGCCAAATTTGAAAAGAATCAGTTGAATAGTTTCGGAGTTGTGATTGGCACCGACTTTTAAGAAGTCGTTTCGGGAAAAACGCGTTTGAAAAAATGACTCTGAAAAATTATCTATGCTCCGCATTCGAGGTAGAGTGCCTACAAAGGCTATAACTTTGAGAGTTCTGCTCCGATCCACTTAAAATTTTGACACAACATTCTTGAAATGATTTACTATAAGATGAGTGAAGAAAAAAAATTTCGATTTTGTGACCCTAACCCCCGCCCCCTCCCCCCCCTTAAGCCAAGCCTCTACTATAACGAATATGATACTCGTATAATATTTAGCTTTGGTGCTGACGCCGGAAACTGAAAATAAAGTTGAGGCAATGAGGCAATTTACTGGAGATACAACGGTCCCGACTGTGATGCTCCTGGTAAAAAAAAACTGAACGGTCGTATATTGACATTGGCTGGCCAGACATTAGGAGACAAAGACCAGGTTTTCCGCGGTGAGCGTTGGAAAAACAATGAGAGACCACTTCGTACGCAGAGTAATTTCCAAATTAATTCAGTATTTGAGTCAACAATAAGCGTATGTTTGTTGTATTTTTTCTTACCATCCAAATATTTTGAAATGCTAGGTACAGGAGAAGGAGCCTCATTTGTAACAGAACGAACTTCATCAAAAGTAGGAGCATTGAAATAGACTTTGGAAGAGCTAAGAGTAGGGTTTTCAGTAGCAGAGAAGCGGAGATAAAAACGCTACGGTTTCAATCAACCCCAATAATCCATTTCTTCAATTATTTCATCGGAATTGCTATATATTACTTGAAAATAGTAATCCTTATGCGAGTTATACCCGAAAACGATATTTGACAGCGGACATTTAGTAACCTGAATCCAAAGCGTATATCACTATTTTCCTTATCATATGGTAGATCCAAGTTGCTCTAAGATTTTCATATTCAACAAATATTTACTATATATTTAACAAAGATTTGGCATACTAGATTTTGAACCTGAAGTGAAAAAAGCATGATAATTTTATAATACGAGGGGGGTTCAATCCGGTTTAGATAAGTACCCCATTTTTTGAAATTTTTTATATTTTTCAACATAGTCCCCTTTTAGAAAGATACACTTCTCCCAATGCTCCGGCCATTTATTTATCCCCTCCAAAAAATAGGGTTTGTCCAACTCTCCAAAATACGCCTCTGTCTCGGCGATGACTTCCTCGTTTGAACTAAAATTTTTCTCCGCGAATCATTTCTTCATGCTAGGGAGCCACATCGGGTGAATACGAGGGTTGCGGCAGCAATTTATAATGCAATTCATGCAACTTGGCGGCGACAACTCCGGATGAATGTGTTGGTGCGTTATCATGGTGAAACAACACCTTATTTTTCGCCAAATGCGGTCGTGTCTCCTTCAATTTTTTGTAAAAGCGGTACTATAATTCACTGTGATGTTGTTCAGTAATAGTTCTTCCTTTTTCTAAAAAATTCATGGGGATGACCTGTTCACATCCCAAAAAATCACCAGCATGAGACTGCCTTCGTTTTTTTTGTAGCATATTCACCGGGAGAAATCCATTGCTTTGATTGTTGCTTAGTTTCTGGTGTGTCATAATGAATCCAGTCTTCATCACCGCAAAAATTCCTTCGGATCTCCTTTAAATTGCTACAAACACTGATTCGAAGTTAACAGCCGCATCCGCTTGAGCAATCGCGGCAACCATCTCGGCGACAATTTGTTCATAACTAACTTATCATGTAAAATATTAATTGCCGTTCCGGTCGACACACCTAGGGCCTCTGATACTTCGCGCACTTCGTTCGTCGATCAGTGAGAATTATGTCGTGGACTTTTTGAATGATTTCCTCTTTATCAAAAACGGATGTTCACCCACGTTTAAATTCGTTGAACCAATATCTAACTGTGGTCATAGGTGGGAAGCATCCCCATAGACAATATTTAACTTTCATTTTTTCCATCTTAGCGAAAATCACGAAACACGTTTTACTCGAATAGCTGTAAAATCCAAACTAACCTATCAATCAGTCTGAAATTTGTTTTGTCGTTTGATAGATCTCAGCATACGATGCTAATACCAACTTCCCCCAGGAACGTCTCTGTCATCAAAAACGGGTACTTATTGAGTCGACCTCGTATTCTGATTTGCCATAGTAGTGGCATAGGTCATACGCCAAGAACCTATTCATATTCATAATGTTTTATCCACCTTAATCTTAAGTTATAATGTTAAAATATTTGTTGCCTTGTTCATAAAAAGTTTGGCTAATTTGCAAGAGCAGACAATTGTTTTAAACAAAATATCAACACCTTTCTTATCGTCACTACGTGAAGCCGGAAACAAGGCGCGCAATGTGCCAACGAAGTCGTAAAACTAGTTGCAGCATAATTATATTATACAAGCGAGCGTATGTGCAAATCATGCGTTTGTCGGAAGAACGTCATATCCCAAAAACCAAAACATCGAGAAAACCAGCATAAAGATTTGAAATTATTATGCTTCCCTCAGTAAATATAAAGGCACATTGTCTTCTAATGAGGTGATATACTGTAACAGATCCTACTAAGCATTTTTTACACAGCATACATATTCAATTGACGGTTATGTTTACATGCTGATGTCGAGTTATTATTTTTGGATTATGGCATTCTTATTGCAAACAAAGGTAACTAAATAAGTATCGCCGTCGTGATTAATCTCTCAAAGATGATTATGTAGTTGTAAGTATGTATGTATATATGTACACTATTGAGAAAAGCCCAAAGAACAATAATTATTTTGAAATTATTATAATTATTATTTAAAATTTGCGCTGGTTAGCTTTCTTTAGATAAATACAATTTAGAATTTTCTGTGAAAGCCAAATGTATTC
The DNA here is from genome assembly GCA_037575425.1 of Anastrepha fraterculus. Lineage (NCBI taxonomy): Eukaryota > Metazoa > Arthropoda > Insecta > Diptera > Tephritidae > Anastrepha > Anastrepha fraterculus. The sequence goes on along the minus strand of JAYXIM010006598.1, from coordinate 121,395 downwards.
GATCGACTTGTATAGCAATAAGTTGCACAATTTTAGAATTTAGTTAACCAGCGTTATTATTTTCATTGTAATATTGCTTCTAATATACATACATACAGAATACATAGTATGTATATATGTGCATATTCCTTCGAAGCGCATCTGATAACAAAGTGATAAGCTATGAAGCAATTAAACCACTGACTGAACTGTTTTTTTTTCGTGCAATGTGGAAAATGCGATTTCGAAAACTATATTTCATATTTACAGTTCTCTAGCTAAAATTGCATAGGTGTTATGACATTCAGCGCTGTGTTTCCTGCCAAGTGGGGGCTTCAACTCCATAGACTGGTTGAAACGTATTGAAAGCGACAAATAGGAAGGTAGGTCAGGTTTTGATATCTACCCCGACTTAAATAAATTTGTAGCAGCGTTATTAAACGTACCTCATAACAAAGCGCCAGCAGAACGCATTTTCTCATAAACTAAGTTATTAAAAAGTTTATCAAGAGATTATTTAATCAATTATTTAGTAAATGCTGTTACTTGCAGAAACTGTACCTTGGGAAAAAATTTCTCTGAGTGTGTTTGGAATTATAGGTGCCCATGTGAACAAGTAAGAAAGTGAAATCTGTTACTCATTTTTACGTCTGAAATTGATCTACACTTTTACTCTTATCACTCCGCTTTTTCTGAATTTTCGCTACGGCCAAATGCAAGATTCCTATTTTTGCTTATTATTATCTACATACATATACATACATATATAGTATTTATATTTCATTCATTGTAATTATGTAATTTCAATTTAATTTATGCCCGAATGAAACAGGTTTATAATAAAATGGTATTTTTTATTAAAAAGTTATCCTCCATCCATTGAACAATAACTTACGGCGCGTGGAATTAGCATCGCACAGTACTCTTAACATATACTCGTATATGTATGTATGTTTTTAATCGATCCACAAATCAGCATATTCGGCGAATGTCTAAAAGCACTACGAAATAAAATAATTTTAGAAGGTTAACTCAAGTTACTTTGTATGACCATTCAAATATGAAATAAAATTTTAAAAGTGCTTCTCTAGCACACATATATAATATTGTATATGTACATACATAATATTTTTTTAAGCATGTTTATATGTAACGTACTATAAGCTAATCGCTTAACCCTTGAACAGTATTCATGTTTCGGAATTGGGCAGACGAACTCTAATGATGAACATTTTTGCACAGGCTATTAAAACGTTCTGAAACAATGAAATGAACTCCCATTTGATTTTTATTAAACCCAAAAACTTATTTTTGAAGTACAGGACAAATGAGAAAAGGTATAACTAAAGTAAATGCAAATATCCACAAATGAAATTCTCCTCTTACTTTTTTTTACTGTTTTGTTTTATAATACCATTTTAAAACAAAAGATAAATTCTCCTATTTGAAAAAGGGCAATTCAATATAAACATAAATATTTCCACTAGTAAATCGCATTAAGCTTACAATGATAACCCATTGGCGCTGTGAAATTGGGGATTTCTTACTTCATTCAAATTACCAAAACACTCAACAAAAGGAATCGACCAGGTCACTGCATTGTAAAATTACCATTTCGAAGAAGGCGATATGAGCCGGTTGGTAAAAGTAAACAAAAAATGAAGAATTGGGTTAGGAGTTAGCAGTAATTGTTTTACACTCGACGCGGTCAACCTTACAGCGATAAAATAAAATTTGATGAATACATTTTTTGTGTGCTTTATTTAAGGATTCTGGTTATGTGCTATATTTGTTACACAGAATATATGCATCGCAACTTAACGCTTTTGCTTACATTATTCATTAAAAAATTATGAAAAAATGAAAATTTAATTAATATAACTTTCCAAAAACAACATTTTTATATGTTTTCATTATCTGTTCTTGAGGAAAGTTTTATAATTATGTACTCATCATATGCGAATTATTTGTTTTTATTTTGTATTATTTTTTAATATAGCAGAACCATATGCATATGTATATGTATGTATATACCATAAACGGAATGCTAAAGATTCTAATTAACTATAGTAGATCGTCTTTTTTATAAAAAAGGTATAATGTATCACGATTTTCAAACGTAATATGTATTATTAAATAGTACCTAGGGATCAATATTTTATATTTCCAAATGTATGGAGCACCCTAATGTGTGTAAAACTTACTTGATAAATTTTCGAGAGGAAAGAAAAATGCATATATTTACATATGTGTGTGTATGTTTATAAATAATTAGCTATGATGTAAATATGTATAAAGGATAACAAACATAAATAAGTGCGCATACGAATATAGTTTTATAACGTAGGTGAATTTTGTTTTTAGTTTCAATGTGGTGATAGTTGCTTCGAGTCTTCCAATTGTATTCTTTCCTTATGGGTGATGTAAGATTGCTGTGTCTGATTATACATCTGATTTGCATCGGATACATTTTCAATTTCAATGTACTCATCCTCTTCACCTGTTGTCGCCTTATCATCGGAAAGAAGTATTTCCTTTTTAACCTCTGCTAAATAGGGCTCGGAATTATTACTCTCTCTTGGTAACGAGAACTTGTCGTTACTGCTTAATATATTTCGTAATTCTATCGGATCTTGGATTTCATGGGCTAGCAGGTGATGTTCCAATTCAGCGCGGAAGAAGAATTTATCGGTGCAAATGTTACAGTCGTAAGGGCGAGACTGCAGTCCATGCTCATGCATATGGGATAGTAGGCCAGTTGGGGCTGTGAATACGGCGGAGCATATGTAGCAATTGAAACCCCGTTCCTCACAACCGGCAAAAGTGTGCTCTACCAAATGCTCTTGTAGTTTTTGTGTGTGTGGCAGCATTAATTTGCAGATATTGCAGCGATTTTCGGTTTTTAATGCGCTTCGACAAATCTCTGAGTCACGTTCAAAAATTTCGCTACGTAAACGTTGAGTTTTAAATTTAGGGCCTAGTTTATGCTTTCGGCAGCACTTTTCACAGACTTTAGCTTCGCCATTCATGGGATTTGGTATGGGTTCTAAGCAAAGAGCACACACACTTTCTGGATTGTTGGAGGATTTGGTATGGAATCTGGAAAATGTAAAATAATTTGTGTATACAGTGCTTGTTGTATATAGGTAAGAAAGTTGTATTCAATATAATAGCTACATAAAAGCAAATGTACAGTCTTCCTAATAGAAGCGTGACCGGCAAAATTCAAGCTTACAGTTCAGTTTTAAAAAAAATTTAAATACTGCCACAATTGGTGTTTCCTTTTCGTAATGCGTGTTGTGCAATTTGTTAGCTTTATGAAAAATTTAGAAGGCGTACGTTGCTTCTACAAAATGAGTTCGGTATATGAAAAACAAGTTGAAGCAAATTCTAAAATTCCGAAAATGTCACGTGCATCTGCAGCAAAACTTTTGAAGAAGTGGAAGACGTTCATAAACAAGTAGGTGCGACGATAAATAGAAGCTTAAAACGTTGATGATTTCTTCGGACGAGGTCCAAATATACCTCTCCAAATCAAGATCAGGAGATCATTGATTTGTTTGTGACAAAGACGAAGTTATTGTTGCGTGAAGCTGAAGCAATTTTAAGGAAATGTGGTGTTAATGTATCCAAATACACTATTCGAGGATGTTTACGTATAGAAGTTTCATTTTCGGGACTTCTTCTCCGAAATAGGATTTGGCCGATTATTTGTGTCATCAGTATCATTCAACAATGATGAGCCAAAGTGTCTTAACCTGGTGACCATAATAGAGAAGATGTCTGACAAACTTTTCCCCCTGCTCATTTTTGCAGCTTCTGCAATAGACGAAATGAGGTACATTTAATCTTTGAGCATGTCGACCTAGGAGGCAGTGGCATGTCATCAAATCAAATAAGAATGTTGGAATTAGTGACAACCCCATCAAGAGATTTAATCGCCGCTTATTTATCACAATAAACATAGATTTATCTAATAATACGTTCACATATGCATTAATCACCTATAAATCCACCAAATTAATTTACCCGTTCACATATGGCAGATTACCTGCAAAATCTACAATCAGCTGTCAATATTGCTTTGTTTTTTGGAGTTTTTGGTTTGTTAAAGAAAAAGAATAGCTAATTTTATTGCGCGATTGGCTGCTAATAATAAACAGTTGGAGGAAATCCGTATGCGACTGAGGTTGCAAAAAATTATGGCAGTAATACGCATAGGAAATTCTATATTACATTTTATAATAAGTAAAAGAAGGACAAAACGCTTATGGACACACGCTGTTTTCTGTAAAATGAATCCCTAATTAAAAATATTTAACAAACATTTTATTAGAATTTGCGTGCATTCTGTTTTTCAACCAAGCCTAGGGGAGATAAGAAGGAAATAGTACGAGTATTCGGAGCATCGAAGTAATCGGAAAATGTTTGTGCAGTAGTAAGTAAAAATTCAAAGAAAAGCAATTATGCGCTGCCAAACAGTTATCAAGTTAAATTCGGCTGATTTGGAGCCGACTAACCTTCACAACTTGTGCCGGAATTAACACAAATTATGACTCGAAGATGTGAAGGCATACGTATAGCTAATGGTTTTGACTATACATTTTATTGAATATTGTAAGTGTTATATGTTATGGCAGTCACGCTTCTATTAGACATACTGTAAATAAGAAAAGCGCTTTTAAGAAAACAATGTTTACAGTAAAATATTTTTTGATCGATTCTATAACAGTTCAACCGTGAATAAGAAAGTTTTGATTGCGGATCTGACCTGCGTATATAAGTATTGTTTTATTTGTTTTCCATGATATTTTTGACTTTCTTATATGCAATAAGTACTGTATAATCTATTTATATATAATATATGTATATAATGTATTTAAAAGTAAACTTTATTATATTCTTACTGTGCATGTAAACCGATTTCAAAATCGGAATGAAGTGATTGTCGACAGCAAATACATTGCATTGGAAGTTGGCTCTCATTGTTATGGTCATTAAGATGTGCTTTGAAAGCTGAAGCGCCGTCCAAGGGCTTACTGCAGTGTGAACATTTGCCAGATTGACCAACCTTTGAGTGTTGTAGTTTGTGTTCTGCCAATATAGCTGACGAGGGAAAAATTTCATCACAAATCAGACATTTATGTTTTCCAGTTGAATTGTGACACGTTTTCATATGATGTTCCAATTCGCTACGTGACTTAAAGTTCCCCGAGCAGTAGGCGCATCGCAAACTCACTCCAGTTTTCATGTTATGGACGATTTTACGATGTGAGTTCACCTCACTTTCAGATCGAAAATCATTGCGTTCGCAAATATCACAGCTATAACCCATGGAAGAGTTCAATCCAACCGAAGTTGGATTTGACGATTCTGCTGGCGGTCGATTTTCATGTAAATCTGGTTGAGATTTTAAATGCTGTGTAACGGATTGCGGCTTCGGACTATTGAAATAGCTTTCCACTATTGGTTTATCTATTCGTTGCTGCGTATACATCTCAATTAGTGTTCGACTTGTATCGAAATAGCGCTGGCTGAGGCCATACATGAGCCCAGGGTGTTTCACGGCTCCTGTATCTACCTGCAATGCATTATAAAATTTGTCGTCTGTGAATGGAGTTGCTGATGCCGTGGAACCAGGAAAAAGGCTTTTATTGAGATGAGCTGCAAAAGCTATATTGTAATCAAGAACACTAGAGTTGTTGTTTTGCGAAGAAATCGGCATCTGGGGAGCTTTGCTAAGTAAGGCGTTCACATAAAGAGGGTTCATTTGATTCGGCATATTAGATGGTATTGAAGCTTCCTCAAGGGATACTTTTGAAGATAATGCCGCTCGATTATTGCCAGTATGATGGTGTTGCATATGTCGATCCAATAGAAACTCCACATGAAAAGTTTCTGGGCACGAGGGGCATTGGAATTGGCGAGCATGTGCGGCGAGATGAAAATGCATTTCCAAATCATTACCGCATACAGTTCGACAAAACAAACATTGAAGTGAATTGGGCACTGGTCCATTAAGTCCTGGATGGCGTGTTTTTACGTGCGTATTGAACTCTCTCTCAGATTGGAATAATTCCATACAGACTGAACATCGCAATAATTTAGTTTCAACGGAATGTGCACAAGCGAAGTGCATCTGAATGGCTATTTTGGACTCGAATAATTCAGAGCATACACCACACTTGAACATAGGGATTGCGTGCTGATCCAACATATGGTTTTGAAGTTCCTCAGGTTTTGCATACGATTTGTCGCATTTAGGGCTTGCACAAATATATTCTGAATTAGAGATTAAATAATGTGAGATTACATGCCGCTCGTGCTCCGATTGTTCCCGTAACGCCAAACCGCAGTGGTGGCAAATAAGATTTAAACCTTGCGTTATATGCGTTTTTAAATGACTACGGAACTTTTCAAAATCTGGCAGACCTGCATTGCATTGATTGCAGAAAAACATGTCAGGTTGAAGAGATTCCTCCTGCAGAGAAACGGGGGTTGTTGAACGGCGTTTATTTTTGCTGAGGTCAGTGGGCTCTTCCTCTTGTTTTTCCTCATTGGCGTTCTCCGAGCATGGTAAATTTTGTTCTGCCTTAATATTACTTTCCTTTGTAGTATTTTCTTCCCTCAAAGTGGGTTTTTCACTCACTAAGCGAGGACTAAAAGTCCCTGATGCAGCTAAACGGTTGAAATGTTCGAAGTACGAGTTTGGGCTCGCCAAACGATCGACATGTGCGAGACGTATATGTTGAAATAACGCAGGTAGATTTCCAAATTGCATAGTACAGTACTCACATCTCAACTGGAATGGATTTGGTTCAGCAACTGCGGCCCCAAGAGCGGCCATTGGCTGTGTTTTTTGCGAGGAAAACACTTCTTTGTCATGCTTTGTGTGAATATGTACATTGAGTTGTTCAATCGAGTTGAACTCGGACTTGGAGCAGTAATTACAGGAAAGAAGATTCACAGTTCGTGGTCGCTTTGGATAATCTAGTCGGGTTGGCTTAGCATCAGTGTGAGCCAATGTCGTGGCATAGCGCCTCTTGTGAAAACTTCCGCTACTGGAAACAGATCCAGTAGAACGTGGACTGTAATTAAGTGCTTGAGGATTTCCTCCCGCTGCTAGAATAGCTGCTTGTTTTTTATGGTTTTGCATATGTGACGTTAACGCAGCAGCGGTATTGTATCCGCGATTGCATATCGTACATTGGAATGGTTTCTGATTGTCGTGTGTTTTCATGTGAATTTTGAGATGATCGCTAAAATCGAAGTTTTAAAAATTAGTATACCTTAGAATTGCTAGATTTGCTCATTGATATAAATGTTGACAATTGCTATTAGTGAATAAATGCGATTTGTTAAATATTAACATTGAACTGCGGTAAGCCCGCAATTTGAAAGATAAAAGAATATAAATACATGTTTTACCTTCGAGAAAATGCTGCCTCACAATGTGGACAGCGGTATCGGCGATCCCCAGTGTGTAGTTTGGTATGACGATCTCTCGATCTCTTGTGCTTAAAGAGTCGAGCACAATAATCACACTTAAAAGGTAAATGCTCGGCATGACTCTGTAACAAAAGTAAAATTAAGAATACCAGTTTCATTAAAAAATATTTAGGTATTTACGTTTTTCTGCTTTAATTATTTCAAGAAATTTAAACTGAGCGCTTGTTTTAATGATTTCGATTTTAAAATTAAGAAAACAAAGGCATACTACTTTTGCCAAAATACCTTTGCCAAAATAACACGAAATAATGGATGGTTGATGAAATAACTAAACTTGTATACAATATATTCAGCACAAGGCACCCTAATATACATATTTATATATGCACTCGTATGCTCAAATTTACAAATATACATATTTAAAGAAATATTTCAGTATGCAACTCAGCTTGAGTTTCAACATTGATATATGTATATGGTGAATCATAAGTTTAGCCATTCTAAGCGGTGTTTTTGCTTTGAAGAGTGATGAGCCCAGCCGACGCTGACACTGAGGACGCCTTACAAACTACAAAATCAGCCAATTTGTATGCAGATTCATAGCGAATATTGCACCATATAAACAAGTTATCGCGTTGGTTATGGTTTTTTAAACTGCTCACCAAATCATCAACACATGAATATAAATACCTGCAATATCGTCCAGACAAATGGTAGTAGCAACGGAGGTGCCGTCGGCTAGTAAAAGCAAACAAGCAATAACAGATGCGACACATCAAAACTTGACAGTGCAAAAATTTTAAAATGATAAGAATCTCGCACACTTGACTGCTGGCTTTCCACAATAACTGTGGCACCACGGATTGGTTAACATCTCACCCGAGCATTTGAAAGAGCAAAGCGGAATGCCAAAAGAACACATGGTTGACCGTATAAGCATATTTAGTCGCATAATAAAAAGCGAACGATTTGGGAACAATTCCAACATTTGCCGCTGAATCTTATTGTATGCCATCAACATAGTAACCGAAGAGATCGGCTAAATATATATAAGAATGATGATATAACCTTTTCAACAAGATATACGCCAAGAAGCTATGACTAAAGGTCACCCATACGGTCACAGAATCAAGATGACCATTATGGCTGCTACTACCAACTTCTTTTCTTTATGCTTGTATGCATCTTCTTGTACGAGTATACAAATACATTCGAGTACATTTGTGATTTTATATGTAGGCCGAATTGCAAAGCGTGCCATTTAATATTTGCTGTTACAAACGTATGAGGTTACACTTTGCTAGTTACGTACAGCTACACTATCATCCGTCAAAACTTAGCATTTCGTTTGCCGTATTAAAGGGATTTCACCTAAAAATTTAAAGTGGCAACAGTTTACTCATTCGAATTCTTATGAAAAGAAAACTGGCAATTTTCGAAAATGGTGTACTCTACAATGTGAAATATGGAAAAACGGATTAATTTCTTGAATTATAAAAATATGCCCTTTGATTTAAAAAAGTTTTAATCTCCTACCTTTAGTTACTCTCGTTATGAATATCTACTCGTATTTGACTATTCAACATTACTTGTTATCTCCGAGTAAATGAAAAAGGCTTTAAAATACATTTGCAAATGATTATCAGATGTGCTATATACAATATGATTCTTTTATTTTTTATCATAGATAAATATTTAGTATAACCTTGTCTTTGAAACTAAATGTCATTTAGATTTTTTCCAGGCAAGTCTGCTAATGAAAATGGTTGACGTCAAATCAAAACTACACCAGCCTTCCGATTAACACTACTTTTGAAAAATGCAATAACTGAGTTTTTAAGTAACTAAGGGTTAAGGTCACTTATGATTCATTTAAGCCTAGTACCCGTATTGCTGTTAACCCCACTCAAAAATTCTTTGCAACTTTTGAGATCAGACATTTACTTCGCTTTATGCGCATACAATGGTATAGATAACTCACACCTTCTTCCAGGTTTCTGATATTGTGTTTTTACTATTTTATATTCTCTGGAAAATTATGCAGCAAGGTGTGTAGATCATGTTTGCGTTTTCAGGAGATGTGCCCACCTTTGAAGACGTCTTATAGTCAAATACAGTGAGTAAAAAAGTATTGACACACACGGAGGACCCACAAAGTATTAGCGCGCTACAGTTTCAATGGAGCAAGCTGATTACGGGACCTGTGCAAATACTCTTTTGATGTGAATTTGTGCCTTATTTTACCTTTAAAGGTTGAGCTTGTAAACCATAGTCGAAATGAATTTTTTTGTTCAGATACGTAAAAAATAAATACATTTAGAAAATACCGTTTTCTATTTTGTATACTTTCATTAGAAGAAAAGTTAGAGCACAGAGACTTTGATTTTTCGAGTGTGCCAATACTTTTTTGACTGTACATGAATTTTAAATAGTTTGCATATACTCGTATGCTGGTAAACAAATAGGCTATTAGCCTTTGTATGAATTCAATCGATCATGTCCCCAATAAGAATACACCGGTCATAATAAGGCAAATAAACTGGACCATTTTTTTCATATTCATGGGACTTTGTTCCACAGTGTGGCAACACTTGAAAATACTATTAGTACATACGTAGTACTGGGGAAATCGTAGTTTAACTCTTAAAGTAGTCATTTATGGCTTCTAGAACATATTGTCTTCTGTAGAAAAAATGTTAACGAATTTTATCGGATGAACTGTGTCATTTTCTAAGAGTGGCAAGCGAAATAGAATCTTTGCTGAACAACCATATGTTAGGATTGGTCGAATAAGAGTCTTGTACATAGTGAGCTTTGTAGCTTTAGACAAAAGTCGGGGCTTGAACAAGTTAAGGTGGGCGTAATACGCTTTGTTGCCGGCGTTGATGCGATCCCTGACGGCGGAAGTTAAATCACCGCTACATGCGAACATAACTCCTAGGTACTTAAAATGCTGCACTGCTTCAAAAGTATAAGCGCCCACATGGAAATTTGGCATCTGTGCAGGCCGCCCTGATTTCTACAGATATTTGGTTTTGCCCTCGTTTACAAAAAGGCCAATAACTATCGTTCGCAATTTTGTTAATTTTTATTTCTTGAGAGAATAGCGATGTCATCTGCATAAGCACATATTTGGGTTATTTTAGTTATCAAGGTACCATCTTTGTTGACTTCCATTACGCCAAAGTGCAGCATCAAATTGAATATGACTGTTGATAAGGCATCACCTTGTTTTACACCTGTTTCAATAGGGAACGACTCTGTGAGCTTCCCTTGAATGATCATTTTTGCTTGAGTACTTGTGAGCGTTGCGCTAACGAGCCTTATTAGTTTGGCAGGTATTCCAAGAATAAGCAATATGTGCTGGATCCTATCTCTTTTAACACTGTCGAAGGCTTGTTTGAAATCAATGAACAGACAGTGAACATCTAGCCGGTATTCATAGTGTTTTTCAAACATTTGGCTAAGAACAAAACATTGGCCGATTGTAAACTTGCCTCTACGAAATTCGCATTGTCCAATCAGATGCTATGGATTCTTTTTCCCATACGTCTATTATTAAATGGTGCAGGCACTTATGTAACTACTCACCACCTTCTTTCAGGAGTTCAGCCGCTATAGAGTCTTCGCCGCTTGCCTTTCCATTTTGAAGCTTTTTAAGGGCCACGATAATTTCGTCATATTCTGGTGGAGGGATGATGTTTTCAGCTGTAGCTATAGGCCCCCAAGGTGAATGCTCTTCTTGATGCTTATTATTATTCAGAAGATTGTCAAAATGTTGCCGCCATCTTTCTAAGATTTCTTGGTCAGTTTGTAATATAATATATCACCATTTTTAGATAAGCAAATATTTATTCTAGGCTGAGATATTGTCGTTTGGTTTTTAAGTTTCCGATAAAACTGAGCCGCGTTACAGTTTGCATTTAATTCTATTTCCTTAATTTTATTTTTGATGGATGCTTTTTTCTTTTTATTTATAACTTTTCCAGCTGCCGATTTTTTTGAAGCATATTCCGCTCGCGCTCTGCGGGTGCCGCTCGTTATAAAATTGCGCCAGCTTTCATTTTTGGCGCTAATAAGCCTTTACATTCATCATCAAACCATTCTTTTTTGGATTGTTTCGGTAAGTAGCCAAGCACCTCCTTGGCCGAGCTAGATATGCTCTTTGCTAGCGCTTTCCATTCCTCTACAGCATGATTTGGACTAAGTTCATCCAGTTGCGCACTCAACGTAGATTGGAAGCTGATTTTAATTTCTTTATCTGAATAAAGCTTTTCTAAATTATATTTTTCTCTCTTGAAGTTATTTTTAGACGCAACAACTGCCAAACGCTGCCTTAATCTAATTTTTATCAAATAATGGTCAGAGTTGCAGCAAGCTCCTCGGAGTGAACGAACGTCAAGTACTGAGGTAGCATGCCTCCTGTCTACCAGCACATGCTCTATCTGGTTAGCTTTTCGGCTTCCACGGATCTTCCTCGTTTTTTTGTGGATGCGCATGTGTTGGAAAGAAGTACTGCTGATCCATAAGTTATTTTCAGTTGCAAAGCTTAGTAATTATTGGCCATTATCACTAGTAGAATTGTGTAGAGAGTGCATTCCAGAGACCTCTTACACAAACTCTTCCTTGCCGATTTTAACGTTAAAGTCGACCAGTAATATTAACATACTGGGGCCAGCAATTTTATTGCACTCTTTAGAAAACAAATCGTAAAAGGCATATTTTTCTTCATCTTTTGCAGCTTCAGTTGGAGCGTATACTGAAAATATTGTCACCGCTTGGAATTGCCTTTCAATTTAAGGATATATAGTCTATCAGTTACGGGCTGAAAGAAAATCAGACTCTTTCTTATTTTCTTGCTGACATAAAAACCAACTCCGTTTGCTCCGTTTTTTTCGCTTCCGCTAAAAAACAACGAATAGTCTCGCGTTTCTATTTCTCCGAAATTTTTCCATCGAATTTCTTGCAAAGCTACCACATCAAAACTGTATCGTATTATTTCGTCAGAAATTTTCGCCATTTTTCCAGGTTGCAACATAGTGAGCACATTCCATGAACCGAATTTTACATCGTTGTCCTTTAAACGTTGCGTGGGTCGTCTATAGATGGGGTTGTACTTTATCCGAGGCTTTTGTGAAGGTGTCATGACTTATTGTTTATTACTTGAAATGGGGGTGTCAGCCCTAAGTCCACGTGCCTTTCAGCAAGTTTGCGGCAGGATATTTTACCTGCGCAGGGCGACAGCATTTGCTCAGCGCCAGGGTGTTAGGGTTATCCCACATATCCTAATACTCGTATATTTAGATGGCATTATAATATTATATCTTAAAAAGAGTTTGAATTTACCGTGCGGGATTTGCGTCAAACTCTTTCAAAATTAAAAGATTACGGGTTCCATTTGAATAGGTCAGAGGGATTTTCTGCCGAGCAGTAATAAAGTACCTTTCGACAACGAAAGTGTTTAACTCGACAGTGAAAAAAGCTATCGCAGGTCGCAATCGAAGATATGTATTCGTGAGTCCATTTACGAGGAAGGAGAGACCATCGTTACCCTACTTGGCCACTCAAAGGCTTTTGCAGGGTAATTTTGAGACATGCTTGTTGCTTTTTTTTGCCGAACGTAGAAAAAAATATAGATTGTAAATGCCGAAAATATGAGGAAGAATGTCGAAATGCGACTCCTAAATTCGACAATAAATTATTTTTCTTAATTTTCAGGAAAAGTTTAATGATGTTTGGCAAGCTTCAATTTACTGACATTAGGGAGGTAGGAACTGCGATATGGTGGGTTAGTACATAAAAATATCCATATAACATACTCTAAGGTCCGACAATGAATGCCGAAGATATGGCGAAAAATGTAAAAAGGCGACCATACGCTCAGCCAAACAAATTTTTTTTCGAAATTACTTTACAAAAATACTTTGAACTCAAAATGCACGGCGAAATTTTTTTCGGTACAAGTATAAGCATATAAATATAAGTATATTTATATAAAATATATCTTAATAAAGGGTGTTTTTTTAGAGGTTAGGTTTTCAAGTTGGCACTACTTTTTTCGTAGATGGTCTTTTTGACAGCTGCCACTTGATTTATGCTCAGTTTGGTTTGCCATTTCATAATGAATAGACTTACACCTGCACAACGTTTGCAAATCGTGCAAATTTATTACGAAAATAATGGTTCGGTTCGCGCGACGCATCGAAGAAAATTTTGTTCAGCGATGAAGCTCACTTTTGGTTGAATGGGTATGTCAATAAGCAAAATTGTCGCATTTGGAGTGAATATAATCCACAAGCCATTGCTGAGACGCCGTTACATCCTCAAAAAGTCACTGTTTGGTGTGCTCTATAGGCAGAGGGAATCATTGGTCCATATTTCTTTAAAAATGAAGCCGGCCATAATGTTACAGTCAATGGAGAGCGCTATAGAGATTAATTATTTTTCGTGACTGAATTGGACGATGTTGATGTGGACGACCTTTGGTTCCAACAAGACGGCGCTACATGCCATACAGCCAACGCAACAATCGATTTATTGAAGGAAACTTTTGGTGAGTGCATTATCTCGCGCCGTGGAACTGTGGCGTGGCCTCCAAGATCGTGCGATATAACACCACTGGACTATTTCTTGTGGGGCTATGTGAAGTCGCTTGGCTACGCAGATAAGCCCGAGACGATTGACGTCTTGGAAGAGAATATTCGGCGTGTTATTGCTGACATACGGCCCCAATCGCTGCAAAAAGTGGCTGGAATTTTTTCGAGCCAGCCGCGGCGGCCACTTGCCCGAAATCATTTTTAAAACATAATGGCAAACCCTTATCTTTATAATAAAGCTAAATTCTTGGCCATAACATTAAATTATATACGTTTTATTTCATCTTGAAAACCTAACCTCTAAAAAAACACCCTTTAATATTGAAAAAAAAGCAAATATATTTGCATTGATTTTTAATTTCTTTGTATGTATACAATATTTATTGCTCTTAATAATAAAAAATTACCTAACAATCACGTATTCTCCCAATTAAAGTGTTTTTAACAATAGCAATTATTTAATTAAGTTAATAATAATAATAATAATTAAATAATTAAATATTCTAATTTAACCACCATTCTCCCTTTCTTGACTCACCTGTTCGTGCTTTTTTAAATAACCAAGCCGCGGAAATGATTTATCACAGAACTGACACTGATAAGACCCATCAGCACCGCTACCGTTAATGCCATCACCTGTCAACTTATCAAACTTTGCAGCAACTCTTTCGATTTTCCGCACTTTTGTAACGATTTTCGAGCTGTGATACTCTCCATGGTGGTAAAGGTGCTGACGATGAATGCGAGTCTGTCGTTTGTGTTGCAATTCCAAGTTGGCACCATCTTCTTCTAGCTTCGTAGATTCGAGTATATTTGTTGAGTTTTTCACTGACGTTTTGACATCTCCATTACCCTCCACTTCACTTTCGTCAATATTCCCAACTTTGCTACCATTTGGCTGTGGGCAATATTGCGTCCTTTGTACATGCGGGTTGTGTGACGTTGTTTGTTCTTGGTGTTGTAAAGAGTTTGGCGTTAAGGTGCCATCTGATATAGAAGGTGAGTAATTTGAGGAGGTGTGCGTTGAGTACATATCTATAAATATAAAAAGATTTCTTAAAATATTCAAAAAGGACCTAAACGAAACTCACTGTCAAATAATTCAAAATAAATATAGAGTGCTAGTAAGTTTAGTCAAATTTATTACTAAAAACTCTTTACTCGCTCTAACATTGGCTAAAAGAGCATATTCATGTAATTTCAATTCTAAAGCTGAATTGAATTAAAATAATAAGTTTATTTTACTCTTTGAAAGGTTCAATTACAGCTTCTAAGGCTTTGCTAACTTATTTGTTTCATTGTAAACCATGTGTCTCTGCAAAATTCTGGTGGTTAATAACTTTGATCGCAGTAACATCTTGACCTAAAGTGTGTAAGCTTTCCCCTCTGCCGTTGAATTACAAATTTCTCTTTACACAAAGCGTAATATGAAGGGACGAATTTCTAAATTCATTACAGTGTTTCATTTAACTATCTTAAGATATTTTTATTGTATTTGCGGGTGTATTGCATCGTATGAGGAAATTTTTTTGAAGGCAATTTTGAACTTTAAACCATTTAATAAAACAAGGTGAATTTCTTTATTATAGGCGCCTTCGATCCGCCATTTCTCTGCTCGATATCTCTGAGCTCTGCTCACTTAACGGAAAATTTGCATGTAAAAGCAACAATCGCTAGCGAGTGCGAGTATGCCCTATAAAGCTGGTATAACTCACTATTTTCACAAATATAATTTTTGGCGGCTCTATTCCAGCCCTGCCAAGATATGTTTATTTATACGAGTTGCTTCAGAAATTCGCCCATTGCTAACGCTCGGCGAAGCGAAGAGCGCATCCTCTACATAAAAGCGCAAATCCTTTATTCTGTTCTTTCAAATTTGACAATTATCAGAAAATCAGAGTCTCATTAAAAGTTCCATCACAATATTCCTGATTTGGATCGGTTGGGCGTGCTTGCCCTAAAATGCCTTCACTGAAACGCTCTCTATGAGTTTCCAATCGTTCTCGAGAACTCGAAAGCAATTGTTTAAATAATGGCAATCTAATTTTGTATTTTCTTGGAATGACACATTAGGCATACCTCAGTCAGCGTTGTGCTATTACTACTTTGGAACAATAGTACTCTTCAAGTTTTTTGCTGATAAATATATTACGTGATAAATCTATATCATTTTCCGAATGTACAGCGAGATGTTTCTCGGTGGACTAAAATTTCCAGCGTAAATCCCCCATTTTTCATTGCTACAAGAGTTTCATTGACCAACTTAGATGGATATCGATTTGTACACGTACGTCACACTATTCATCATCAGGACAGCAGAGGGCTTATTATCCCCATTTTTTTAAATTGCTCCAATTACACTGTGTGACAAAAAACAAAAAATTAAATATACTTTTATGGAGAGCTAGCACAACTTGTGGGTATAGAAAAACTAAAAAAAATGGAATAGGAGAAATTTCCAATACGCCCCCAAAATCTCATTTTATGCCCATAAAACCGTTTTTCAGTAGGTTGATGTGAAGAATCACTCCTAACTTCGCCTATTTCCATCCGATTTCGAATTTGTTTTTTTAGTTCGAAAGAACAAAAACAAGCCTTTTTGACAGTGTGTTGACAATTTTTCTGAAATGACAACTGACGAGACTGTAGACGGAAGTATTTGGAATTTTCTTTATTTTTTCTCTATTTTTTCAACTTTGACATACTTTTTACGATATTATCCGTTATTGACGATTTTTTTTAGTACACTACTGTTACAGCAAATTTAATTTTGCGTCGAATGAGCTACATTTGACTGTAATTGAATTAAAATTAAAAGAGTTGTGTGAGTTTTAAGATTTTTTTTTTTACTAATTTGGTATGTAGGTATAACTTACGCTAAATGGGAATAAGGACGTGTTTTTGATGCGTTATTATAGATACGTAATGTTTATTGGAGTATATATGTATACATAAGAGTAAAAGCATTGTTTGAAGTTACAGAGTAATAAAGCTCTGGTGGATAGGTACAACGATTTCTTTAAGCTTACATATAATACTTCGGATAGCTGGTATGAACCGGAATTTGCTTGTACTGAGTGTTCATTGAAATTCAAGAGTTACACATCAAAACGTTGCCAGAAAAGTGGAATTTCTTTATATTCTCCGATGATGTGGCATCATCAGCCTTATCATAAACCAGATGATTGTTAGTTTTATAAAACGGACGTAAACGGTCATCATTATAAAACTCGAAAGCACATAAAGTATGCTGATGTTGCAACTGTTAAGAACCCCGTAGTCTTGGACGATATGATTGACTCAACTGCAGGTCATGAACAGAAGGAAGTTCAACTCATTGCTGATGATGATCAAACTGATAACAATAAACCTGATGATGAAGAGTACTTTCCGTCTGGTTCTAAGTCTTCAGAACAACACATTGTATCAAATTCAGATTTTCAGGATCTTTCTCGTGATTTACTTCTATCGGGAAGACAATCTGAAACGCTCGCTTCTCGATTTAAACAATGGAATTTAGTTGATGACGACTTCAGATGAATGATGATGATCGAATTTCTTACAAAGAAGTATTCAAAACTGATGAAGAGAATGACAATTGTACCGTACCATACTAAACTCCAAAGGGCCGTTTCCAATGCATTTTTAAGTTTGGAACCAGTTCCGTTGTGTACTGCACGGTACAGTGCTGCACTGCACAATACTTCAATAAATATTATGTGTTTATAATGACACTTGTTATCATTTTCATGCTTCGAAACGCGCCCTTATTCCCATTTAGCGTAAGTTATACCTACATATCAAATTAGTAAAAAAAAAAAAAAATCTTAAAACTCACACAACTCTATTAATTTTAATTCAATTACAGTCAAATATAGCTCATTCGACGCAAAATTAAATTTACTGTAACAGTAGTGTACAAAAAAAAATCCTCAATAACGGATAATATCGTAAAAATTATGTCAAAGTTGAAAAAATAGAGAAAAAATAAAAAAATTCCAAATACTTCCGTCTACAGTCTCTTCAGTTGTCATTTCAGAAAAATTGTCAACACACTGTCAAAAAGGCTTGTTTTTGTTCTTTCGAACTAAAAAAACAAATTCGAAATCGGAAGAAAATTGGCGAAGTTAGGAGTGATTGTTCACATCAACCTACTGAAAAACGGTTTTATGGCCATAAAATGAGATTTTGGGGGTGTATTGGAAATTTCTCCTATAGCTTTTTTCTTAGTTTTACTATACCTACAAGTTGTACTAGGTCTCCATAAAAGTATAATATCACTGTCGCACAGTGTTATCAAAATTAAAAGGGATCTTCGACGTGGTTCGGAAGCTCAGCTGAATTTGGCAGGGCAAGGAGATTTGCCATTCATTTTAGTATATCCAGTGTCGTATTTGTCCAAAAAGATTTTAACGCAGTGGACAGATACCTACATCTCCCGCAAATCAGCAGAGGAGATGACAGAAGAAATAGCCGTGCGGTTAGAAAGATGCCAAGATCTAGATACCGGGGAAACCGAAAGCCAGCATATGGGTGGACAGACGAAATAGCTCAACTACGTAAGGACAGTCACTCTGCTAAAAGAAAAGCTTTAAGAACGCGAGGTCGTACAATTGCCGAAAACAGTGGCTTAAAAACGCAATTAAAAAAAGCAAAAATCGTTGCTTTAAGGAGCAGCGAGAGCAAGCCGACAACGATCCTTGCGTAGTTATGAGCAAAATTAAAGGACCAAGAGCGCCACAGCCGACCTGTCCGGTGCTAATGGAAAAAATAGATTCTGTACTCTTTCCCCTACAGGAAGCAGGACGCACCACAAAAAACAGAAATTGCAGTGGTTCCACAAGTTACACAAGAAGAAGTTCTTAGGACCTTAACGAGGATAAAGGATAGCAAAGCCCCCGGACCCGACGGGATTCTCAATATAGAGTTAAAAGAAGCAATACGGTAACTCCAGAAATGTTTTCAGACCTAAACACGGCATGCCTTCCCGAAGGAAAGTTCCCAGCGAGATGGAAAATGCAAGTGTGGTTCCCCTGATTAAACCGTGTAAACAACCCAATATACCTGTTTCATACAGACCCCTATGTCTGCTGGACACAGTGGGAAAGGTACTGGAACGCATTATCTGCGAACGACTTCAAGAGCATCTGGAAGGTTCTGCAGGTCTCTCAGACAACCAATTCGGCTTCCGGAAAGCTAGATCTACGGTGGTTGCAATAAGAGCGGTGGTGGAAATAGCACTTAGGGCTATAAGTGCGGGAAGATCGGCAAGAAAGTTCTGCGCTGTTATCACCCTAGATGTTGGAAATGCTTTTAACTCGGCAAACAGACCCCTGTCCGCATTATCAGCAGTTATCTAAGTGACTGCAATTTGCGACATGAAACTGAAAATGGCCAAAAAACGTACAAGGTCTCCGCTGGTGTACCAAAAGGATCAATGCTGGGACCAACTTTGTGGAACATCATGTACGATGCATTGCTGAAGGTGAAGCTTCCGCCAAACGCCGATGATATTGTCCTGGTGGTAGTTGATAAGAAACTTAAAGGAAAAGTGCAGCGATGCTGCAGCGAGTTAGATTTAGCCATAGATAGACACCGTATTATCTCGAAAAAGGCGATCAAATATCTTGGGGTCTGGATCGACACAAGTTTTTGTTTCAGGCAGCATTTAATAAATGTAAGTTCTGTCAATGGTGCCCTGACGCGACTTCTCCCCAATATAGGAGGGCCCTAGGGAAATCGCAGACGACTACTGTCATTGGTTGCTGGCTCTATAATTCTTTATGAAGCACCTATCTGGGCGTGGACTAAAAAGTCTACAATAACAAGTTAGTTGTAGTGATATATTTGTTAAGACTTGTTAACAATTTTTAAGACTTGTTTACAGGTTTTTGATTTCTGCCCGAATAAGTGCAGCGTTCCGACATGTATACGAGCAAGTGCACCCACTTTCTGCATATTTCTGCTGCGGCTCATTACCGCGACGCGTTGCATTGATCAACGTAAATTCACAAACAATCGCAAGTACTACAATTGGATTAAATTATCAATATATGACCGTTGTTGTTGTAGTTTTAGACCGTCTAAATACGTTTTCTTAACTGTTACCAATATTAGGGACGCCAAGTATATTATATATGTATATATAACTGGCACGTTCACCTTTTTTGGGTGTTTGGCCGAGCTCCTCCTCCTATTTGTGGTGTACGTCTTGATGTTGTTCCAAGAATGTTAGGGTAGACAAAATTTACACTATAAACTAGTACATTTGTAAGGAATTTGTAAATAAGAAATCCATTTCAACTTTTCTAACTCCAAATGTTTTATTATGGTTAGAGATCGACTGAACTTCTGCTTCCGCAATGTCTTTACGGTAACATACGGGTATGTAACATACATTTATTGTTATGTACGAAATACGAAATTATATTTTCTGTTTCATCTCATTCCTGTCGTTTAAGTATATCCTTAGCTTTGGTGTATTAAGTGATTTATAGTATTATAGAATTTTATGGCAAATATGTTTGTAGTTAATTTAACCCATTATATTCCTTTGTGCCGACTATTTTTTGTTCTTTCTCATAAAATAGACACAAATCTATTGCAAAATTAGATTCTCAAGATGAACTACACAACAACTCAAAATCAACTACACAACAACGAGGAGCATATTTCCAGTTGTTTTTAACATAACATGGCAGCCAAATCTGTATCAAATTCAAGAGTTTGCCAATTTACGCTTAGAAAATTGTTTGTTTTTGTAATATCCATTACCTCCCGTAGCCGAAGTCGGATGTAAAATATTAAACCGATATTATGAATTTCATAAATGAATTATGTGTGTCGTTCTCTTTTTAAGAATTATGAATACACGAAATTTCCTACAAATTTGCTGTAAGCCGTAAAAGGTATACTCGATAATCCTGATATAACTAAGCTTATTTTTATTACCCGCCATGTTTTTTTATTATAATGAAAATACTCCTCACTTATCACGACAACTATCAGGAGTTTTGTCGACTTTTGGCCATACCAAATCTAAATTGAAACTTTGTGAACTTATAGCAGTTCCCTCACATCCGGAAGCAATCCAGTTAATTGCAAATTTGTTATATAACTACAAACTAACTTAAAACATGTATATACAAAAGATTCTGTTTTTATGCGGTAGATACGTTCCGCAAGAAACAGCATAAAAAAAAATACAGCATAAAAAAGCTACCAGTTCTATAGTAAAACTATAGATACGTTTCAAAAGTGCTAAGAACCGCATAAATCTGAAATAATGTAATAAAATCGCATAAAAAAGGGCACTAGTCCCATATTATAATATTACTATAGATACGTTCCATAGACCGCATGAATCTGAAATAATTAAATAAAATCGCACAAACAAAATATTGTATTTTTGAAAATTATATCCTTATTTAAGAAACGTCAGAATCGAAAAATAAATTTACGTCAGAAATAGAATCAGACAATACCCACATGTTGCGCATTCGTTTAGGATTTGGCGTAAAATCACTTTCGTCACTTGGGGAAATGTACACGTCTGATCAGGATGGTGACGCAGGCGGTTCCGTACTTGTAGGGTTAGCATTTCTGATGTAATCTGTGATGAGTTTTTGCTTAGCTGGTTTAGAATCTTGTTTATATGTACAATTCCCGATAGGTCGACATGCATTTTTTAATTAAAAAAAAACCGCGCTATTTCAAAACCGCATAAAACCAGAACCTACTGTAGTATATAATAATATCGTGCTTTTTATGTTGTTCGATATGTATCAAAAAAGTTTTAAATAAATACTACATTTGCATTAAGAGAAAACGATAATTTTTCTGTTGTTTCGTTTTAACCAATATGTTTAATTTTTATTACAGTATAATTAACTACTTTATGCACTTTTTCACGCCCTTAGCAACGAAGGGGAAAACATTTTTCCTTCTTCCACATCCTTCGTAAGTGCAACCCTAAAACAAGGGACTGTCAAAACGCCCTTGCGATTACATACCTAACCTTCTAATTGAATCATGATCTACATACATACATTACAATAAAAAATGTCAACGAAAAACAGAATTTGTGTGCCTTTCCTCTTAAAAATTGAAGGCAGGTAAGTATTTTATTTAAAGTACTTCATTTCATACGTAAGCGAAGCCGCGAGTACTATCTAGTGATATTCAGTGGCTCAGAACCAAAACCTGTTAATGAGGTTACCGGAACATATAATGGGCCTCTTCTATACGTCACTTCTCTGCTCGACTAACTTGACGAAAAATTTGCATGCGAAAGCAACTAAACAGTTATCTAGTAAGATTCGCTGCAAGCGAGTATAGTTATACCTCATTAAACTGGTGTAACTCACTATCTTACAAACACAGGTATGTTAAGGCAGCTCTATTCTAGTGTTGCCAATATGTGTTCATTTATACAAGTTGCTTTATATATTCGCCACTTACTAACGCTTGGCGAAAAGAAGAGGCCTAATATATAATACTTAACCTACAAAGAAAAAAAATCAGATTCGCAATATACTGTATACTCTGTGGGCAAAAAGTAAGGTGAATTTATTTGTCAAACTTCACGGGATTAAAATTTCGCTCTAGTTATTTTTTTCATGAGTTGGCAGCTTTGTGAATGTTATTATCAGTAATATATTTACGCTTGTGTTTACCAAACGACCAAGAGTGCATTTTTCGATTTTTACAATGTCTGATTTGATTGAGCAGAGAAGTGCCATCAAATTTTGTGTGCGGAATGAAATTTCGGCTGCGGAAACGTTTAGCATGTTGCAGAAGGCATTTGGTGATTCGATCATGTCGCAGAAAAATGTTTATAAGTTGTACAAAGACTTCAAAGAGGGTCGAGAACGTGTTGATAACTTGGAGCGCTCCGGACAACCATCGACGTCAACAGATGACCAACACCTCAATATAGTGAAGGAGTTAGTGCTCAAAAATCGTCGCTTGACTGTTAAAGACCTTACTGATATGATCGGAATATCAAAAGGGTCTGTGAAAACCATTTTGAAAGACCATTTGGGCCTACGAAAAGTCAAATCTCGTTTGGTACCGAAAACTCTCAATTTCTTGGAAAAAAGTCGTCGCGTTGATGTGTGTGAAACAATGCTTTCAGACTATCAGGACAAGCTCAAATGCATCATTACGGAGATGAGACTTGGATTTATGCTTACAACCCTGAAACAACCGACCAATCAAGCGAATATCGTTCTAAAGGCGAGGCCAGACCGAAAAGAGCACGTCAAAGTCGTGACCATTTCGCCAAAAATTCCACGCATATCGTTCCGCAACCACCGTATTCGCATGATTTGGCTTCGTGTGACTTCTGGCTATTCCCAAAACTCAAGAGACCACTACAGGGAACGCGTTTCGAGTCGATTGAGGAGATAAAAGTTGAATCGAAGAAGGTGCTGATGACCGGAAATGGATTATTTGGCATGTTTCGGAGATTGGAAAAATCGTTGGCATAAGTGTATTTCATCGAGAGGGGATTATTTTGAAGGGGGTGAAATTGATTTACAAGAATAAATAAATATTTTTCATTTTACAACCAAATTCACCTTACTTTTAGGCCACAGAGTATAAGTAGTTCAAAAAACACAACACAAGCTAAAAAGGCAACACACAGCCAAAATGATGCAGTCTAAAAAACATTTCCTTAACGTAGTAGTTAATTAATATTTTGTAGGGCATCCTTTTTGTCAATAAGAGCTTAGATTATCTTTAAAACCGATTCCACTAACTTGCTCTTTTAACGCCTTTTGTATGTCAGATTGGTTTCGAATTAAATTTTTTTAATCTCTTTATCTAGAACCGACCACAGGTTCTCAATAACATTCTAGTCTGGCGATAGCTCTGGTGTTCGACCAATATTGGGGCAATTACACCGACCTTAGTGTTAAATTTCATTGTTTTATTCCTAGGCACTGAAGTCGTGAAGTATCCTGTTTCCACACCGCATTCCTAGTTCACTTTGCACACACAGCTCTTCTTCTTGTTCGTGTTCTCTACTTTTTAATATTAAAAAGTAAGTAATAATAAGTAAGTTATAATAATGTTTTTACTTTGTTTTATAGAAAATATTGTATTAATTTATTTGCTCCATTTTTTTTTTGCGAGAATAGCAATTAGTTGCATGGTTACCGAAGTCATATATTAGAAAAGCAGCTCCTCGGAGGAAAATTTGATCTCCTCCACAATCCGAGGTGTTCAACAATATCCTTCACATATTAATTTTTTAACAATATCTTGTTTTGCTTTAATTATTATAATATAACACTTTCTGGTTATTATTCAACATTTGTTATCCTTGCTTGTTAGTTAGGTTCTCTTGCGCTTTGGGAAGACAATAATTTGTTCGTAATTCGCCAGATAACTGAAACTGAATTACTTACAAATTAGACAATTCGCTCTTATGATTTTCAGAAGTTAATTACGAATAGGAGAGCGAATTACATGCCGTGGAAACATTTATCACTTGCTGCGCGTTGAAAACTTGGCACTGTTTTGTCGTAACTACAAATAAATGAGTGTGCATAATTTCGCTGTGACCACATATTTGCGTCTGCATTAACGTGATAACCTTTGTTATGTTTGGACAATATAGTTTTTTTCTCCCCAAAGAGTGGCCCAAAAATTTTTAGAGAAACTGATTAAATACGCGCCAAGATTACCGCCTCGAAATAAGAAAGCCTGTCCGGAGTTTGCCCGAGTAAACATACAAACCGATTGAAAGAAGGCATAGTAAAGATGAATTTAATAAAATTTGTGAATGTGTTGTATTTATAAGTAATATTTCTGATCGAGAAGAAATTTGATATTGGCGGTCGTAACGGGTTGGACTCGTATGGTGGTGGTCTGTATAAAGAACTACTTTTCATCAGTTTTTTATTGAATGAATAGCAATTGCCATATCCATAATGCTTTGCAGAATAAACACGGATTCTTGAAGGGATTTTGTATCTGTATTAGTGAGGAGAGGCGTCAAAATAATACTTAATTTTCGGTAATATAAGTTTGGGGAAGAAGAAATCTATTATTTTGCCGGTCAAATTCGATTATTTCTGTGATTTTATAGACATTATCGACAAAATTGCACATAATTAACTATTACAGTATCGACACTATAACCACCATTCACAATTTTAGCGGCCTGGCTTGGATTTTCGCATTTATCAAAGAAAAACTGTAAAATGTACCGAATTTTCTCTGAGTTGCCTTTCATTGTAAGCCTCCTGTAACTCACAACTGAATGGAACAAACAAAAAACAGCAAACAATTTTTTTTAGTATGAAATGTCACCTTGACAACGAGCACAAGCTTGAAGTTGTTTGATCGATACTTTACGAAATATCAATCACTACAGCCATCTAAAAAATAAATAATTGCCGCGTACCTTCTGTTAGGTGTTTGCCCGAGCACCTCCTCCTATTTGTGACGTGCGCCTTGTTGTTCGACAAATGGAGGGACCTACGGTGTTAAACCGACTCCGAACCGCAAATGCTTTTTTTCATGAGGAGCTTTTTTATGGCAGAAATACACTTGTAGGCTTGCCATTACCTGCCGAGGGGCGTCCGCAATTAGAAAAAAAGTTTTCTATTGTATAATTCTGCTCTTTCATGCACAGAGATTCGAACCTCCGCATTCCCGAATGGTAGTCACGCACCAACTTATTCGACTACTACAGCCATCTACAGAGAAAATAATGTTATTTTTTGTTTCTCAGACTAATATATTATATAACACTGTAACGCATTCCAACCGTGAGACTACGTCGTGGTTGAGGTCGTCCGGCATTAGCCCTTTGGTATTGCTCTCTTCTTCCCTGGACATTAATCCAACTGAAAATGCATGGATAGGTATATTAGTACGCCGCGTTTATGTCGATAATAAAAATTCCCAAAGTGATCGATCGACGAAAACTATTTGAAATTAAGCCAACACACTACTCATTTATTGTCAAATTCAAATCAATATATCTTTTATAGTCATGCACCAGTGTTAAAATAAAAACGACTATGTTATTATGTTAGATTAATAAGAAATTATTTATTTTTATTTGTGCATCGCAGTGTGTATGTCACATATGTAAAGGGTGTTTTTTTAGAGGTTAGGTTTTCAAGTTGGTACTACTTTTTTCGTAGATGGTCTTTTTGTCAGCATTTATGCTCAGTTTGGTTTGCCATTTTATAATGAATAGACTTACACCTGAACAACGTTTGCAAATCGTGCAAATTTATTACGAAAATAATGGTTCGGTTCGCGCGACGCATCGAAGAAAATTTTGTTCAGCGATGAAGCTCACTTTTGGTTGAATGGGTAAGTCAATAAGCAAAATTGTCGCATTTGGAGTGAACATAATCCACAAGCCATTGCTGAGACGCCGTTACATCCTCAAAAAGTCACTGTTTGGTGTGCTCTATGGGCAGAGGGAATCATTGGTCCATATTTCTTTAAAAATGAAGCCGGCCATAATGTTACAGTCAATGGAGAGCGCTATAGAGCCATGATTAATGACTTTTTCGTGCCTGAATTGGACGATGTTGATGTGACCTTTGGTTCCAACAAGACGGCGCTACATGCCATACAGCCAACGCAACAATCGATTTATTGAAGGAAACTTTTGGTGAGCGCATTATCTCGCGCCGTGGACCTGTGACGTGGCCTCCAAGATCGTGCGATATAACACCGCTGGACTATTTCTTGTGGGGCTATGTGAAGTCGCTTGTCTACGCAGATAAGCCCGAGACGATTGACGTCTTGGAAGAGAATATTCGGCGCGTTATTGCTGACATACGGCCCCAATTGCTGCAAAAAGTGGTCGAAAATTGGGCCTCTCGGCTGGAATTTATTCGAGCCAGCCGCGGCGGCCACTTGCCCGAAATCATTTTTAAAACATAATGGCAAACCCTTATCTTTATAATAAAGCTAAATTCTTGGCCATAACATTAAATTATATACGTTTTATTTCATCTTGAAAACCTGACCTCTAAAAAAAACACCCTTTATATAATTGTCAAAATGACACAATTTGTTCACTCTTCGTAAAATTCTATAAAGATCTATTTATAGAATGTTCAATATTTTCCGATACAAAATCGATGCACGAAAGCGGGAGCGATGCGCGATACTTTTCCTTATTATTCTTGCCAGAATATTTACAAAGACGCAAAAATATTTGAGCACTTAGTGTACTTCAATAACTTCGTCAGCCTAATTAGCCCGAAAACGCTTTTAGTAACTGAACTGACCGCGCGACTAATTGCGTAAATGTATGCGTGGGTGTCCCGCACATCCTTATTAACTAGCATAGCGTTAATTGTTACGCTTTTGATGAAAGGCGCCAAAAGCACAGGAAATCTAATTTCAACCGATCAAGCGGGAGAACCATCGTAGAATTAATTTAATTAAACACACAAACGCATCTACATATGTCTGAAAATATGAAGATATGTTGGTATATACATATGTGCGTATAAGAAATTTAATTAAACAGCATATGAAGAGATAATTTTTATAGCAGATGCACCCGTGTCAACGTATCTGAATCACTCATTAAAACCATAGAGCAGTTAAATTAAAAAACACAAAACAAGCACACATATCTATATAATCACTCACTTATACACGCAGAACGTGTATACATATGTGTGTAGAAAAATACACAACCCAAATGAAACCGTGCATATCGATGTACTTATACGAGTATAGTATATTTACATATTCCTATGCACACACGTTCCTAACCATATGCAATATGTGGAGTAAATCATTCGCAATTTTCATAAGTTCGGTGCGTGTGTTTGAATCACTTAAGAAGGATGTAAATTGTTTGTAGCGACATTTAAAATACAAATTAGCTTCACTAGTTGTAGCTTAATCTACTATTGTCGGCATTGTCACACCAAGGCCTTCTCCGTCATCATCACTTGAAATAACGATTAGTGCAATTACGAAATTCAAATCAACTAAATATAAGCTGCTTGTTTTTATACCATTGACTAGACTTTTAATTATTATCAATTATATTTAGAGAAATTGGAAAAAGTTCCAAATTTATTTTATTTAGATTCAATAAGTGCAACGTCACAGTCTTGTTTAGAAAATGAGAGAGAAGTGATAGGGTTTTTAAGCAACAGACAGCTTCGGCGTTGGTAAGCTGTCTAATTAATTTCATGGCGCATCTGGCGAGGCAATATATTATAATCTCCGATTTTTGTTGGGATAAGATATTAAAACGAGCAGCGCAGTTATCGGAATAGAAGTAGATCTTCTTTACATGAAATTGTGGTAGACGTCAAAAGTTCCGATTGCATTCTTAAGAATTTTAATTTTATTGTTAATTTTTTTATCTAGGATTTAAATATGTGTGTACTAGGAATCAAAACATTAAAGACCATTTTCATTACGGGTGTACCATTTAACGAATTTTAATGTACTTTATATTAGGGTCAATAGATCAAACTCGCTAAAGTTTCCCAATTCGGTATTACCAAGCCGACGAGCCTGATAAAGTTAGAGATATTTCGCTTCGGTTGTTTTGGAGAGACTTTCATTCCATATGTATATGTTTTTCACTTATTAAAACTACCAGATTAAACTGATTTGTTACGTTCACAAAAGAGGGAAAAATAAGTGCGTTCAAACCAAGGTACTTCAAAACAAGGGAAATGACAACCCAATCGAAATCTCTCATACCTGACTTTTAGGTCAGAAAAGTGTAAACCCTTTTTGCAAAAACTCAATGTCGTTTGAAATAAAAGTATTATATCGTGGATATAAAGATATATAAAATTGTCTTAAATTGAGATTCATTTTAATAGTTATTGTATTTTCGTTTTAATATGCATGTGTAAGTAAAGTTAAAAGTATATGTAATGCGGTGTGTATGTATAATATAAGGAAATGCATACCTTTTAAAAGAAAATTGCATATTAACAAAAGTGAAACGTACGAGGGGTGCCTTTTATATTTCGGGATTAGAGAACAAAAACAAATTTTAATCATCGAAAATCACTTTATTGTTTTTCAAAATATTCTCCATGAAGATCTATACACTTTTGCATGCGTTTGAACCAATTGTCGAAGCACTTTTGCCACTCTGAATGAGGTACCTCCAAAACATGCATTCTGAATGCCGCAACCGCTTCTTCAGGTGCCGAAAAACGTTGACCTCTCAGTTTGCTTTTTACGTACGGGAATAAAAAGAAGTCATTCGGTGCCAAGTCAGGACTATACGGCATTTACCCATTAATTCGATGTTTTGGGTGCTCAAAAATGCAGTTGTTTGAGCCGATGTGTGAGAGCTCGCATTGTCCTGGTGAATAGTGATGCGTCTTTGGCGATTGGTTTTCCTAATTTCTTGGAACACAACTGGCAAACAAATGGTTGTGTACCACTCAGAGTTTACTGTTCTGCGTTGTTCTAGTGGTACGGTTGCGACATGTCCAGTTTTTCCGAAAAAACAGGCGACCATTTGCTTGGAAGTGCTTCGGGCGCGAACAACTTTTGTTGGATTTGGCTCATCTTGAAACACCCATACAGTCGACTGCTGTTTACTTTCGGGCTCATATGCGTAAATCCATGAATCATCACCTGTCACGATGTCATAGACGTGTTTCGAAGACCCGCGATCGTACTTTTTGAGCATTTCCTTCGACCAATCGACACGAGCCTTTTTTTGAGCGATTGACAAATTGTGTGGGATCCAACGCGAACTAATTTTTTTGACAGTCAAATGTTTATGCAATATTTAATGTATGCTGGTCCCACTAATGCCTAAGATTGTCTCAATCTCACGATAGGTCACATGACGATCTTGCAATATCAGTTCGGGCACAGCATCAATGGTTTTCGGAACAACAACTGATTTTGGACGACCTTCACGAAATTCGTCTTGGAGTGAACTACGACCCCGATTGAATTCACCATACCATCGATAAACACTGGTCCTTGATGCAGCTTCATCGCCAAAAAATTAATTAAGTTCATCCATGCAATGTTGCTAAGTTAATCCACGTCGAAAGTTGTAAAAAATAATCGCACGAAAATGTTCACGATTTAAAATCCATTTTTGGACCGAGATGAATCTTTTAAGTTACTGTAAACAACACAAATAGCGCTGGTATTTTAAAACGTTCTGAGTACGTAAAAGCTAAAAAATGTCAAACTTTGCGATACAGCTGTCAGTTGCCAGATTGCAGCACCAGGGTTGCCAAATCCTGCCAAATAAAAGGCACCCCTCGTATTCATTTATAAAACTATTTTAGAAATTTTATTATTTTTATTCCCCCAACGTTTATGAACATTTAATTTTTTATTCAAATATTTAATTCTTAAGACTTTTTGACATTTTTCTTCTGAACTTAGCTTCATCAATTTAGCTATTAAGTTCACGCATTTCGAATTTTCCATTAAATTTATTAAAAATTTCTTCTATTTTTTATATTCAAATGGAGTTCTGGTTTTGGTTTTATCAGACCATCTTTTGAAATTTTGCCTATCCACGTAGAGGAGACGATTTTCTCATTTTTTTCGTATAAAAATTCCACGCGAAGAATTCCCCATTGAAATACCGCAGCTATTGGCCCATGGAAAACCATCATTTAAGTTTGAGGGAGGTATCTCGAGACCTTAGCGTGTCTCACGAATCAATTCGCAACATTTTATACCATCAATTAGGCATGAGACGCGTGGCTGTTCCACCCGTTCCAAGAGAGTTGAATTTAAAAAAAAAATTCATGGGAAGAAGGTGGCTGAAGACATGCTTGAGCAAGTGAATAGGGACCCAACGTTTATCCAGCGCATCATAACAGGTGGTGAGACGTGGATGTATGAGTTTGACATGCAAACCAGTCAACATACGGCTGAATGGCGCTATCCACATGAGCTGAAACCCAAAAAACCACGTCAAAGTCGATCAAAAGTGAAAGTCATGCTACTCGTTTTCTTTGATTATCATGGTGTTGTACACTCGGAATTCGTTCCAAATGGTTCTGCGGTAAATAAAGAATATTATTTGAAAGTTATGCGACGTTTGAGAGAGAATGTGCGTAGGAAACGGCCCAATCTGTGGAAAGAAATCTCATTAGGCCATTAAGAAGATTTCGCTGAAGGAGCTGAAGAAGATCTCTTCAAACGCGTTTAAAAGGTGCTTTGATGACTGGACTAATCGTTGTTTTGATTTTATGCGATTTTAGAAAATTCGTAGTCATATAAATTATTAAATAAAACAAATACAAGATTACAACCAAAACATATTTTTATCTTAACATTTTCCTATGCGGCCTTAATCAAGTGAGTAAAAAAATATCACTTGTCCAGGCAAAGTTAATTTTAATATACAACTACCATCGAGGTAATGGTATTTTTTGGAAACCACTTTTCTTAGTACATAACTAAATCACTATCAGAAATAATTTTTAGTCGTCAAGACTCTGAAAAGTGAGAGGCGGTGTTTTTAAGAAGTCACATTGGGGATCAAAGTTGTATCGAGATTTTTTTCTCTATTCCCTTTCCGCTTATTATGGATAAAAATTACTAAGGAATTTTTTCCATTTCCTTTTTCTCTTATTACAAGCGAACTTCGAAATATGTTAGTTGGGTTTTTGGGAAAAGTATGCAAAAGTATGTATGTAAAGTGTGAGGGGCACAGAAATGTGAGAATTTAAAGTTTTCCAAGGAATAAAATATTAAATATTTATTTAAATTTAAAAGTCAACAAGATGAACAAAAATACTGGAATCGTGAGAGGAAGGTAGCAATAGGTAGGTTAACAGGTGACTAAGCAACCAAAATGTGTTTAATCTTTATAAATAGTACTAGTAATAAGACAATGAATGATTTAGCAATATTTTTTTCTGAAAGAATTTCATATATTGTACATATTTTATTATTTAGTATTGAAACAGTGTAATAAAAAAAACAATAATTTTAGTTCAATAACTCGTGAGGATGTTTTTATTACAATTATTTAATGTTTTAGAAAATTGAGTTACAATTAGGCAGCTGATTATATGCAGTACTTTCAATTCTGTTTCATATACATACTTTTGGTGCGGCCAAAGCCATATCTTCTGCGCTATCGCTAAATAGGCTGGCAAGCCCTGTTACTACTTCTTCGCTTGTGATTAAGAACGCTTTACTATAACAACTATGTAACGCACAGCAAATTTTGCTGTTTTCTTCGGCTTTACTTACAGTTATCTGCGGACATAAATGTGTTTCAAATATCGTAACCACCTGATCTCAGACTTTATTGAGAGTGGGTTGGGCCAAAGAAACGTCGACAGATTTTCTGATTCCCTTTTGTTGTCCACTTAGTAAAACTATGTTTTGGGATAACTGCATATGCATTCTAAGCCCTTCTAATATAACATATATTGAAAAGCAACTTTATTTTGTCTGCAGTCCCTATCAAACCTCTAAAGATGGAAAATATATGTATATAAAATATGTTTTTAGTACCCACGAAGATTGCTTTATCGTGAATATGCATTTTTAAAGTTTCTTCATCTGCTATTATTTGGAAAACAATGGAAATTTGGGGGAAACATCTTTTCCCCGGGAGTTTTGAATTTTAGGATTTTTTCTCGACAAAAAATAGATCCCCGGAAATATTTTTGATTGAGCTGTATTTGTATTTAGACTCGAATTCACACGGTAGAAAGAATTTTAGTTTGTTGAAAACAAGCGACGAGTTGAAATTAAAATATACTCGTCGTTTTTTCTTCGTGCTACTAAATGCCTTCGTTTGTACCATTCTGATTTGGATTTAATTTGATTTTTCTAAATAACTTTTTTTTGCTTAATGATTAATTATTATTAGATTAGAGGATTTTATATAAAACCATCCTTCGGAAAAATGTTCTTATGTTCTTTGGATAATCGTGTAAAATATAATGTGACTATGGTAAAATATCGGATATGTTTCACTACTTTGAAAAATCATGATGTAACTTCAAATATTTTCTCAAAAATACATAAACCGTATTGTAAACTGAGGTAATAGGAATACATAAGTTCATACAAACAACATATAAAAGATTAAATTTAATTTAGGAATAAAAATCAGTTTCGCTACTATTCATTGCTTCTTGATGGCAAGCGTGCATGTTTTTTGTTAAAGGGGGGAGCCTGGTTTATGAGGTCTAAAAATTTCATCTCTTTGCGATTTTTTTTAAGGAAAAAATTAATTTAGCACTGCAAAGTTTTTTCTATCTTTTAATGAACATTTTAAAAGTATAAAAAATGTTTGTACTGGTTAAAATAAGTTGAAAAAAATGTTTAACATAGAGATTAGTAGAGCGTTGCAACGCTGGAGTTTCCAACTGGCATACAAGATACAGCTCGTAATTATTATCTAAAGCAAAAAATTCAAATGGATTTCTAATTATCATGATTTTTTATTCTAGATGAACTAAGAAAACTGAGAGAAATTCTAAAATTTCAACTTTTTGGAGGTTTTAAAGAAAAAAATGGCTTTCTATAAAAAAAAAATTCACTTCAACTTGGTATAAAAATCTTGAAAATTTTTTTTTTTATCTATTTCGTTAGTTCAAATAGAAGAGAATTTAATACTGAAGGGAACAAGCTATGATTCATTTCAAAAGGTTCATTAGTTTTTTTTTCATTCATGTACACCAATTCAAAGAAATGATAAAAATGAAAAGTCGAGAAAAGAAGATAAAGTTTGTACTATAGCTGTCCGGTCACAGCGTAACTACCTAACGCTCGCCTACCTTTGGCTTTGTATCTACGGAAATATTGAGAATTAGGCTCTGTAACTTTGTGTGAATATTCTGAAATATATTAGGAATCGCTTAAAACGAAAAAAAAAATTGAATTTTTGACCTTATAAACCAGCCTCCCCCCTTAATGGCCTCTGCCGGTTTTTTCGTTCTTAACCAAATTTTTTTTTTTTGATTGGTCAAGTTGCTTATACAATTCTTGATATCCAGCTACAAATAGAGTGATGTTGCAATTTTAATGAACGCTAGATCTAAAATGTGGATTGTTTCAAGGAGTATATGAATAAATTTATATTACAAGAAAATTCTTTACTTCGTAATGAAATTTTTTAGGAATTATGTTTTATTTAGAACTAGCTTTAACCCGCGGCCTCGCTCGCGTAGGGGTAGTTTTAAGGGATTTAGGATATGTATATAAAAGAATTACACACAATAATTTCATAGAAAATATTTTTTTATTAATATCCATAATATTAAAATACCCGGCATCCGTTGCTATGCCTCGTTGAATAAAAACAAAACAACCATTCAGAAAAATATCAAGCAAAATTATTTTTATTAATTTTCTATCTCAAACCGTTTTTGAACTTCGAATTTGAGTTGAACATCTTATGCGGATTATGAAGTCTAGAGTGTGCTATAAATAGTGGGAAATAGGAAAAACTAAGATTTTTTAGATTAAATTTAAGCAAATATTTGATTATTAGTGACGAATGAGAGTGGTGGCGCGGCCTGGGGGCTGTGGGAAGGGAGTTCCATCATAAAAACATGCCTATAACCTTCATTGGGTGAAAATATGAATGTATAAAAATTTTTACGTCATTTGGTGTTCCCGTTTCGTAGTGATGCGCGGACAACGTACAGACATTCACCTTTATAGTATAGAAGATAACGTTTTTTTGTAATTCACAGGAGAACGAAAATTCCCTTTAAACAAATTCGATATTGGACTGCGCTATTTCAAAATCATGTAAAAAAAGAGTTGGTGTACTTCTATTTATTTATTTAGTAATTTATTTGTTTACTTATGTAATTACTCTATGAATTTCAATCCTTACAGATTGTAACAATTAGCCAGAACTATTACAAATAATTTAATATTAAATATTGATTCTATAAAATAAAATAGTTAATTTATATTTTTTAACAATTTATATTTGTTTCTTAACGTTTTTAGTAAGGTTCAACGAGTTTAGTAAGACAACGAGTTTTCGGAAACGTACTCGACGAATAGACGATGGTTAAGGGTCTAGGGTCAAAACTATCCCAATAGAAACTGGAGTATTTCGAAATTGAATCGAACCCTCTTCAACAAGTAGGGACAATAAATGACTCCATTTATGAACTGTATGTAAGAGGCGAGAATAATAGAATGGTACTAGGTATATTAATTTGAAGATTGAAGAGTGAACTTAAGAAAAATGTTTGAGCCGCCCAATTCTATTAACAGCTTGCTAATTACATGGTTTCCTAATAACTTCAGCGTATCCTAATGTGTCTTAACAAATGATGTAAAGGGAAGTTTGATGGTTTAGGATTACGCTTTACAACTTCGGCAAATATTCATGAATGGTACGAAAGCTTGATTTATGTGCATATGTATTTTTATTAACAGTCAAATCGTTTTAGAGTTTAGTAACTATGTAACTGGAACACTTAAATATTTTTTCTGAAATATCGAAAAATCGAAACTAGAGATTTCACCAACACATTTTAAAATATTTATTTAATTATCTTTTAATTGAAGAAACTTTGTCAGTTTCATGAAGTGCCAGATCCGATGAGTACGAAGCAAACGTCTTCAAAATCGGTACTGTGTTAAGGCAGTCAAACATGTTATGGTCTGGGGATGATTCCCGCTGCTAGGGACGCTGTATCGTATTTAAAATATAATAGACCAATATGCTTACAAATACACAATGGAATCCATAATGTTGTCACATGCCAAATAGGAAATGCATGCCACTAAATTGGATTTTCAAACAAGACAGTCCCGACATTGACCCTCTATGCAAGGACACCAAAATCGTGGTACCTCAGGAATAAAGCGAACGTAGTGGATTAGGCGGCCACAAAACATATGCCACGAAATATAAAGTTTTCCTTTTATGTATTGCTTTCTTTAAGTTACTGTTGTTTTGTCTCATTGAATGTGTTATGACCTTTTTAGCCCGTTATATCATTTTTTATTGTACACGTATTTACATTTAAGAAATAAATTGTGAAACCATTTTTATTTAGGTAAATAAGCTCTCATCATGGCAACACTGTTTAGAACATATAGCCATGAATTTTTTATTTTTATTTTCTTTACATAGGTTTAATAGAAACTTACCTTCAGTCCCGATTTCTTTAGTGGCCTGAATTTTTTCTATTAAATTTTCAAGTCTTGTACTTGGTCCACGGTAAAGCATTTTCACCGCCATTATATCGACCACATATGAACACTTTTTCAGTATTATGATACTTGAGTTGTATGCACTTTTTATTCACATTTTTTTTGTATTATTTTAATGAGTTGAATAATTTTTTGTATATATTTTTTTTTAAGCTTGAACGTCTTAATTTCATCAGCACCAAAGCTAGACTGAAATCGGCTGCACTATGGTTTTAAATATCTACTAAGCAAAGGGCATTTGAAGTTATGTAGGTGTTTTATACTCTCTATATATGTATATAGTACTTTATTACGTATGTAGATATTGATTGCATGTAAAGATACCCACAAAAGGCAGAGAGTGGGGCCACTATTAGGTTCATGGACCAAAAGACACTATAATTGAATTCATTTTTCTTTCAGCTTATATTAAGGAAATTTAAATTTCAAAAACCCGTTACGTGCTTAATAGATGTGCGGATATACATTTATTTAGATTAAAATAAAAGATAAACGAGAATAAGAACTATCACTAAAACCCAACCGTTGTACACGAGCGTTAGCCAACAACTGATGAGTTGGTGGCGTTACAGCTTTGCCACACTCGACAGCGCACTGGGATTGGGAGCAAAATTACACCAACAACAAACACCTCTACCTCTGCGCTGTAGAGAAACTAAAGGAAGACGAAAAAACTTGTTGGCACTCTTGCTACTAACGAATCCGACGAGAACCGGAATTCACAAATGTGGCGGCACCACAGCGGCTCAGTAGTTGCTCGTACTGGCAGGGCGCGATAGCGCACACGATTCCACGACGTACTAATAAGAAGGGTGAACGAATACAAATAGGATGCAGGGGCGGAATATGAGTGGCAGACACTGTTAAATGGCGCTAGCGCCCACACTCGTTAATAGCAGTCGTCGGCAGTCGGCGATAGCGTTTTCTTTTTTACATCGTTGAATATCTAACACCGTCACTTCGGGCGCTCACATTGTTCGTTCTTGCATTGGCATATACGATATTATTGGTGTGTTCATTCGTGAATGCTCCCCATTGATTGCAAGTGCTATGTAAATAAGTAAAAGAAAGAGAGAACAACACCGATTGGGTTCACAGTTTTATTAGCTGATGATTAAACGCATCGAGTTCATACATTCATAGTGTATGTGTATTTATACATGAATATGTGTATATAAATACATGTATATATGGACATGTATATGCATATGTATGCACACACATATCTACACATATAAAATCAAAGTGGTGTTACTTTTAAACTCACAATCTTACGTTGTCAAAGTGTTAAGCAAAATACATATAATACTACCATATCACAGCCTTGCACAAAAGTTCAAGTCAAAAATGGATATCACCAAGATTTTTATATTGCCATTTTTTTCCAATATGTATAGGGTGCTTACTGTACTTGTGGACAACTTGAAAGTAAACCTAATTAGCTTTTCTTTTGAATAAAATTTAATGATGATTCAATAAAATCTCCATTAGTTGTGTTCTTAGGTGCTTCGGAGTGTTTAATTTTGTTGAAGGCGTTTGATCATAGCCGCTCTTTTCGAGTTTGCTCCGATATAAACTGTCTCCTGCGCAAAATGTACCTAAGAACCCGACGGATAAGACCCTCAGAAACATTAAGCTCCCTCGCTGGGCCATCATGGATTCACGTCGAACCTTATGAACTATTGAACTGGCGCGCTTAAGAAAATTAGCGATTTCTAAATCGGTGGGATTTGCACATATAGCAAGGATAACTTCATGTCTCTTCATTTTTAGAGTTAAGTTGTAGTCTTCCATGAATTCTTGTAGTTGTAGTCTTCCATCTCAAAAAGAGCAAAAAGAAAAACAATGGTTTCGCGAACTTATAGCCGTATGCCCCTGTATATCATTCGGAAGAATACAACTTTAAGATGCCACAATCAGAATTTATATAATCCTTAAAATTTACGATCACCTGACGTATCCTGTGAGCTTAAAGTAAAATGTACTTTGGAGTGAATTTAGAAATTTAATAAATCAGCTGTATTCCTTGAACATAATCAGGGGAGAGTTAATCCAAAATTGAGAGGATATGGGTGTAAAATTACTCTAGGCACTCTTTGGTATGAAAGGATTTTTGGAAGAAGTTTTGTTCTGGTTGAAGTGATAATAGGTCGATATCTAACTCCAAATGTGGTACTGTACAAACAGAACTTGCAGTAAATAAGATATGTGTAAAACATACCATACAAGTATGCGACGAAACGGGAACAGAGAATCAAAACAGTCAGTCAAACGTTCAGCAGCCAATCCCCATTCGCTTAATTTGGATTCTAGTTAAAAAAGAATCCAAAAATTTCGATTATTGGTTAATTTTTTTAGATTTTAGTGATGAACCGCTAGTTTTGATAGGTCGTGCAACTAAAATGATACAGAAAGATTCCTAATAGCGGTCGCTCCCCGACAGTCAATGGCAAACTTCCGAGTATATTTCTGCCATGCAAAAGCTCCTCATAAAAATATCTGCCATGCGGAGTGGGAATAAAACTATAGGTCCCTCCATTTGTGGAACAACCAAGCCATACACCACAAATGGACTAAAAGGTCTATTTGGATAAGAAATATATGAATACGGATGTTGGGTTTTCGAATTTGATTTTATATATTTGTTTTTTTTTTCTTTCTTCGACTTCGAATTCGCAACATGATCTGATAAGAAAAGTTCCAGAAAACACATGAAATCATAATCAATGGTCAGAGGAAAGCACATTCCAACTTCTAGATAATTCAAGAAAATGCAACGTTTGTAGGATGCGCAATTTCAAACAAAGCAATACAAGCAAAATAAGGTGGAGATAAAGTTATTGTCTGGGCAGCTATTCCTTGGGGTGGATACCCTGACTCGTACATCGTTGATTGCGAGCCTAACAAGGTAAGATATTGTACATATATAGGAACCTTCTAAGATTTATTTTTGCACTTTGTCAAAGAGGAAATGCCTTTGCAAGAAACAAGACTGGCTAAGGATCCAGTCCTGATCTTAATATTGTTAATTGTGATAAGATTTTGGCTCACCAAGTTGCTGCTCCTGTACCTGCCAATGCTGTAGTTTTTAAATGATGGCATAGTTTTATAAGTAACTACTAATTTTTTACACAAGAACCTGGCCATGCAATTGACTATAAAATCCCAATCTGAAAATCAACATGCGTTTATTTTAAAAGTCCTTATCGAGAGAGAGCCAAATAACCATTTTGGGTTAGAGAAAACCATACAAATTTCTGATATTTGGATAACTCATTAACCGATTAAAACAAGTGATATATAAAACTATTTTTTTTTTGTTTTTATATTTCACTTATACTTAACTTGACAAAGTTTAAAAAAAGTTTTTTGGAAAAATTTTCGATTTATATTTTAAAAAATATGAGTGTAGGTAGAAGAAAATTGCTTTCGAATTTTTTAGCCATTTCCTAGAATCAAAACATATATAGAATTTATTTGGCTGTAAAATAGTCTAATTGGAGACAAATTATCTGAACAATATCGGAAAATTTATATATATTAATTATTATTATAATTTATTTTAATATACCATTTCCCAAATCATTTACTGCGCTTACAAGCAAAAGCTGTTTTTTAAAGATTGAAATTATGATTTTTTAATTAAAATGCATTTGTTAACTACTGAGCAGGTTTAAAATGGTTAAGTATAAAAAAGTGTAAGTGTAAAAAATAGCACTATGAAGCCTTACAACATTTGTAGTTCTCATTTTTGTGCTCTAAAATTCAGGAAGATTTTATAAATGATAGTGTCTTAACATAGCTTAACTCATTGCAGAAATAATATTTTTAGTTTTACATATTTGTTACAATGTAGCTTATTTTTAGTTTTAGAACTGGGACTCTTTTGCTGGTTTGGCGCGCAAAAACACAAACGTTGATGTAACATACTTTAAGTATATGTACAAGGCGAATTCATAAAGGGCAATAGCACTTTGATGGTTTAACTGTTGAAATTTCAATAAAAATGTAAGCAAACAAACAAAAACACAACAACAAGAAACAAACCACATTCAAACCACCAAATCGAACAACACAAAAAAAAAAGAAAATGAGTTGTTCCACTGCTATCACCTTGCATGGATTCGTATTGCATCCATACACTTAATTATTTTAAGGCAACTCTTTCGGCAACTTTTTCGGCAACTCTATTTCGATAATCCATTTACAGATGTTAAAAAAAGACCAACTAAGGGCCTTTTCAAACTATTACTTTAGTACTAATATTGATTTGTGAGTGTTTTTAAACTTTTACAATTCAAATGAGTTTTCAATTTATATACAGATACCTATATGCATCCTAAGGTTCCAAGTTGGAACCAAGAGCCATCTTCAACTTATATATATATATATAATTGGCACGTACACCCTTTTTGGGTGTTTGGCCGAGCTCCTCCTCCTATTTGTGGTGTGCGTCTCGATGTTGTTCCACAAATGGAGGGACCTACAGTTTCAAGCCGATTCCAAACGGCAGATATTTTTATGATGAGCTTTTTCATGGAAGAAATACACTCGGAGGTTTGCCATTGCCTGCCGAGGGGCGAACGACATGGGCTGAAAAGTCACGGGCCTAACAAAGAAAACACTATTCTTTTTGTTCAAAATTAGCTTAATTCATCAACAGCCAGCAGTCGCTGGGAGCCAAATCTGGTGAATACGGTGGATGCGGGGGCAATTCGAGGTTCAATTCACGTAGTTTTGCCATTGTTTTGGTTGACTTGTGACACAGTGCGTGGTTTTGGAAGTGAGCAAACACGGTACCCTCTTTGAACAGAGGTTTCTCATGAAATATCAGAAATGATAGAGAAAGAGATTGCGCCTTCCGAGCTCCCCGTATAGTAAGAGTCCTTGTTTGAGAAGAGAAAGAGTGGGCGAAAGTAATGGAAACAAGCAAGCACTAAAAATTATACGCACACACACATACTTTCTAGCCATGGCGTCTTCCGCTATAACAATTTAACGTGCGGTCTTCTTTTGCATTAGTTGGTTTAGTTTTAATCTCACAAATCACAATATTACCAATCCATTCACTGAATATTGACAAACATGTAATTTATCCTACGTTTGTTCGTTTGTTTTGTATTGCGAAGGGAGCTGACGTCAGAGTAAAGTAACTGCGCTTAAATGGCGCCACCTTCAGAACTCAATTCGTCTTGATGCAATATAAAGCTAACATGTTCTTTTGTTTCTTTACGGTGTCCCTTGACAAAAGTATGGTTTTCAATTTAATTTTTTCGATCTGTCATCAGTAACAAACAACAAAAAACTCTATCTATTTTAAATTTAACACAAAAACACAAGTTGTTTTTTCTCTACAAAAAAGGGAAGGAGCCACGGTATTATCAGAAAACTGAAGGGCACGTCGAATTATTTTATCTTATTTCAGTTGAAGAAAAATGAAATTAAAGTATCGATGGTGTATCTAAAGACGAATTAATATGAATTTTGCTGTACAATGTGTCAAGTTTACTTTACGTTGTTAGCCAATACTTAGATTTTCGTTAATTTTCATAGATATTTAGAGGTTGTGACTTAGCACGTCATCACGATTATACCAACGATATTTTCTAGCGTCCATGTTTGCAATGTTTTGTTTCGCTTTGTCTTTATTTTCGCTGTGACGCGTTTCCACATATTTTACATTCGTACGCAAAATCTATTTTGTATGTATGCTTGAAGTAATATTGAAATTCGAATCATGAATTAAGCATGACGAACTTGTAAACTTTGTGGCAATCTCCCCACTAATGAAATCCGTTATTTTAATAGACGACGGTGGGAAGATGTTTGAAACTTATCGTTCAAAAGTAACGAAGGAAACTTTTCGTGCATTAGTTGTAATAAATAATATGCTACACATTAAGAAAGCTCCTAAATTCGTAGAGAAGTATCAGTAATAAAAATTAAAGAAGTGTTTTTATTCTTTCCGAATACTTCATTGTTGTTTGCTTAGCCCTTCAAATACAAACCATTTTTCATCGTACGTATACAAATAAACTGTCGCCAGATTGTCAGCATGCCCTCTGTCTGTTTCCACTATTTGATCGTCTGTCTTCACTATTTGATCGTATCTCTAGCAAGGTCATTAATTTTGATTTTCACTTGGCATGTTAACAACCTTGTGTCCTTCAATGAAATGGTCGATTTTACTGAATTCTACATAAATACATACATATGTATATCATTCTAAAACATCCTTAGAAACCTGAGTCTATGCTGCTTCTTTCAATGCAGCACAAATACGTCTACTAAAGCTGCAAGTAAAAGGTTTTTAATAAAAATTCTCTTCAAAATTTATAGACTATACTTGCTCCAAAGTTTCCTCGAATTTATTGTTTTTTATTTATTTAGATTTATACATAAATATAAGTACATCAAACACCAATTGATAGAAAAGGATATTTCCAATAGTGTTCGCCCCTTGGTTGGCAATGACAAACCACCGAGTGTATAGTATTTCTGCTATGATGTTGAGAATTTTCTTCCATATAAAACCCATGTATTGCATTTAGGTATAAAAGCCTATAAACTAAAATGTAACTGAGGAAAACTAATGGCTATCATCAAACAAACCTACTGTCATTCATTTGTTCTGGGATTGTACATGAATATAGATACAACAAAATATAATATAATTACGTTAACTCTGAGCGGCAGATGGATTTTTATGAGGAGCT
Organism: Anastrepha fraterculus; assembly: GCA_037575425.1. Taxonomy (NCBI): domain Eukaryota; kingdom Metazoa; phylum Arthropoda; class Insecta; order Diptera; family Tephritidae; genus Anastrepha; species Anastrepha fraterculus. Next base: position 78,488 of record JAYXIM010006598.1, on the reverse strand, counting down.
TTTTATGACAGAAATTCTCTCAGGGGTTTGCCATTGTCTGCCGAGTACATGTGCGTGAATTGGTGTTTCGTGCCCGGGGTTTCGAACCAATGCACTTCCGATTGGTAACCACACACCGATGAAAATGCGAGGAGATAAAAGCAAAGGGACGCTTCGCCATCTGGGAGCACATTAAGATATTGGTACAACGAATTTAAACGTGAGCAAACATTCGTTTTTGATTAGGAGCAATCAGGACGCCCGGCAGACGTGGTTACCGAGGAAATCATTCAAAAAGTCAACGACATAATTCTCGCTCATCGACGAACGAAAGTGCGCGAAGTAATAGATGCCATAGCTATGTCGACCGGAACGGCATTTAATATTTTACATGATAAGTTAGCGATGAACAAATTGTCGCCGAGATGGTTGCCGCGATTGCTCAAGCGGATGCAGCTGTTAACTTCGAATCAGTGTTTGGAGCAATTTAAACGAGATCCGAAGAAATTTATGCATCGAGTTGTCACCGTTGCTGAAGACTGGATTCGTCATTACACACCAGAAACTAAGCAACAATCAAAACAATGGACTCCTCCCGGTGAATCTGCTCCAAAAAAGGCGAAGAAAGTCTCATAGTTCGAAAAGATTATGGCGACAATTTTTTGGGATGTCCACAGTGAATTATAGTACCGCTTTCACAAAAAATTGAAGGAGACACGATCGCATTTGGCGAAAAAGAAGGTGTTGTTGCACCATGATAACGCACCAACACATTCATCCGGAGTTGTCGCCGCCAAGCTGCATGAATTGCATTATAAATTGCTGCCGCACCCCTCGTATTCACCCGATCTGGCTCTCTAACATGAAGAAATGACTCGCGGGGGAAAATGTTGTTCAAACGAGGTTCATATACACTATTGGCAATTTTGTGGGTAAAAATTTGCCATTCAGAGATTTTAGCAACTGCACAACGTTTCTCCATAGTTGATTCTCGATTTGGCAGAACGAGATGTGTGTGTTTTGAAATGTTTGCTATTAAACTTGCATTTATACGCAACTCTGTTTTTACAAAGTAGATACGAACCTTGGAAAACGGTCAAAAAAAAAAAACCTCGTGTAAAAAACATGCGACGTATAGTACGTTAAATTAGAAGACGTATTCCACAACTTTAAAAAATCGTGTATACGAAATTACTTGTTCATATGATTATATAAGGATTGTCTGATATTGACTATGTATGTACATTTTTTTTTTTAATTAGAATAGTGGTAATCAAGGGAAAACGGTATTTTCATACCGCCCACAAATGAAAGTATATGAAATCAGAAAAAATAATAATTTTTGTTGGTATAGCGTTCAAATTCAGTTAGTAAATTATAATCTACATTTCAATCAAGAGAAAACTTAAAGTACAAATACAGCGTTTATACTTGCGTCTAGACACATGATGAAAATAATTAACACATAACAATTCAACTAAAGCAACTGTAATCGGAATCACAGCGAACTGCTCACTGTTGATTGGTGAGCGAAAATTTTGCCTTGTTATATACTGAAAATGATTGGTTAACGCTTTTTTCTATTTCTTTTTGTTAGAGGTGGAGCGAGGCCTGCGCGCTAGCAAAACATATGCTCTCTTTGTTTGCCTTGATAGATACATGCACATTTGTCGCAGTGGTGTGGTTACGGTGAACCTACACTCGTGTATTCACGCTTTGCGAAATAATTATATGCATGTTGCTCTCTTAAGTCTTTCGATTTCATCAAGAAATATATTTACAATAGCTATATATGCTAATACCTACCAGAGGCAACCGCAAGTAGGGGTTTTGGGGGTTCCGAAAGGCCTGTGCACAATTTCGAGAACATTTTTTATCGATTAGTTAGTTGCGCAAACCGATAATATCTTAATAAACTAATACATTATATCTATCTAATAAACTAAACTAAACCTTTGGTTTGAATTTAAACGTTTTTCACAGCTTTCGAAAAGATCAAACTACTTCTTTCAACATTTTGCATGCTCAGAATCATTTATAAATAAAATTAATTGATGTATTTGGGGGAAAAGATGTATTTTCAGGGTGCGTGAGTAAAATCGACATATTAAGTTACGAGCTACTGTATTATTTGTAAATCACCAGAACGAAAGTACTGCGTTCCGAAAGAATTTTGTAAAAAACAAATTTTGTTAAAATGAAAAATGCTGCTTATAGGCTACCGAAGTTGCGCAAACTTTAGTGGCATACGAAAATTCATTGAACGAGTATCGAGTACCAATATTGCACCTGATCTCAGAGTAAGTAGATGAACTTGTTCTCTTGTCATCGAGTCCCGCAGTCCCCCGGTATGTAATGTGTTGTGTTTGATTAAGGCCAAAAATGGTCGCCTTTGTATGTTTTAAAAAACGTCAACAATCATTGCTTTCGAAATGCCGGTGATTTCACAGCCTTCAACGTCCTGCAAATCAAGTTTTACATTTCCTGCGGTCGAATTTACATATTCATGTTCTTCTAGGTTCCGTTTAATAATGTGAAAAATTTGCGTCGCAGAAAACTCAGCGAAACCAGAAATATGAACATTGGACACTACTTTTAAATTTTCGCCTTCCACCAAACGCAATTTGAAATTTCAATTATAATGGCTACATATGGTTAGATATTCGACTAGTGAAGATGGTGTTTATTAGCGATACTTTCCATTATTTGTATATGCAAGGGAACAATTGAACTTGAATAAAACTGTACATGCTTTGAATACAAAATGACCAAACGACGTCCTTGGATCCACTGAAGATTTTGAAGCTGAAATTAAAATGTGGTAAAGGTAATTGACTGCATATCATATTTAACTCAATATTAAGCTTCCTCATTTTTTCGATGTAATTACAGAGCATAGGTCTACAACATTCATACCTAAAGGTATATCGATTCTTGCAGATGGGTGCAACTTTTCATGTGACAGTTGCTTCCTTTTCAGTGCTTAAAAGATTTCTTGTTTTAGCTTTACTTAACTTCTACAGATCTATAGAAGATACAGACAATGAGGTATTGAACATAAGGAAAAAAAAACAGGGCAATAAGATACTCGTATAACTTTTAACTCCATATTTTCCATTTAAGTACGGAACAGGTTGACGGGCTTCTTATGTGACAGGAAATGTCATTAACGATTAAGGGAAAGGTGTACATAGCCTGCGTGAGACCAGTAATGCTGCACGGGTCAGAATGTTGGGCAACGCAAGCTAACCGCAACCAGATATATTCGTGTCGCAAATGAAAATGCTTCGCTAGGCAACAGGAATAACGGAAGTCGACACAGTGAAAAACATCAAGGTACGAGAAGATATGAAAATTGTCCCAATCTCGTAGAAAATGAGAGAAGACAGGCTAAGATGACGGACACGTAATTCCTAGAGAAGAAGACAATCGCTAAATAAGATACAATACTTTTGACCACTTTGCTTCCTTAAAAATCGTGATCATCGTACATGTCGTGATTTAGAAGTGAGTTGTTGTTGAAGTTGTTTCGAATTAAAAAGGGTCGGTGAAGCCTGGGAAGTAAAACTGCAATGGAACTTTTGTTTTATTTGTGCAACATTTAATATACAAATCATTTTGCTACTAGAGCGTGTGTGCTCTTTGCTTTCCGCGCGATAAAATTCGTTGATCCCATTCCGTCCTTTTGCCCTCGTTGCTTACTCTTGAGTCCAGGCGTGTTTTGTTGTCGATGTGTTTTGTTTTTGATAATTGTGCGGGATCAATAGAGTGCCCGTATCTGCTCCATAAAACACAATTCAATGTGCCCTCACTAATTTTCCTTTGTAATTGTAATTGTTTTTGTGGGTATTGCTACAACTTTTTATGGAATTATTGCTCCTTAGGAGGACCCTAGTTCATTTTAATGCTTATTCTTCTTCCTTAGAATTTAATTTTCTTACCCCAAATCTACTTTTAAAAAGTTACTTATAGACTGAATCGAAATTAAAATTTTGAAAAGGTCGAACCAAGGAGCACCAAGAGACTTGGTGGCTCTTAAAACACTCAGGCTAAAAAGCGCACTGTATTTAAAGCTCTGGAAAAAGGGTAGATAGATAGGCAAGGAGGAAAGGAGAAAAGTATCAGAGACAGAGAAAGGAAAGAATAGAGACAGAGATAAAGGAAGTTAGCCCTGTGAGAATTTTCCAGATCCTTTGACAAATCTGCAAATATCCTCTAGTTTTAGAGAAGGAATATTACTCATTCTCGCGAGATCAGAAACCAAATTTTGTAGCCTTGCTCTAGCAAAGGCTGGACACTCACTGAGAAAGTGCTGAATGTTATCCGTCTCCTCCAAGCATGACAGGCACATTGGGTCCTCAATGATTCCAATGGTCGTCATATGCTGACCCCATGGGTTGTGTCCTGTAATGATATCGACCATCAACCGAACGTCTTTCCTTCCAAGTTTTAGTAGAAAGTTTGACAGTTTTCTGTTCGGATTTGTCACAAAACACTTTGCAGTTCTGCAGCGTTCTGGACCGGACCATCGCTCTTTATGTAGATTGCCTACATCATCGCTGATTCAATTCATGATTCCTGCGGAACTGATTCCGATTATTGGCTCTGGCCCTTGTGGGGGAACCGCTGATCCACGGTTGGACAATTCATCGGCAATTTCGTTTCCTTGAACACCGGAGTGTCCTGGCACCCATATAAGTACAAGCCTCTTTTGTCTTGCGACAGATTTAAGCTTCTTCTTACATTCTTGAACAATCTTCGAGGTTTGCTTCGCGTTCTCCAGGGCCTTCAGTGCAGCCTGACTGTCACTGAAAACTCCAATCTGTTTGCCGCTCCATCTCCTCTTGATTATCCATTCGACTACTTTGAAAATGGCGAAAACTTCCGTTTGGAAAACAGTTGCCATTTTCCCCATAGCATAGTGATACTTATTACTATCGTTTAAGTACTATCCGGCTCCAGATTTTATTTCATTCTTGAACCCATCGGTAAAGAAAATTTCCGTCAAACCTCTCTGAATGCATTCGGGATTGCTCCATTGCTCACGTAATGGAAGTCTGACATCAAATTACCTTGCAAATGAAACTATGGGTATCAGGTCGTCTTTAGGTGCCAAAAACAGTGGATACTGCTCAGATAGCAACTTGAAGATTTCTCTGTGTCCCGAAGTTCCGTATTCTTGCCAGAAACCATAATTATGGAGTCTACACATTGCTTTTATTGTTTCCTGTTGTTTCTTAAGATACAAGGGGAGCAAATCAAGCATAGCATTTAGAGCATCGCCGCAAGTTGTACTCATGGCACCCGTGAGGTATAAACATACACTTCTTTGCAGTCTGTATATTTCCTAACGTGTGGGCATGAAAATGATCCGTCATCACCTAACCACAGAGGCATAAATGATGATTGGTCTGATAGGAGTTGTGTGTATCCACAGGACCACAGCAGGTTTCAGACCCCAGGTTTTAGCAAAGGCTCTGCACCATTGTTGAAAAATCCTTAATGCGCGGTTCACCTTCAGTGAAACGTGTGTCCCCCAAGTCAGTTTCTTATCCAAGACTTTATAGGAAAGACGAAGTGTCACACCTTTCAGTGCTGGAAAACTAAGTCCATCCAATTTTCGTTTTCTCGTAAACGAGACTATGGTGGTTTAGTTCGAATTGACGGAAAAACCTTGTCTCATGCACCAGTCATCAATTTTGTGCAAAGCCTTCTTAGGGATTTATCCGCTAGTATAGAGTCTACGACCAAGCACCGCATGCGATGTCATTGGCTCAAAACTTTTTGCTAAGGAATAGTCATATTTTCCTGGTTTCGGAATAAATACTACTCTTACGTGTCGCCATTGGGATGATGTATGACCAAGTACAAGACAGGCTGTGAGAATCCTTTTCAGGGCCTCAATCAGCCTGTCTCCTCTTTTCTTAAGCATTGCTGGATATATTCCATCAGGACCAGAAGACTTAAAGTTTTCAAAAGAAGATCAGGAAAAGCTTAATGAATACTTTGTGACTATCTGATTAGCAATATACCAGCTGTAACTAGCCACTGTCTACTTCAGAGAGAGTTCTCCTACCCGGAATGTGGGTTTCGAGTAGAGCATTAAACGTTTTCGATTTGGAAATGGTGTATGAACCATCGGGTTTTCGAATGGTATCCAGCCTTACTGAGTGGTCTAGATGAAGGACCTTACAAAATCTCACTGTTGCCCTCATTTCTTCGACGGAACTGCAGAAATTTCTGGCTTTCCATACTTTTTTCTTATATTCTCTATGTGTAAGTCGATGATTGGTCCAGTCCTCTTCTGTTTGGTTGTTAAGGCCTTATTAAGAAGTTTTTTGGGCCGTACCCGAAGCTCACTCACTTCAGTGTTCAACCAAGGAACCGCTTCCCGTTGTCTACTTTGCCTGAGCGGGCACAGCTCCTCAAAGCAATTAATTAAAGTACCTTCCCTATCAATTCCCAGTCGAAATTCGATAAGACAATGATCAGAAGGAGAGTCTTCTTCCAAAACCCGTTATCCTCCTTTTGGTCACAAAAGTTGGTTTTTTACCAGTGTTTTGAATGACCAAATCCGTTGACATTATAAAATCCAGTAACTTGAGACCTCTGGGGTTGCATTTGCTGCTTCCCCATAAAGTTTTTTGCGAATTTGCATTACAGCCTAATTGGGGGCCCAAGATTATTGGATTCTTCTATAGGTAGGCCAAAACTATGATAGCTTCGACACTGTTCCCATTCTTTCAGTACTTGATTTTTACAACAACGATATATCTGGAGCATAGCTCTTTTAACATCGCGTATTCGATCAACCTTGTCATGATAATACATGCTCACGGTCTCCCATTTCCCTCGCAATGAAGTATTTGTCCCCTCGACGTTGCACCTAGACCACAGATACGCTTGTGACATACCCATCGTTCTTGTATTATAATGTGAACTTATTTGATTGACTTTTGTAGCATTAATCTGTTTTTCATAGTCTGTAAGAAATGCTGAATTTTTCAGATTATTAAAGGAATATATGAATAAATATAACTCCTTTTGTTGAAACAATTTATAGGCAATATTCTACATAATTGAAAGAAGTAATTAATATAAAAAAGATGAATAAAACATTCGAATGCATCTTTTCTGAAATTATACTGAAAGTTTCTGTAAAGCAATTAGTGTGAGAGGCTACTATTTAACTTCTTCAGTTATCTCATTGAATACTCTCAGAGCTAAAATGTTTGTATTCATTCCTACGACATGACCTAGTCAGCGGCAGGGTTGGGCTTTTTTGAACTACCACTAAATTGCACTACCAGTGTCTACTCAGTGTTAGTTAAAATGTAAAATCCATTATCACTGAAAATTTAGTCAGTGAAAAAAATTGCATTATCACTAAACTTTTAGTAATAGTTAATTTTTCTTTCCACTTTCACTAAATTTTCTGTGAAACATGGTCTTTAACTAAATACATTTGAATTTATATTTTCTAATCAAAATAAAAATGCGACGTTGAGCTTCTGAAAACTTAAAATTTCTTTCGAAATTTTGCTGAGAAATACACTGTAGATGATGTCCAAGATAAAGTTAAATAATACGAGCTGAAGTTTAAAAGACACACAGTAGAAAGTAATTGCAGCCTTCCATAAGTTCAGATACACCATTTCTCGAATTCCATGAGAAGTTCACAGGCATTCGATTAAAAGAAACCAACCTGCGAAATTTTTGTTAACACCATCCTTTTTTAGATGAAAATACTACAATATATAATTTATAGTATATAATTATGCACTTGAATGACGGTTATAAAACAGATTTTAAATATAACACACCTTTGGTAATTTTGAAAAATTGGTTTTATAAAAAAGCAAATAAAAATTAATTATATTTTCCTATTTCTGCTCAGGTATAATTGAAGCTTCTATTCAAAATTATGGTTTATTTCCTTTATTCTTCAAGAAACAGTATTATGCTACTGAAAAATTTTAATTATCACTATAGATTTTCGTTGTGACTTAGTGGTAGCGCAATTTTTTTCACTATTACTAAAAGTTTAATGATAGTTAATTTTTTTTCACAATCACTAAATCTTCAGTGATAATGAAATCCGTGTTTTAACTAACATTGAAACAGTAGTGGTAATGAAACGCTTATTGCATTTATTTTTTAGAGCATTGTGCCTAACCATAGTCAGCGGAGCCACTCGCTGCGCTCTGTCTATGTCGCGGTAATGCTAATCATTACATCGTCTGCGATGTTCGCCCTCGTCCATATGGGCTGCCCAAGTCAATCAAGTTAATGCTGGGTACTCGAATCGTCGGTCAGCCTCAGCTTGTTAGCAGTTATTTCGTTATGTAGGCTGAATTTTTCGACTTTGGGACTAAAATTCGCTTCCTCCCCACCCTAGCATTGAAGTCGTCAGGCTCGATTTTAACATCCCTGCAGGGCCAGTGCTTATATAAGAGAGCTTTATCCGTATCGTAGTTCTCGTCTATCGAGGCGTAGTCCAAAATGAGTTAGATGTTGAAGAGCTCGTCCACCGGAGTGAACGAAAGTACTTAGTGGTGAAGTTTCTCCTCTACTACAAATCGGTCACCGATCGGCCTTGATCTCCTTGCCTTATCCCATTCATTTTACCTCCTAAGTGATGTCAACCCCTGCTCGTACAAGAGCATGCACCAGCAAAGACCTCTTCCCAATTAAGGTTCGATCACAGGTGTGGATCTCGCATCAAAGTCCTTAAAACATATGGCATAGTCCTTACCAAAACTAGGAGTCTCACCCAACGCTTTGCCTGCTCTGTCAATGGAAAGTAGCTTACGTCCTCTAACCAAACCAATAATGTCATTCAATAGGACTTACACTTCAAGTACATATTGTCAAAGCGAGTCGCATGCTCGAAGACAGACATCTGTTTGCAGCCGCACCTGCCAGTGGGCTTAAACCGAATAAGTCGGAGTGACACCACTAAAGTTCTTTATATTTCTGCCAAAGCTCCACGTGGTTTAGTTACCACATCTCGCACGTGAGTTGTGCAAAAGTAACTGCACACCCAAAAGCACCAATACTATATTTCAAAGTGGTAAAATACTGTTAACAATACTATACAGAATAAAATAGTTCAAAATTTTTAGAATTACAATTACTACAAGAATTTTTAAGTGATCACCTCACATTTCCTACTTTAAAGTACATATTTAAATTTGTTTTCCTCCTTCATGATCAAATTTTAACAGCAATCCCAGATAATTAAAACCAATTATAAAGTGTAATCTAGAAAATATATGAGCTAATAGCGTCGACTTGGGGTGTAATTGTTATATTCAACTTTTATGTCGAATTTTTTTGCTGGAAATCATGTCAATGTTACAATTTTTCCAAATTTTAATTATTCTTGAGTGACATATTGTGACAGCGGTTCAAAGTTGGAACCAAATTTAGAATTTTCTTCGAATATTATCATTACTTCCCAATCCTCCACGTAAAAACTTTTTACTTTCCATCCTGCAACTTTCATATGTCTAAATAAAATCAAAGCAAATTACCACATCCCTACCGCAAAACCAAGCACCGGCCATTAATTTCAGAACAGTCACTTAGTGTGTCACCCATCAGACATCAGCTACCGTTTTTGAATTTTTAATGCGCGGCTAAAAGTGTCACCTCACCGAAGAGAATCATTTGCCTCTTCATCCTGACAACAAGCGTAGTTATTCACCATTAAATACTTATATAACTCACCTGTCTATTTGTATTCTCTTTTACATTGTAAGCAACTAGATACATTCGCACAATGTAAGAATATGTGTAGCCGAACTACCTTCAGCTTTTTAGCCATGAATTAACATCTACTGTTGTTGAACTCACCCTGAATTCCATTATCTTTCCCTGACTTTTGCTGTTTTGTTGATATTTTTGTGTGTATTGTTGTGCCGTATGTTTTAAAAACGACACTAGCATTACAGAAAATACTGGCGACAGGTTAAAACATTGGTAAATGGAACGAAAGGTCGGCTAAAAGCAAATTTTTTGTGCATATGTAAATACCAGTGAACGAGGTAGCTTGTGCATAATTGATAAATAATAAAAATGTTCTCTACCCATACCTTGACACCCCAATGACAGCCACCAACCATGTCCAAACCATTTTGGTGAGTATCCGATCACATGTGTCACTCAACATGTTCGCTATCAGTGGCATTCATATCTTCATGAACAGGAGTATGTGATGTGGTCACGAGGTATGCTGGGTATGCTGAGTCTGTCAACAGTCACTTTATTTCTCTTGCATTTCTTCTGCTACATACAAACGGTTTTATGAAAACTCTGCTTAAGTGAAACATCCTGCACAAGTAAAATACTCGCTGTACAAGTATATGTGCACAGTTGCAAATGTGAGTTTGACGCTGACTAGTCGTGAATATAAATATAAAGCTCAGATCCATGTCAGTGTCAGTCAGTTAAAAGTCCACCTAGGCGAGCTATGCCCACTCCTACACGTCTGCTATCACAACATTTGTTGACTTTTTATTGCTATTTGTCATTGCCTACTTGCAACCGTACGGGTACAAGTAGGGGATTCATTTCTAGTATGTAGGTGAATTAAATGAGCAAATACGATGTGCATACGAGTGTAAACCTGTTCATTATATGAGTGCAGTTATAAGTAGGTAGCGTTAGATATAAACTTACTATGATTACTGCTTGTTTTTTAACTCGATATTGTTTCCTTTTGCAATAAATCGAATTATTATATACTCGTATTTCTATACTACGTGTTTTGAGCGCTCCAATATACATATACACATATCCAAATGCCTAAAAGACCGTCAGAAATAATCTAATAATGCGAAGAAGTTACTTGACCAAAACATACATATACACTTAGTAGCACTTACCGCCAATTTGACTAAAGTGCTAGAGTAACATACGTAAGTTGACTATTGGCAATCACGAAACGAAACTTTATTCTTCAGATAAAAGGTAATTTTAATTACGGTATGAATTTGATGTTATTTAAAATTCAGCTCTCTTCCTGTGTAATCAGATGTAAGAGGGATGTAGTTAACCGCAAATTAATGTTAAGCAGATGGAAAAATATTTAAAACTGTAAGGCATGAATACAGGGTAATATTGGTAATATTTTTAAACTGTCTAACAGGTGCACGAGTTTTGTAGTGAAACCGCAATTTAGCACGTGCCTGATTGCACCAATTTGTAGAAAGTAGAAAAAGCAAACATACGTTGATTGATTTTGTGGCAACATTAACAGTAAGACTAAAGGCAGATCTTGAAAACCGCGAATCACTGAAAAGTTGAGCAGAAATAAATTTGATTACAGGCAAGGAAAATAAGCCTTGTCTGACGTCAGTTAATTAATAGGGGTTTTCACACCCATCCTCTTAAGTTGTTATTTGTTAACTTCTATCGAGCTTTTCAATTTTTGTAAAATTTCTTATTAGCCGAACAAAATTTTAACGAGTTACCAGGGTGAGAGGTCTGATAAAGTTCTAAAGAATAGCTTAACGAAGTTTGTTACCAGCTGAGTTTGATATATATGTATATTGATGCTTTCCATTTCAATTCAACCGGACTGTTCGGGTCATGTTCTTCGATTTCGATGTAACTCAAATATGTTGCTCTCTGGTCAAAATAATGAGACACGTATTTTTTTGTTCACCCGAAAAAATTTTTTTCAAGATTTATCGGCAATTTTGTTTTTCGGCTCAAAATCGATTTTTTTAATTTATATAAGACATTTTTTTTTAAATGGTTATAACTTAGTCAAAAATGAACCGATTTTAATGATTCTGGGTTCAAAATTATCGTCATTACTTGCACGAGCGACTTCATAATAATAATTACAAAAAAGTTGTTGAAAATTTTTTATTTTGCAAAAAAAAAATTGAAATTTTTTCGAATTCTCGAATCTGATGTTAAAGAAAATGTCGATAAAATCATAGAAATAATCGAAGTTGACCGGCAGGTTAGTAGTCGTAGCATCGCCTAGGACCATTCTTTTTTCTCAAATTAATATATAAATACATACATATGAACATACAATTAATAAAAATGGATATTGAGCTGTAGACATGCGATTTTAATTTCATATACTAAAAAACAAAAATATAAATAATGGTTCAAACATCTTGTAAAACTTAAAGTAAAAATAATACTCGTAAAAACAAAGAGGTAAAAAATGGATATAGTTGTGATATAAATAAAACTCTGTGATTTTACAAATGTGGTATTGTGATAAACCTAAGGCATGTTTATATAGGAGTGGAATACCAGAATTCATTGATTTTTAAAGAGTGTTTCCTGCGTTTTTGCACTCATCGCATATTTCATCCGACCATTCTTGGGTGCATACACAGTTTACGCGGGGATCATTTATTTGTTGGACCTTTTAAATAAAGCTTCGATTCCGTTTAATTTGATTAAATTTGCAACTCGCCGATGTTTACTCTTTGTGGACAGTAAATGCAACCCTGAAAAAAACAATAAATAACTTTTCCTTCCAACTTCATACAATTTTTTTTTAACCTTTAATAAAAAAAAATTTACCTCTATAATTTGTATATTTCTGGAGGTATATTTAAAAGAGTCTTAAAATTAGAACAAAAAGAATCTTTATGAGAAGGAGGAGTAGTTTTTGTATTTTGTTTCTCATCTCAGAATTTAATCTTCGTATGTAAAGTAAAAGCTACGTAGCAAATTTCAAGCCAACATCTGTTAAGCTGCAGCTGAATTAAGTTCCCTTAAATTGGCGAAATCTTAAACTGTGCAACGTAATAAAATAAACCCACCATTTTTTACAATCCAATCCAATCAGGAACATATAACAGCAACCTTTTAAATGATTTCAAATTTATTTAACTTAATTTACTTAACCCCTATTCAAATATTTGCTGAAGTCAGCAAAAAAGGAACCCAGTTAAAAAATATAATTTCAAAGATTAGAAAAAGAGAAGGAATTTTAGTTGACAATTCATAGTGTCGCCACAACATCATTAAAGAGTCGAGGGATACCATAGTCAGATATTGATCTCACATTTTAATGTTTGTCCTGTTCGTTTAGGCCAGTTACTTTCTTTTACATTTATTCATTAGCAAAAAAAGGTTGATGAAAAGAAACTGAGCCTAATTAATGCAATCAATCAATCAATCAATAAAACACCAAAAGGTAACCTTACGAATCACGAAAGAATTTGGTTTAGACAAATTTTATAATCATATAATTGCTATCGGTACCCCCTATTTTAATGCGTTTAATGAAAAATTTGGATACATTTCTTTCATAATATACAAGGTGGCGCAAAAGTAACCTTGCGATGTTTTTTGGCTGTAATTAAAAAAAAAATGAAACACTTTGATTCTTCTTGTGGATTATTTTTATTTGGTCTTTTAATTTTTTTACATCAAGTCGAGAATATGATGTCATGTAAATGGCCGGCGCCACAGTTGATTGCCATTTGAGCCCTTTTTATGGCATTTTCCATCACTTTGGCCAACACTTCCGGCGATAGGTCCTCACATTCTTGACGGATATTGTCTTTAAGAGATGCAAGAGTCTGAGGCTTGTTGACATAAACCCGCGACTTCAAAAAGCCCCACAAAAAGAAGTCTGGAGCGGTCAAATCAGGCGATCTTGCTGGTCAGTGCAAATCGCCAAAACGGGAGATTAGGCGCCCGGGAAATGCATCCTTCAGCATATCGATTGTGGCACGTGCAGTGTGTGCCGTTGCACCGTCCTTTTGGAACCACATGTTTTCCAATCCCAATTCATCAAGTTGCGGCAAAAAGAACTCGTTGATCATTGCTCTGTAGCGCTCACCATTCACAGTAACCGTTTGGCCCGCGACGTCTTCGAAGAAAAAAGGTCCAATGACTCCTCCAGCGAAAACAACACACCATACAGTGACTTTGAACGGGTGTAATGGCTCTTCGTGGGTTACTCGCGGATTTTCAGTGCCCCAGAAGCGTAAATTTTGCTTATTTACGTTCCCGCTAAGATGGAAATGGGCCTCATCACTCTTGATTATTTTTGATGAAAAATTATCTTCCTCTTGGTGGTGATTAAGGATGGCTTGAGCGTATGTTAGACGCGATTGGCGGTCAGCAGCTAACAGCTGATGCACCGTCTGGACTTTGTACGAAAACATTTTCAAATCTTGTACCCAAATTCGCTGTAAAGACCGTCGACTGATACCCATTTGCGTGGCACATCGTCTGGTCGATGTCGACGGCGCTTCCATGACATCCTCGGCTACAGCAGCAATATTCTCTGCAGAACGGCTACTCCGGGGTCTGCCACGCCTGGCAGCATCTCGTGTTGTGCCAGTCTTTTCGAGGCGAGCGGCTAAACGCCGCAGTGTTTCACCAGTAGGCGTTGGACGGCGAGGAAATCTGCGACGAAATTCACGTTGTGCCAAAGTCACCGACCGATTATTGGTCAAATAAATAGTCAGCAATATTCCGCGTTCTGGAGCAGTGTAGCGTAATATTGTTTATTAACGTGTATTTCGCATGTGTTTACTACACAAATGTCAAAACAGAACTGACATTAGGGGCCAATCGCAAAATTTATAGCATTTTCTGATAGGAGGAATACTTTAGCGCCACCCGTTATTATATAATTTTATATTCGTTCATTAGCTCACATTTGATTAAGATATACTTATGTACATATGAATACAGCAAAGTTTTTCATTCTAACTATTCTTATTCATAGCCTCACCCATCTCAGCAAAAAAACAAATCGGCTAAAAACATGTAAAATGGTGAAAATTCAGCTTTATAATTTTAAAGAGTTAATCCACAAGCAGAAAAAGTCCAAAAACTATATAATATATGATTTTTGGTTAACAAAGAAAATTTTCATTGCATTCAATTAAAGTTTATTCATACCTTATATTCTTGAGACGTCAAAACGGCGATCTGTACGGATAGAACAGCAAAAACACTAGTTACGGCAACTGGCGCGATGCATAACGAAAGGATGCAACGCATCTGTGCCTAGAATAGTTATGATCAAAAAAAGAAATGCGGTATACTGGTGGGCACACGAGATCGCCGAACTCTCTACTCCACAAGCGTAGAGAGTATACTAGAGCCAGAAGATTGGGTCCAGCGATAACGGAATCCGAAGAATACAAAGTACAAAAAAACTGAGGCAAGCTACAAGCCAAAGCAAAAAAGAGAGTGTTGACAATTAAACGTGCTATTTTGCTACTCAACATGTACAACGCATGTCTATAAGAAGCGAGTTTTCCAGAAATATGGAAAAAACAAAAATGAGTACTAATTCGTAAAGGAAAGGAAGACCGCTCATAGACCACTAGGAAAATTCTTTGAAAAACTGATAAAGTATAGACTAAGCGAAGCAGTAGAGAACAATGGTGGGCTGTTTGACAGGCAACACGGTTTTAGAACTAACAGATCTACCTTAGGAACCATCCAAGACTCAATACTTAGCGTAGAACATGCTCAGGCAGGTGATCAATACTCCAAACGTTTTAGTATTACTAGCCACACTGGAGATTAGAAATGATTTCAACAGTTTAAGATGGGACGACATAATTGAAGCCTTAAAGACAAAATTCAAGATCCCGAATAATCTACTGAAAATTATTTGCAGTTATTTAAGCAATCGCGGATTCTTATAGGAAGCCCGCGAAGGATGTCAGATAAAACAATTAACAGCAGGCGCGGCCCAAGGATCAATACTCGGACCTGAACTTTGGAATATAAGCTACGATGAAATTCTTCGAAAAGAGATGTCTGAGGATGTGGATCTAGTTGATACGCAGACGACATTGCAGCCGAAATAACTACCCAAAACACCTATTAGAAGTAGAATTGAAGTACTCGGTGCCACTTTATCGACAAAAAGAGTGGTCAAATACCTAGTAATGGAATTAGACGCAAGATTAACTTACTGGGCGCACATAACTCATGCTGCCACAAGAGCTGCCAAAGTAAGCGGCATGTTAAGTAAGCTCATTGCAAACATTGGAGGTCCAGCTCAAGCGAAAACTTTTAATGGTCACGACGAACTCGATTCTTCTATTCGGAAATACAGGGAGACTAATACCTGATTTAAAAAAGTGGGTAGAAAGAAAGCACGTCAGGAACTATTACCTCACACAGTTTTTGTCCGGACATGGCTCCTTTCGCAAGTATTTGTGGCGATTGGAAAGGTGAACCTACCAAATTGCATTTATGAAGATACTGAGTACAGGCCTTCTTCCAATGCGAGAGGTGGAATATAGAGAGAACAGCTCTGCAACGAGCTATTGGTGTATTTACACATGAAGAAATAATTGAGATAATGACGATGGGCGAAGAAAATAGAATGCCGACGCAAAAAATCCAAAAAAAAAATCATATCAAGAGCTGACTAATCGTGATTTTTTTTTTTAATATCCAAATAACTAAATATCTCTTCAACCTCATCAGTGCAGTTAAAACACGTGAGCCCAATCTAAAACTTAACTGTTAACACTTATAAAGGCTTATTTTTTGACATTGTAGTTCAATCGATATTTTTTCATGGATATAATATTTATTTAAATTTCTCTGCTTCTTCATGGTTTAGCAATTCTGCATTTTCAACACAAAACAAATATACATATCAAGGTCTTTTGGGAAATATAAACATTTAAATAGTTAAAGAGGAGTTTCCTATTATCTTTCAATTAAAGGGTGATTTATGGAAGTTCCAGGAAAGGCCCTTATGATTTCTTGACACAAAGTATGCTGCAAATAACTTTACTAAACACAAAACAGCTAGTCTGTGGCATAGGCACTATAATAAAAGTTGAGCAAAGATCGGTAGACGGAATGCATGTTTTCAGTGATTGAAATGTGGATATAAATATGATGTTGCAGCCAAAATTCGAAAGCCCTTATGTATAGCAATAAAAATGCGTCTGACATCATGAAGATGAAATCATAATACATAGACAGCCAGCAGGTTCGCCACTCGATTCTTGTCTTCAAATGCGATCACAGTGGTGCAAACAAGTTTTCAGCCAGAATAGTTTTAAAGCAAGTAAACATATAAAATTATAGTTAACCGCTCAATAAGGTTCAGTTCCAAAACAAATGCAGATAATAATAAAAAAAAGTGCAGTTCACTAAAAACAAAACACAAGTACAGAATATTACTACCGCTACTTACCTTCGGCGGCCGCCCCCGTACATTAATACTCGTAGTTCAGCCGCTTTTGATATTCTCAGTAAGGTATAGCGGGTAGCGGAGCATATCGCACCCTAAATACAAAAGGGGCACAACTCAAAATTTTCCACACTCGAGCTTGACTTGTTTACAGTAGCACAGAAAACAAACTATGTGACATATCACGCTGAAATTTGCCATGTATGCTTATAACAGTCCTACCAAAAAACAAAAAATTTATTTTTGCCATATGTCATCCGCGGACCGTTTTATTGATAACGTCTCGTTCATATTTGAGCAGAAGATACATTTTGAGTTGTGACCCTTTTGTATTTAGCGTGCGATATGATACATAAATGATGCTCGATCTTTTACGTGTCTCTCTCTGATCTCTGCTGATTTCATCATTCAGCAGGCTTATATTTTTTGATAGAATTTTTGTGCACTTTTCCCTCTTAAATTATACATCTCTCCTATGTGATTCCTTGACTGCGATGACGCAATTTTAGGCGGCCGCCGTAGCCGAATGGGTTCGTGCGTGATTACCATTCGGAATTCACAGAGAGAACGTTGGTTCGAATATCGGTGAAACACCAAAATTAAGAAAAACGTTTTTCTAATAGCGGTCGCCCCTCGCCAGGCAATGGCAAACCTCCGAATGTATTTCTGCCATGAAAAAGCTCCTCATAAAAATATCTGCTGTTCGGAGTCGGCTTGAAACGGTAGGTCCTTCCATTTGTGGAACAACATCAAGACGCACACCACAAATAGGAGGAGGAGCTCGGCCAAGCATCCAAAAAGGGTGTACGCGCCAATTATATACTTATATACTTACCTTCGGCCGTCTCCTCACCTCTACCACTGTCCGGTGTCTCAATTGCTGCCTCCGTCACTGCTTCTGTTGTTGCTGTCATCGTCTGTTGTCGCTGTTATTAGTGCCGCTGTTTTGCTACTGTCCGCCTGATTTGCCAGAGGGAAGTCGCAGCTGGCAAAACGTCTTTTTTAAATCAAAGATTACATACATAAGCAAATTCGAAATGAATAAAAAAAAACAATTTTTTGAATCTATTTTTTCACTTTGTTATACTATGTGTAAATATATCCATGTGTACACACGTCTATAGATGTAGACGTATATACAAATATTCATACATACATATGTACACATACATACATGACATACACGTATATCATACTTTGCGAAAATGAAACAAAGGTACGTTAGAGTTAGCGAATAAAGAGTATGGCATTAGACGTAAAATCGTTAAATAAAATCAAAACAAAATATTAAATAAACGAAAAAGTTTTTTCGGACAAATAAATATAACCAGTAACATACAAATAAAATAACTAAATACCTTATTGTAAGCACGTGTAGCTTACAAAGAAAAGATTTATACAAAAAATGAATTATTGATTTCTTGCTTTCTTGAATTCATTGCAATTATGGAACTGTGTTTGCTCATATTCATGGCTAATCACTCCTTTGCCCAAGAGTTATTTTTTTGATTTGGGATTTTGTGGGGGATATTCAGCCACCCTTCGTTTTCGTTTTTAGACCACAGATTCTCACAGATATTATTTGTGGATTTTGTGGCCATTGAAGACATTTTTTGAGAGTTTATCTATTTTTGCTAAAGCAACCACTCCAAGCCCCTCTCCAGGTAGAAGTGATTTAATTAAAGTTACTAAAGTACCAGAAAACTATTGCGAATAGACGGGTCTACACGAAAAGGAAATGCCAATCGAAGAAACCGATTGGTGAATTAAAGGACCTAATCGTCGAAATAAAGTCCATTATAGCATTACAGCACTTTTGGTGAGAAGAAAATCGTTGAGTATCGAAACATGGTGACATAACGATAGGTGTACAGTAGGCCGGGCCGATTTGTGGGGAGGCAAAAAAATCGCCCTTTGCTCTGTAAAAATCATATTCTAGGGTTCAAAATAAGAAACTTTGCCGAAGGAACCATACCTCTAAAACGAATTCTGATGTCCCCCAATTTGGGTCGAACTTTTTAGTTTCTTTTCTCATGTAAAGGCCAAAAATGGTGATATTTTGAAATGATTGTATGGGGAACCCCCCAGGGGAGTTCCAGGGGGTGTGCCACTGGCATGGGTGGATCCGCCGTCCAAAGTTAGTGGGGGTCGGTTATACATTTGGACTCGATTGGAGCACTCTAAATGGGCCAAAGTGGGATTTTTCGTTCGACCCAAATTGGGGGACATCAGAATTCGTTTTAGAGGTATGGTTCCTTCGGCAAAGTTTCTTATTTTGATCCCTAGAATACGATTTTCACAGAGCAATGAGCGATTTTTAAATTGACCCGCCCTAGTGTACAGATATCTAATGTATACTATATTTAAAGTATATATAATGTATATATGTATTAAAGTAATAGGTACAACTTGACTATGATAAGCTGCCGCTTTGGGCTGAGTGTGAAGCTATGCTCAACAAGAGGTAAAAGCTCCTTTTTACTGAAGAAGCTCCCACTTCCCAAATAAGGCCAAACATTGCACACACGTGTAGAAAGCTTTCATAACGCAATTTGCCGAAGAAAACGGGCGAGGTAAATAATAGGTAGGCCGATAGTCCTAGCTACTAGTGCCTTTCGTAATGTAATAAAGTTATTTATAATTATATTTCTAATAAATAAATAAATAAATAAATAAAATAATAGGTACATCTCCCTTAAACATATCTGAAATATTAATCGAGAAACAAGAAATTATATTTATTAAATATTGATTTATAAAAAGTACTTGTCACTTTCTTCAAATTTCCATATTCAAAAATGTTAGTCGAAAAATTAAATTTGCTGGTTCATGATTCAAAACTTTGATTTCTTTACTCAAAAAATTATTTCGTTTTAACAAATAGTTTTTTTCTCAATTTGTGTCTCTACTATCTATTATTTGATATCTACTATGACCCAGAGATGCACGTACTTACAATATATTCATTAAATATTTATAAATATCAGTTACTGTGTTACTGTATACTTATACAATAATAAAAAAACGCTAATATTTTTATGTTTCCCGAAATGCATACTCGTGTTCCGCAGTAAAAATAGTAGTAGGTTTCCCACTATGGAGTTATGCGTTCACGTTTCAAGATAAATAAATATGAGTATTCATGAACCTTTGGACGTGTGTATTACCGCTAACCAGATGCAAGGCAATCTATTTTTTACGACCACCAAAAATGTAAGTAAGTAGATGCACAAATAACGTGAACGCACGTCCAAAATAATAAAGACAACTAGAAAATAAAATACGGTATGTTTAGGTATACTTTAATTAAAAGAACATAACAAAGATATCATAACTTGGCATTATATACTTATATATACGTTTCCACGTGCAAATAAGGAGATAAGTATGTACGTACATACCTGTATGTAAATGCATATGATTGTGTTGAAAAGGGTCAAAACTTCGCGATTGAGTAGAATCAAATAAAAAAGTAATTTTATATAGTTCAGTTTTACTGTTCACATTTTACTCAGTTTATTTCTCTAATGGTAATAATATTTAATGAGCTTCAATGGTCAAAGAGTTCCGTACCGAATAAAATTCAAGCATTTATTCAAACAATCGGCTCCTACTCGTATATCTGCACAATTTATCTAATAGTACCCTGTGAAAAAGGAACATTGGTTTCCTGGGCTGGGTATCTAGGCGTTAAGGTTATGACAGTAACGACCTGGCTGACTACCTAGCGAAACTAGGTACTACATCAAAATCCCATGGACCAAAACTCTTTTGCGTGCCCTCATAAAAGTCCAGGGCAGGACGGGCAAAACAGTTTATCGTTCCTTCTAGAAGAGCGTATTTCATTCGGTAAGTATTTTTTTTTTTCGTCGCACTTAAGAATAATTTGATAACTAATTAAATCGGCTTCCTTTCGTGTGTCAAAATCTTTTTTTGAAATAAAATATGTGAACATCCATGTGTTATATTTACAGATGTGAAGCTCATGCACAAAGTGGAAGGACAAGAAGTTTGATAGCGAAATCCTTAAATACATAACTGAGCCTAGGTTGCCCCGTTGTTTTATTTTAATTTAAAATCCCTTCTAAATTGATCATCCTTTACATAGGTATACTGTTTACTTAATTAAAAAACTTTAACGCAATGTCTTCATATAGGTGAAGTAATAGTTATGTTAATCTGTTCATGGTTTGTTTTTTCCATGTGTAATCAAATGTTGAATAGCTCTAGAGTCAAAAGCCGCTAAAACTGGATTTTTTGTCACAACGTAAAACGCGTGCCGCGTTCACGAACTCTGTGACCGAAAGGTCGTCATTCTAAAAAGTGATAAAATTAAAACTCGACGACTAGGAGTTACAAAAGAAAAAAATACAGTACCAGCATGTATTTCATTTTTAACATTTCTTGTAAGCACGTCTCAGAATTTACAAGCAAGTTGGCTTAGTAGAATAGGTATGTAGCTCAGAATTAAAGTAATTTCTTTGCTTTTGCTAAAACCAGTATACAGATACGAATATATATGTAAGTAAATATGTATTACTTGCTAAATGAAACCGGTGTAAGTTTAAATTTAAATCCGGTCTCATCAAAGTTTTTTCAAGTAACTTCAAGTGCGCCACTTTTAGTAACAATGTTTATACTTCGAACCAAGCTTTTAATCATAATTGTGCATGATGTACCCATGAATTTACTTGTGTGTAGTGCAGGGTGCTTCAATAAGGCTTTATATAATTTAAAATGCGGATAATTTCGTTTTGCAGTTCTGGAATCGTCTCCGGACTATTAGCACAGACCATACTTTTCACGAAGATCCGGAGAAGGAGTCCACTAGTATTAAACCGGATGATCTCGGCAGACATTAAACCTTGTTGTTTCGTGTGGTAATGCATCCTGGGAACTTTGTTTCTAATAAAGCAAATGTTTGTTGAATAACAACTTTAAATTAGTTGATCGATATTTCTAGAGATATCGATCACTACATCCATCTTTTTTTCCAAACTAATATTTTCGCATCCACAAAAAATATCAGGATTTGATAGTATAATTTCCAATATTTTCGTACCAAATAACTTTTTTGGTAGTCAGTTAACTTTTGTAACATGTTATTTAAACAAAATTTTGCTGTGATCGTGAAGTCCTGGAATCAGAATCATTGAGCTGTTTGCATTTTAAGATTTGCATTTATTTTTAATTTTTAATTATTGGGAATCCTCTAACTGTTTTTTTTTTTATAATTAATATATAATATAATCGGTTAACGTACCAATCAAGAAGAAGAAAGAGAATCTCAGGAGTTTCGGCGCCTGAAAAACACGATAATGAAGTATTTCGAACTGAACAACTTGTAGAGTATTAATTATACGAAATATTCCATAAAGAAAGTGTGAAATTTTTGTTCGTTTGATCACAGCAGATACTTGACTGTCTTTTCGTCGTTCACCATCACATTCATCAGCATGGCTTCTTTTTCTAATTGTGAAAAGCCCAAATCAAGTGGTGTAGTTTTTATTTTCACTTATGTCGTTGTCCACAACAGACGCAAGCAATTTTACGCCCTTATACGCTAAGAGGGTACCTGAGCAAGTAAAAAAATCAGACGAAACAAAGTTTGTGGGGAGATATGTATCGCAAGTGGAACCGTGCGTTGCATATATGTAAGGAACAGCACTCTATCACAACAACCGGAGTACTGCTCGCAGGTTTCGCCATGCTTGTATTACATACGGTACATGAACAAATTAATCGCTATTTGTCAGTTGTGCCGGCTTCTGCATATGATTTCTTTTCATATATTTCCGGGTGTATTTCTGTCATAAAAAAGCTCCTCATAAAAATATCTGCCATTCGTAGACGGCTTGAAATTGTAGGTCTCTCCATTTGTGGAACAACATCAAGACGCACACCACAAATAAGAGGAGGAGCTCGGCCAAACACCCAAAAAGGGTGTATGCGCCAATTATATAGTATATATGATATATATAAAGGAATACATATGTATACCAAATTGTGAGATGATAAAATACAAGGTAAAGTGTAGAGGGGGAAAAATGTTTGTTTTTTAGGGGTAAAGTGTTCAGTGTTCAGTCACGAAACAACTATATTTTAATGGGACTAAGGATACGTAAGCGCGAAGATTTGGAAGACTGAAGTCGATGTATGAGATATCGGAATTGCTAAGTACTAATACGAGTACTAATATAAATTTTGGCAAATTATCAAGACGTGTCTAGGGATTTTATTATATTTACAATACATTAAGTATATTACGACGCATACTATCACAGTTGTTATGCAACTTGGGGGTGAAGTGTGCATTGCTTCTTGGGGCAATGCACACAGAAGCGTATGGCAGTTGTGCCAGTAGCCTAAAGACCGACCATTGTGGTAGAATGCCACTCCTGCACGAGGTGCCCCTGCTTTTAACTAAAAATGACGGATTTAGAGAGGCAAAACTCGAAAAAGCCCCTAATCCTAGGTGTAATTGGAACCGTACCTATAGGATGAATGTCACTACGTAAGTGTGTCTTATAACGGTGACCTCCAGATATCGGGCGCCCTCTGGTTGACTACCGAAACGGAAGGACCAAAGGCAGCAGTGCCTAATCCAAAAGTCAATAATCTCATGCGGCTGCGATGATATGGCTAATTGCCTAAAGGAAGTAGTTCCTAAGATGAAGCCGTGGAAAGATGCACAGCTGAAGATTGTACAGGAGGCAGATATACAGTGCCCACAAAACTTCGTTGGTCACTTTCCAGAATTGGACAGTACCTCAACTGAGGATATTATTAGCCTCCTTGATGGCCAAAATGAGGGCCTCAACACGAATGACTGGCGGGTGCTCAACAGAGTGTGCAAGGGTACTGTGGTAGAAATTACTGTTGCTATCGACGCAGTCTCCGCAGAGGTCATAAAAACCTTCCATTGGCTGAACTACGGGTTCGGTAAAACCCAACTTCGGCCAAAATCTAAAGGCCCGATTGATCCGCCCAAGGTTACCGAAAAGAATTCTGAACCTTCGGTGAAACAAAAAAGCTCGGAGGAAGCAGGAACTTTGACTCCAACGGCTTCAATAGCCCAGGACGATAAAGTCAGTTGCTCCAGACACGATGCAGAAAAGCCAACAACAACAGGCACATGGCGCTATAACGTGGCTGAGGGCATTCGCATGCGACCCCGCTGCAGGCCGATAAAAAAGCGCACAGCCATAGCAAGGCTCGAAAAGCAGATCAGATGTCCGCTGAGGAAGCAGTCTTGCTGAAAAGCAACCGAGGTAAGAAAAAGGCAGCCATTGCCAAACGAAGGATCACTAGATGACCTGGCCAACGCAAAAACCTCGTAACAGCAGAAGGCAACTCGGATGCCTTCAAATAAATCTCCATCACGCAAAAGCAGCCTCGGACGTGCTTACGAGGAGATTTAACCAAAAACTCTTGGATGTAGCTTTCATTCAAGAACCATCGGTACGTAAAGGAGTCATTCTGGGACTCCAGAGCGTAAACGGTAAGTTGATATATGCCGCTAACAAAGACCGCCCCAGAGCGGTGTTGATAATAAATAATCAACTAACCTGTATCCCAATTTTACAGTATATTACAAAAGACCTGGTGGCGATTTGGGTAAAAGTGCCAACGAGCAAAGGTGAGCATGAGGTAGTACTTGCCTCCGCTTACCTTCCAGGAGATGAGGTTACTGCTCCAACAAGGGAGGTTATAGCCCTGGTGGAATACTGTCAACAAAAACATTTCCGGTGGATCCTCTGCTGTGATGCAAATGCGCACCACACAGCGTGGGGGAGCACAAACATAAATCCAAGAGGTGAGTACCTTCTTGAATTTCTACTTAGGTATAATATATCTATCCTAAAGCGAGGCAACGAACCGACTTTCATTAATGCAATCAGGCGAGAAGTCCTTGACATTACTCTCTCTAGTCATAATGCTTTGTCCGAAGTCTCAAATTGGCATGCGTCAGAGGAAACATCTATGGGGCGACCAAACCACAAATGACAATTTACTGAAACCCCAGAAAAACTAATTGGGACTACTTTCACTTTTGTTTAGAACAACGAGTTAACTGCTCTAGGCGTCATATTCAGCTTATATCAGAGGTTGAGTTCGAATCGAACGAACTACACTAAAAGTAAAAAAGCCACAAAGAAATGTTCCTTGGTGGAATAGTACACTTTCCGACCTGCGTAAAGAAACAAGATCTTTATGGAATAGAGCTAAAGTTACGGGGGATTGGTCCTCCTACTCAACAGCCCTAACCAACTACAACAAAGAATGGAGGAAATCTAAAAGGGCTACTTGGAGGAATCATTGTGAAAAGATTTGTAGTCTTCCGAATGCTATTCGTATCCAAAAAGTCCTACTAAAAGATCACTCAAACGGCAGTAGTACCCTGAAAAAGCCAGATGGAAGCTACACAAGGAATCCAGAGGAAACCAGTCAACTTCTGCTGGACACTCACTTCCCTGGATCACTTGTGCTAGACGAGATCTCTGTGCTGGCAGAAACTACTACATCTGCGAGTGGTGAGAACTTAAAACTAGCAAACAAGCTATTCCATGAAAAACGGGTACAATGGGCGACATGATGGGATATTCCCCTGTCTTTTACAGCAGGGTGCACACCATATTATACCTAATTTGACCAGACCTTTTATAGCAAGCTTACTGCTAGGATATTTACCTACAAAATGGGCTCAGGTTAAGGTTGTATTTATTCCATAGGTAGGGAAAAACCCGAACAATTGCCTAAATCATACAGACCAATTAGTCTCAGCTCATTTTTCCTTAAAACAATGGAAAAGATAGTTGATCAGTATATTAGGGAAAACAATTTAGCTAATTTCCCACTACATCGACTTCAATTTGCCTATCAACAGGGAAAATCCACTGAGACTGCAATACACAGCCTGGTAACAGTTATTGAAAAGGCTATTGAGTCCAAACAGATAGCTCTATGTGCATTTATTGACATATCAAGAGCATTTGATAACACTTCCTATGAGGCAATCTATAATGCTCTATATCTAAAGGAGGTACCTGAACCCATCACTAGATGGATAATATTCATGTTGAAATCTACGACGATCAGCACCGAACTAGGAGGAACAATCAAATCTATCAAAGCCACAAGAGGTTGCCCCCAAGGAGGCGTATTCTCTCCTCTTTTGTGGATTCTAGTCATAGATGAACTTCTCCACAAACTGAAAACCTAGGTTGTCACACTCAGGGTTACGCTGATGACCTAGTAGTTTATGTATTAGGCTGGCATGAGGAAACCATTTCGGATCGCATGCAGCAAGCCCTTACAATAATAAACAAATGGTGCACGGAAAAAGGGCTTTCCATTAACCCATCCAAAACAGCACTTGTACCGTTTACTAGGAGAAGGAACATAAATCTCAAATGTCCGATCCTTAATGCAACAAGACTTCAACTCTCGACAGAAGCGAACTATCTTGGTGTCAGTCCTAACAAAACGCTTACGTGGAATTCCCATATTGAGAGAGATACTTCAAAAGCCACAAGGGCATTCTTTGCCTGCACAAGGCTTTTTGGTAAGACATGGGGACTAAACCCTAGAATGACCTTTTGGACATTCACCACAGTTGTGAAACCCATAGTCACTTATGCATCCTTAGCATGGTGGCCCAAGGTCAAGCAAAGAAAAGCAGTAAACGAATTAAACAAACTGTATCGCTTGATATTTGTTGGCATTACAGTGGCTATGAAAACATGTCCTACTGATGCATTGGGTGTGCTCCTGAACATACCACCGCTTCCAATCTTGATTGAAAGGGAAGCTCGCTCAAGTGCCTTAAGATTAAAACGTATATCTGAACTTAAAAGTGGGGAAATGAAAGGACATTTAAAGATCTTAGAAGACTTCGTACATAGTCCCATTCTTCATAGGGATGATATACTATCACCCAAACTAATACTCTTCAGGAACTTCCAAGTTATAATTAATGAACGCACTAATTCTATCATTTTCAATCCTGGCTCTCAGCTATGGTTTACTGATGGGTCCTAATTTGAAAATGGTAGAACAGGGGCAGGAATCAAAGGGCCTAAATTCAAAAAATCGATTCCGATGGGACTCTACCCAACAATATTACAGGCAGAAATACATGCCATTGAAATATGTGTGAGAGAATGCCTTAGCAGGAAAATGGGAGGTACTCACATCTAAATACTTTCAGATAGCCAAGCGGCTCTAAAAGCCCTTCTATCAACAACTATCACCTCTAATTTGGTAAATGATTGCCTAAACCTTCTCAACACTTTAGGAAACCTCAACATAAATAGTAACACTAGGCTGGATTCCGGGACATGAAGGACATGAGGGAAATGAAATGACTGATGACCTTGCAAAACAAGGAGCAAATATGCAACTTACTGGTCCTGAGCCTTTCTGTGGACTCACAATAAGCCACATTAATGAACTCCTTAGGAAATGGGAAGAAAGGAAATTTGCTGCACACTGGCTAAACTGTGCCGGTCAGCGTCAAGTCAAACTATTCCTAAGTCCCAACAAAGGAATATCTGACAAGCTTCTCTCACTAAACAGAGTAGATCTGCGTCTTTTAACAGGATATCTTACAGGTCACTGCAGCCTGAGGTATCATCTAAATAATATTGGTCTATTTGAGACCAATGTCTGCCGCTTTTGCGAAATGGACATAGAAAGCTCAGAACATGTGCTTTGTGAATGTCCTGCGTTGGGCAGACAGAAACTTCATCACCTTGGTGGTATCGTAGTATCTCCATGCAATCTTTGGAACAACAAACCTAAAATTGTGCTACAATTTTTAAAAAGCGTAAAACTCTAGGGTTACAAAAATAGGCCTTTCACAATAGATCAGCTCTGGTCGCGTTTTAGCTAGAAGCAGTAGAATTTGCCATAGCGGCCACTTTTTTGTTCAAGCCTCGTAACACTGGTGCTGCTGATGTCACATAGATGTGACTACGGTATGTTTACGACAAAACTGAGATTGTGTTGGTGATGTACAAAAAAATCGACGCAACCACACTTCCTTGCCGTCGCACTTGGCAGCACTACCAATCGCTAGGCAGATGAACAGCAGATGGACGAAATATCAAGCTGCCAGAAAATAGCTAACGAAAACAGTTCGTTTTTAAGGAATTTATATTTAGGAATTTATATTCAAATAAGAGGGAAAAATAAAATGAGAATTCTGAAAGTGTGTGGCACGATATCAAATTGAAAATTTATTTAATAATACGGTCGATAAAGCAAATTGCAAAAAACTGATAAAACTACATAACAAAATTTGGAGGCACTGATTTCATCCACAATTATTTCATAAGCGCATATAAAACTATGCCTTTATTGCTTCATACAAATTTTAAGCGCAGACGTGTATGCCCGTACAAAACCCCAGATAATATCAACCATAAAATTTAAGATTTGGTTGAAAAGTTTATGTATACCAGAAAGCGACATATTGTTGTTGGGCTTTATTAACAAAGCAACATATGACACAAAAACATTAAAATTTGAATTTCAGTAGAGAACTCGCTCTACCACATTTACATGTTCTTTTCAAGTAAAACAGCTGTTTGAATATTTTTTTATTAAATAGTTTACACTTTCCCGATTCATCCTGAGGTATTTTTTAAACTGCAATTAAAAATACTAACAATTTCTTCCACTTATCTTTTAACAGAAAGGTGTTACCTTTGCGTCGGCTTATGAGTGGGCCACATCTACCATAAAATCTTCGACATGCGTACGTTCTTCTCTTGTTGTTAACAACACCTCATGTTCGGATTACGATGTCGAATACTACAGTAGGGCATTTAAGTAAATTTGTGTTAAAACAAGAAAACTTTTTCGATTAGCCATTACAAAAAATATTCTCATATCTGGCTCTCGTATTTCTAATATAATATTAACGATTTTTCAGCGCGACCAACTTTCCTGAGGAGTCAAGGGAGAAAATAAGCCTTCTTTGCCTTCGTTGAGTATGACATAATCGTACACATACTTTTTTCCGCCGAATTACACTTATCTTAGAATCGAATACGAAACAGTAGGGTGATACGGAATCGCCATAAGTCAATTTAATAGGACATTCCTTCAAATTCACTGAAAGCCGATATGTATTACCTCCGCTGTTCTAACAGTCGTAATGAATAGCGTGCTGTATAAAACAGCTAAAACGCTGCTTAATATTCATTTAACTTTCTTACTGAATGTTTCAATTTGTTTTTATCTCTTTTGGTCATTTTTTAATGAAAGCTAAATACTAAATTAAATTTTGGAATATTTGTAATGACTATTGACTATTCTATTTAAAGTGTGCACATATTTCTAGCATGCTACAATTTTCGTCTGCTGCTCAGTACTTTATGCTATTTTTTTTTCATTTATCATTGAGTTACTTTTTTGGAGTTTGTTCAATTTGTCTACTGAGAAGGGTTATGCCACTGTTTGCGGTGGGCGCGGTGTTACATTGGGTTGATAATAACTTGGTTTGTTCTTCGGTGTAGGAGACATTGTTCAGGTAACTCCTGGTTGCTGATGTCAAAAATTTTACACCTGAGACTGCTTTTGCATTTTGGAAATTCGCCCGGTAACTACGTAAGGCAACGGCGTCGACCACAGCAAAGCGCTAACATGAATATTATTTATGAGTTTTCACGCTTTTCTCAACTTTCCTGTTTTGTTTTCAACTGTCTTGTCCATGAGCCTCAACGGGTTTGGGTAATAGCACGGGAAAAACTATATACAACAGCAAAAAAGCAAATGCCTAAACAAAGAAAAATGAAAAAAGTTGTTAGGTTTTCGTGCCAATCTCAGAATAATATGCCGACAATGCAATTCTATTGCAGTTACTGAGTGAAAAAGAATTGCACATATACATATATATTTACATACCTTTGCGCATCTCTTAAAGTGAAATTTCAACGAAACACAAACTAACAATTTGAATACTATGTAAAAATATCTAACTTAATCCGTTTCCGTATATTCTGCTGAAGTTACCTTTAAACATTGTCTTCTTTAAATTTTTTGTATTATTTTGAACCTTAATGTAAATAAACAAAATCCACTACTTTTTAGAATATACCATAAGTCGGGTTGATGTAAATGTCCATGTAATATTTTGGTTTTACCTTCTAGAGAAGAAATAATTTTATGTCTATCAGGCTTATCTTTTTTATAGAAACAATTGTAAACAAATTATTTGTGTTAAGCTTTAACTTAACGTATATTAACCTTAACGTAAAAATAAATAAAAAATAAATAATTGGCGCGTACACGTCTGTTAGGTTTTTGGCCGAGAACCTCCTCCTACTTGTAGCGTGCGTCTTCTTCCACAAATGGAGGGACCTACAGTTTGAAGCCGACTACTAACGGGAAATGGAATTACATTCTGAGGTTTGCCATTGCCTGTTTTCTTTCACTTTGGTGTTTCATGCACGGGGATTCGAACCTACGTGAAAGTTTGTAGAACCGAGCTTTTCAATTTATTCTCTATATGAATTGAATGTTCGCGCATGGGAATGTTCGGCGCATGGGAATGTCGGAATTCGTTGAAATTTGGAATCTAAATATTAAAGTGTGGAGTTAATCCAAAAAATAAGTTGAAAATAAATAAAAAGCAGATAGAAATTGGAAAAATATTCCAATTAAGGTTTTTTAATAATACAATAAAATATCCCGTTTAAGTTTTTTAATATTACAAGATATTTGTAGTTGTTCACATTTCGATAGGAAACATTTTCCAGCAGTACTTTTTTAAATTAAATGTTGGCTGCGTTATCGAACGTTTTTTTATTTATTAGCCATAATTTGTTGTAAAAATGTAAATGATTATGCCAAAGAGTTTTTATTCACTATTTTATTTCTAAAAAAGCAACCCAGTATAAAAAAAATTAACAGCCATAAATATACAAATTAAAGATACTTGGTATACTAAGTCAGTGGTATCACTATATAACTCAGTTAGAAATTAAACTATAGCATATTAAAATTAAAAATTATATAGAATCACAGTCATGAAGAATTTCAGACAGAAAAGTGGTAATTAAACCCGTTCGCGAAAATTGTCGCACGGGAGCATTCAAGTTGTTTGACGGCCCTTTCATAAAAAATAAATATTTCTAGTGTTAAAATTAACTTTCCAAATAAAAACAAAAATTTTAAAAGAACTTTCTTAAACTACTTTTCACATACGGATATTAGCACAGGACCGCTTTGACAAAAAAAATGAGCTTAGACAGAACCTTCCTTGAAGCTCACGCCAACACGATTTTTTTAATTTTTTCATTCAAGTAATGTGATTTTAAGGGCTGCTTTTTAATATGTAGGATGTTATGCATTAAAGTTATTATAACTAATGAAAATTCGAATAATACGTTGCATTGATTTCAAATTTTTTATGACCCCGTCGCCAGTTAAAATCTCGACACGCATGACTTAAAATAGAAGGATAAAATTAAAACCATATAAATTTGCTAAAGAAGATTTGTAACTTGTTAACGTCTGAATGAATATTTTATTCAATATAACTGTACTTATACAACTCCTAATTTGATAGAATTAAATACAAGCTATTATACTATAGTATTAAATGTGTGCAAGAATTTTAGCCATTGTAAGTGTACAATACTCGTAAAACGCAAAAACCTTATGTACAACAACCATTTGATCAGTACTTCCTTAAAATTCTCTTAACCTACAAGCACACAAGCATTACGAGTACATTTGAATGTGTGCATTTAAGCACATGCGGAATGTCAAAAATGAAAAACTTGTGACCGCTGGAGGTCTTAGTAAAAGTAGTACTGCTCTTTTAGGAAATACACGTACCGATTTCATGTGTGGAAAGCAGGTTACTAGCCATGATCATCTTGAAAGCTTGCACTAGCGGCAACGTACGGTAAAATCTGACATTTGCTGTCGCAAACCATTTCCAGGCACATAAAGTGCTTTATTGTTTTTAAAAAGCGTGAACCCATTCATGTTTAAAGTGTAATCAGCTAAAAATGAAGAAATCAAATGACTGAGAAAGCCGCGAGTCGGCGCTACTGTTTATTTTTTTATTATACTTACTTCTGTGATTTACAAGAAAAAGATAAAATCTTTAAGATGTTTGTTAAGACTTAACAACAGCGTATGGAAGGGGGGAGGGACATAGGCGAAATTATATCGTTATACACTAAAACATGTCAATGTACTTATAATGTTACGGTCGCTTTTACTGACAAAAAATTAAACATCAGAGGCTGCTGGGCGAAAAGGTAACGGCCACGAAGACACTCAAAAGGAAGCAGAAATGCCCAAGACGCGAAATAATTGTTACAAAATCTGAGAGCGGGCAAACGTATATGTATTTTAGCCTTTCAGTAGTTATTTATTATTGGTCCCATCCGGTGTTCCATGCTAAAACTTTTCACACATGCAAATGTACAAGTACATTTGTATGTATTTATGTGCTTTTGTATGTTTGTAGACATTTAGAGCAAGTAATTTATATGTTTCGTCAAATGTGGTATTACGCCAATTTTCTAACGAGCATGCAGAGATATAAGCTTAAGAGTTCCGCTGGCCGTTTTGCTGTCATGGATTAATGCATGCCCTGCCTTGTGACAATGGAAGAAGGAGATGGTTGGTTAGAACAAATTAAATTTCGAGTTTTAACTGTTTGTCTTGTAAGACAAATATGTAATTAATTGCCAGCTATTTAAGGAAGCTGTGTTACTCACTCATATAAGTTATATACATACATAGATGCATAAGGATGGCTAAGCTCAAACTCTTTTCTTTTAGTTTATCTTAGCTTTATTATTTGAAATACATCTACACACCTACATATGTAAAATATACACATTGATATATATCTACATATGCGCACATGAATATGTGCTGCAATGCATATAAATGTAAAAGCCATACTGGTCCAAGATGCGTGAAGAAACTATGGTAGCTTTTCTATTTCCTTTTCCTGTTATCGAAAAATGTATTTAACAAAGGAATGTCCTTCGCAGTTGTAAAATTAAACAAACTGTGAAACTACAGAGACGGTAGAGAATCAAGTATGCATCACAAAGAAGATCTAATAAATAAGAATGGGAGAATTAGAATGTCTGTTTAAACCTGCAATTTTGTAGTAGGAATGTACGTACATAAATTTCATTAATAAATCATCGGGGGCATATACGAGTACGATTAAGTTAGCATTTAGTTTGTTGTGCATTTCGTTCGTTTAGTTCTTCACCTCTCCGAGCCATTTGATAACAAGCGAGGTATCAGAAAGGGTGACAGGCTGTCATGTGATGTCTTTAAGCTGATATTGGAAAGGATCGTGCGAGCTGCAGAACTGAATCGCTCAGGCACAATTTTTTATAAGAGTGAACAATTGATGGCGTATGCCGATGATATTGACATCATCGACCTTAGCAACCGGGCTGTTAGTTCAAGAGGCAAAAAAAGCAATGTGTACACTCCATAAATATGGTTTCTGGCAAGAAGACGGAACTTCGGGACACAGAGAAATCTTTAAGTTGCTATCTGAGCAGTATTCACTGTTTTTGTCGCTTAAAGACGACCTGATACCTATAGTTTCATTTGGAAGGTAATTTGATGACAGATTTCCATTGCGTGAGCAATGGAGCAATCCAGAATGCATCCAGTAGCCGGATGGTACTTAAACGATAGTAATAAGTACCATTATGCTATGGGGAAAATGGCAACTGTTTTCCAAAAGGAAATTTAAGCCATCCTGAATAAATAATAAATAAATGTGTTATGGATATGTACAATTTAATTTATAAGTTTTTTTGTTGAAAGAAACTTTTGTATTAAGAGAACGACTTTTTTGCTATATTTGAGGTTATGTAACAAGATAAGGTACTCTTTTTGTGAAAATATCGTTATGGTTTCTTCAGTATTTTCTGGTATTTTGTTGATTATTTTTACTATGAATACACCTCTTGATGGCCTATGTCCCACTAAGGATTGAGGTCCGGAAAAATCGATTACACCTCTATGGTTTTAATTCGCATTCAGTAAATTCAAACGCTTTTTCAAATGTGTAAAAAGGTTTACAATGTTAAGAAGAGTTGAGAGAAGAACATTTAATATTCTTGCATTAACTTAAAAGGAGCAAAAAATTAAATTTACGCTTTCAAAATATCAAACTTTATAAGAACCAACAAATTTGCATTAGCACTAAAATCTTCTCAGAGTGACCTTTTTTAACATTCTTTTGTTTAATAATACAGTTTTTTTTATCGGTAGTTTCGGTAGCTTTGAAACAAAAACAAAAAGAAACAAACACCAAACTTAAAAATTTTCGCATTTTGGGTATAAAAACACTAAATTTATTGTGAAGAGCAAATGGTTGACAACACTGCACAACTTGGCAAAAGTGACGTCATGCACTCTCTGATGGGCGCAATCTTGTTTGTTGAGTTTATCGACACAATTTGATGCTGCTGTTGTTTCTGCAGTTTTGGATGGCGTCAGATTAGTTCCCCTATTTTATCGAAAGAAGTGTTCTTTGGAGGATTTAGAAACCCTACTTGGGTGTTTTTGGTAACAGAGGCCACATTCGGGAGCTGGCATTGCGAAGAATAATAAGAGCTGGAGAAGCTAAAAAGGCGTAAAAGTAGGATAATTAAACTACCAAAAATGAATAGTGTATTGGCATTATTGTGTACCACGAGTGTCAAGTGACTGTCGGCCCTAGGCATTTTTCTAGTGATGGTTTTCAAATCACGCAAAGAGATAAGACCTCGGGAATTACTGACCTTTTTTTTGGTAACTAAAAGGGTAACTGGCTCTACCTGCAGGGATGACTTTATCAGAAGCAGGTTGAAATCTCGAGCAGAAATGGTATATTTTGGACACAATAATTATACTCGATTTTAACATTTTAAAACTTTAACGTACGGTAAAACCCTCCCACAAATTTTCTTTTGATACATGAACGGGTCGATTTAAAAATCGCTCATTGCTCTGTGAAAATCGAATTCTAGAGATCAAAATAAGAAACTTTGCCGAAGAAACCGTACCTCTAAAACGAATTCTGATGCCCCCCAATTTGGGTCGAACTTTTGGGTAGGGATTTTGAAAAATCCCACTTTGACCCATTTAGAGTGCTCCAATCGAGTCCAAATGTATGACCGACCCCCACTAACTTTGGACGGCCGATCCACCCATGCCAGTGGCTCACCCCCTGGAACTCCCCTGGGGGGTTCCCCATACAATCATTTCAAAATATCACCATTTTTGGCCTTTACATGAAAAAATCAGCTAAATGGCTATGTTTTTTCTTTATTTTTATTTATTTATAATAATATTTATTATTTATTTATAATAATATCTATTTCTTCTCTTAAGAAATTTATTTAGTCAGAACATATGTAAATGAAAAAATTAATTTAAGTGGTTATAGAAAAGAAACTAAAAAGTTCGACCCAAATTGGGGGACATCGGAATTCGTTTTAGAGGTATGGTCCCTTCGGCAAAGTTTCTTATTTTGATCCCTAGAATATGATTTTCACCGAGCAATGGGCGATTTTTTTGCCTCCCCACAAATCGACCCGGCCTAATGAACACCCTGATGTATATGTATGGTCTAAGGCCAAAATGCTTGCGCATGAACACAGGTTCTCAAAAGTATTTAATACAAACTTTTCAGAACTATATATTTCATGCCTTCAAAAAATAAATAAGTTATGATAACAACGTACAACAACAAAAATTAAGAACGCTCGCCACTCAGTAAAATTCCAAAAATGGTTGAAATCGGTCACTCCGTAGGAAAACCTCTCTTGAACCTAGAGAAAATAATTCGTGATACATAATTGATAATTAATTCAAAGATTAAGCAAATTAAGATATCTTAATTAATCTCGGTATATAAGTTATTATGATTTGAGATTGTGACCCATTCGACTCATGACTTATTCTTATGAAAGGTAGCTACGGTGTTAAACATTGTGGCGGTATTTTTCAAAAGCTCAAAAATGGGATATTTCAGTGTTTGGAAAAGATAAATTTACTAAAAACAATATTTGGATTTACTTCCCTACAGGTCCTTACAAAACTCTGTCGAAGTTTAGAAAACTGTAGCTGTTAGCTCACGAAAATGGAAAGAACATGCTCTCTCCTTGCATTTATTTGTAGTAAAAAGACAGAGCAGGAGCGACCGTCCAATTTGTATATTGTATATATATATATATATTGATATATATATGTATATATAATTGGCGCGTACCCCCTTTTTGGGTGCCGAGCTCCTGCGTCTTGATATTCTATTTATTTATTTTTTTTATTACATCTGTCGATGGACACTTAGTATTTTTTATAGCTTAGGTGCGAGATTAGTTGAAATCAGCATTTAAATAGTATGTTTCAATGAATAGTTACATAGCTTACATTTAATATATTAGCAACAGTAATATACTTAGTTTTAGTTTGTCAAAAAAGTTTTTGTACATATCTGCTAATGCTGTCCGTGTGATTTGGCTTTAGTCTTAATTTCTGCGTTAGCTTCATGTGCGGTATTTCTTGTATCATAACTCTTTGTTTGAATGTGTTAGTAATTTTTGTGTGTGTTTCGTGCTGTATATATTTCTGAATTACGTATTTTATGGGATCAATTTTTAGGTCGCGGTGTAAGTCTTCATTTGTTATATACCAGGGTGCATTTACGATAGTCCTTAAAATTTTTGATTGAAGTCGTTGAACTATTTGTATATTTGATTTGCATGCTGTCCCCCATAGTTCTATGCATTCATTGTCTTATATATTAGTAGTTTGTTGTATACGGACAGTTTTGAGTCCTTGTTGAGTAGCCAATACAGTTGTGTGAATCTGTTGTTCACTTCGTTGCTTTTTTGGATTATGTGGTCCTTGCATGTCAGTTTTGCGTCAATGAGCATGCCCAGGTGTTTAGCTTTTGTATTTTGAGTGATGACTGTGTTATTAATTGTTATCGTCGGATGGTCATGTTTGCAGTTGGTATATACATATTTATTACTTGGACCGTTTTGTCTGTGTTTACTTGGATTCCCCATTTTACAAACCCAGTCAACATTGTGTCAATTAGATTTTGTAGCTTCAATGAAGCGACATTTATATTCCTATCAGACGTAATTAATACTGTGTCATCGGCGAAAGTAGCAATCATGCTGTCCGGCATCCATTTTTAATACCTCCGAGCATTCGTCCTGATGTTTGACATAGAAGTACCGGTCGCTTAGGTAACTTCGGAGTAATAGATAGTGGTCAAGTGGGAATATTTGTTTTAACTTATAATAGTAGTCCTGGGTGTCATACGCTGTCAAAAGCCGTCGCTACGTCGAGATAAGTTGCGATACAGTAGTTTTTCTTGTCAATTTCATTAATGATTTGGTTAGTTACTCGGTGCACTTGTTGAATGGTCGAGTGCATATGTCGGAATCCAAACTAGTGGAAGGGAATTATGTTCTTCGCTTATATGATGGGGTCAAGACGATCATGGATAAAATTTTCAAATAATTTTGAAAGAATTGGTAAGAGGCTTATAGGCCTATATGATGATGGTTTACTGGCGTCTTTATTTGGTTTCAGCAATGCTATTATTTCTGAAACTTTCCATGGAAGGGGGAAATATTTTAGCCTAATGGATGAGTTAAAGATGTTTCTTAAGTATATTATTCCATCGTCATGTAGCTCTTTTAATATTTGTCTATTGGCTTTGTCATATCCAGGAGATTTTTTGTTGTTTATGGGCTTGATTTTGCGTCGAATTTCGTCCGGAGTTACTCTGTTGATTGGTTTGTTGGCTGTGTTCGATGTAGCAGGCAGAATATAATCTTGAGTGTCCTTTTGATTTTTGAATGTCTTTTTGAAGTGTCTGGCGAGCAGTGGCGTTTTGGCCCATGTATTGTTTTCATTTAAAATTGCATGTTGGTGAGGCGTTGTTTTGTTGATCTTCGATGTTGTCTGCCAGAGTGAGTAGTTACTGCTTTTTGTTGGATCTAGGTTGGACAAAAAGTTCTGCATTTTTTTGTCCTCGAAGTCCTTAAGCATTTCTTTAATGTCCTTTGTCATCTTGTTAAATCGTGCTTTATTTTCGGGATGCCTTGTTGTTTGCCACTCTTTCCTTAGTCTTCTTTTCGATTTTATTGCCTGTTTTATAGAGTTTGGGATGTCATTTTTCTTATTTTTATTCTTGATTAATGTCATCGACTTAGATACCGCATCCATAATTAAGTCTGCAAAGTGCGCAACGGCACTATCAATCTGTTTTTCAGTTTTAAGTGGAACATTGTGGTTAAGAGCATGTATAGTATTTCGCGGATAGCATTCCAGTCGGTGTTTTTATTATATGGTTTTCTGTGGTTTATTTCGATGTCAGGTGTGGTGAGAAATGTCAGGAATATTGGTGAGTGGTCGAATGATGGATCATAGTTTGATTCTATTGTCAAGTAGTATCGGTTTAGGTTTTTATAGACATAGAAGTCAATCAGGTCTGGCTTCTTTTTCATGTCAGTGGGCCAGTAGTTGGACTCACCAGTGCTTATATAGTCGCTTTTGTTTGTTTTAATGGCGTCGATTAATTCGTTGCCTTTTTTATTTGTCAGCCTTGATCCCCATGCTGGTTTTTTGCATTGTAGTCGCCTCCGGCAATAAACTGGCTACCAAAAGATCTCAGGTAGCCAAGATATTGGGTAGACGTGTTGTTGTACTGCGGCAGGCAGTCGGTGCTGGATATTGTCAAGAATCCGGATTGATCTTCAATTTGAATCGTCGTAGCTTGAATGTTGTCTCTTTTGTAGGCGTCCATTTCGATGCATTTGATGGTTTGTCGTATAATTACGACTGTGCCACCATGCGCTTTGTTGCCTGGATGATTGGTGTGAAATAATTTATAATTTATATAGGAATTTTAACGTAGCTTTTACTTGTCAAGTGAGTTTCGGCCACTAGGAGGATATCTGTTTCGTAGTCAAGTAGTAAAGATTTGAGTTCGTGAATATGCTGGCATAGGCTGTTCGCGTTCCATAGTGCGATTTTTAATTTATTTTGTCTGTTCATTTAGTTTTGTAACGAGGAGTGTGATTATGGACATCATGTTCGACATTTGTGCTCTTAGTTGTTTCATCATATCTTTAATTTCGTGGATTTCGTTATTTGTTGTTGTGAGTCAGGTGATGTCTGGTGTGGTGTGGCGTTTAAAGCTGCTGCTTGGGCGAATGTTAAGTTAGGTGTACGGCTGATGGTTGCGATGGCTTGTCTTTTGTGGATTCTGTAGAGGGTTGCATGTTGTCCTCTATATTGTTTGTGGTCAACGTTTTTGGTCGTAGCGCTGGAAAGCGTTGAATACTTAGTGTTTTGTAAACCAAACATCCTTTGTAACTAGTTTGCAGTGTGATTTCCTCCACATAGGGCACATTTAGTGTTGTTGTTGTCCATACTTAGGTTGCAGTCACTTGTTTTGTGTTCTCCAGCGCATTTAGACAGCCTGGCATATTAGTGCAAAAATTTTGCGTATGGCCATATTTTTGGAAATTTGTGCATTGTGGTATCGTCCTATTTTGATGATATTTATAAAATTTATTTTACAATGAAGCAAAGATGTAACGGAATATATATATATTAGCTCAATTGAAAACAATGGTAGCGGTTTTTTGCTACCTGACTGTAAAATGTTGTGTATATGTGTCACTTCGTAGCCGCGTTCCTTAAGTTCTTGTATGATTTCGTCAGTGTTTGTTGAGTGATGCATGTTTGAAGGTATAGTATTGCGTATTTTTGTTCTTTAGTAACTTTATGATTGAGGAATAGTTAGTCGGTTCTTTTGCTTGTATTTTTATTTCATTATTGCTCAAAACTTCAAGCACATATTTGTTATTTGGGAGTGCGTTTAGTACAGTAATCAGCTTATTTATACATATTCTCGATGTTTTGAACATATGGTTTCGATATATTCTTTGCGTTTATTTTTGATTGTGCTGCCTTTTGATTTGTCCCACTGTCGCAAACTGATACAGTTTGTTCGCTATGTTCGATATCAGCGAGTGGTGCATACCTGTTAGCATCGCTTAACCAGTACGATTTAAGTGACGTCTGCTTCGTTTTTTGTGTTTTATGCTTTTCGTTTGATTTCGCGCCTTCTTCTAATTTACTACGGGAGTTGCGAGTGCGCTTTTTTGTGTTGTTCTCGTATAGTGTTTGTGGGTGTTTGGCCGAGCTCCTCGTCCTATTTGTGGTGTGCGTCTTGATGTTGGAGGGGCCTACAGTTTCAAGCCGACTCCGAACGGCGGATATTTTTTATGAGGAGCTTTTTCATGGCAGAAATACACTTGGAGGTTTGCCGTTGCCTGCCGAGGGGCGGCCGCTATTAGAAAAAAGTCTTTCTTAATTTTGATACTTCACCAAGATTCGAACCTACGTTCTCTCTGAATTCCGAATGGTAGTCACGCACCAATCCATTCGGCTACAGCAGTCGCCAGAGAAAAATTGCAAGAATTTTTTTGTAATGCCAGTTTGATTCACTCATATCTTTTGAACCACTTACGTAAACAAACAAATTTTTCCTTCAAATTGTTAAAAAAGGTTATTTTTATACCATTAAGATATTTTGTAAAAAAGAGGAGCTGACAAAAGAAGACTTTACTGTTTGCGCATAATGGAAGAATCACATTGAGCCTTGTAAGAATAGAGGAACGATGTGCATTAATGGTGATAACAAGTAAATAGTGTGTACATAAATACATACATATGTATGCGTGAAATAAAAAAACAGTTTAAAGAATCAGCCTCGTAGCTACAGAAAAAGTTAGTTGAATAATGATTTGCTAAAGCATTTTGTATCAAAAGAAAAAGCTTCAGAAGAATGATAACTTTCATTTTCTTAATCATTGACTTTTTCACTTCTGATATTCTGTCATTTTTTTGTCGTAAGAATGTTAATATGATTATGGTATACTATTTAGCAACGTTTTTACAAACATAAGCCAATTCAAAGCAAGTACATATATACGAATGTATGCAAGTGCTTGTTTGTACTTATATACATATGTATTTACATACTTACATTTCATTGCTTCAAACTTTGTTATGACATCAACCATTGATGATGCTTGCTTGCGGCTGGATGTTGTACGAGTAGGTGTGAATTACTGTTTAGGGATTTTAAAATGCAGTTAGGATGCCAAGCAAAACGAACGACTCCCATGGTACAGGTATAGTGTACTCTAGAGTGTCGTGGTCAGTTGTATATACCACCCTCTACAGTAATTTTTTTACGTATATGCTAAATTCATTTTACTTCTACAGTAACTTATAAATTCTTAACCCAAATGTTTTCATACACACATACCACACATCCCACACATACTT
This sequence comes from Anastrepha fraterculus, assembly GCA_037575425.1. NCBI lineage: Eukaryota > Metazoa > Arthropoda > Insecta > Diptera > Tephritidae > Anastrepha > Anastrepha fraterculus. The sequence continues at coordinate 36,958 of JAYXIM010006598.1, read as the reverse complement.
ATGTGCAAATCTAACACATATTAATGTGCGCACCCCTGCAGGGAAAGCCGTGAATAAAAAATTAAATTTTATTTTACAGTTGAAAATAAATTTGTTATTATTTAACCAGGTTTTGTACTCTAAATTTTTTAATAAATTTAATCCACGGAAACTGGTAAAATACGACAGTCGATTTAACAGCAATTACCGTATAAGACGATTTTTAATCAGATATTCAATTTTATCGAGTTATGCGATTTTTCAATTTGTAACAGTTAATTGACGTGAAAAAAATGATAGACTACAAGATTGTGCCTTCTCAACGGTCGTGATGCCAGTACAAAAAATAAACAAAGGAAAAGAAGAATAAGAACAAGCGAAAGTAAGGGGAAAGCCAAGATTGTAGAAGAAGTCATGCACACATACATATATACATCTGCAACTCATACATTTGCACTCAAAGGTTTCTTCATTTTCTGTACAGGCATCACACAATTGCCAAATTCGCCAAGAACAAAATAGATGTTTTCAGAACTGGCCACCTTCGTGAATTGAATTTGATAGAAAACCAAATCATGCTGTATGATTCATAACACGCACACATTTCCTGTACACCCTACTTTATTCTAACTTTTCAAATTTGTATGCAATGTGTTGTATTAAGTTTTGATGCTACAAATAATATTTGTTACTCTTTTTTTTATACAAAGTCCAATAGATTTTATGCTGTGCAATAAAATGAGACAAAAAAAAAAACAGGAATGCGATATACTAATTGTAAAAGAGGAAATCTGGGAAGTATGGCCTTAATATGTTAATTTTAACATTAATGGTGCCCTTTTGTCCGTTATCGCACACTGTTTGCGTCTGAGAATACCCATACAGAAATGTTCCACGTAATCGTTTTGTGAAGAGCGTTAGATTATTTTTTGTAATAATAAAAACTGCGACGTGGTGAAAGTAAATATGAAAGTAACAATTCTTCATCCCTTTTGAATGGTGGCAGCAGAGAAAATCTGATTCCCGTATCGTTAGCGATGGAATTGACTCCTCTCTTTGATACCAAGCGAGATTTTAGTCTGTTCAAGAAGATGGTGTGACATCTTTATTCTAATATTAGAAATGGTGATAAAGATGCAAAAATAAATTGCTTATTGGTCTTAAAAAATCTACCGTTAGTTTCGGCATATTTTAACGGCATAAAGAAGCGAAGAGGTGAACGAGAACAAGACGAAACATTTGCTACTATCAAATAAGCGCTACCACAATGGTATTACTGTTGACTGTTATAATAGGATGTAGTAGAGAACTTCGAACCTGTATTAATAAACGTAATCAACATTAGCAAAATTTAATAATTTGTAAAATATGTTATTAAATATAACACCTTGATCCAGAAGTTCCGGCAATATATATTTAGAAAATTCAAAATACAAGTTTATTTCTCAAAAGATATATTACCGCCTTCAAAGTACTCCCCATCAACTGCAGCGCACTTATGCCAGCGTTTAATCCAGCTCTCGGAGAATTTCTGGAACTCTAGGTCGGTATAGCCACCAGACTCGTATTCGATTTTTCCATTACTTCCTTTCGGCTGCTAAAACGTCGAAGGGGTTAACCGTAATAGATTTTTGACTGGATCAAACAGAAACAATCGCAGGGAGCCGTATCAGGTGAATTCGATGGATATTCATTCAGGATATTCGTTTCGTTCATGTCCCTGTGCGACGATGCGTTATTATGGTGCAAAATCCACGGATGGCTTTCCTACAAATCATTTATATTTTGGTTAATTGCTTCATGTAAATGTCCTATAACTCCCAAATTATAGTCCTCATTAACTGCCTGACCGTTGTAATCCATTAAAACCGTGAGCATCGTCTTGGTTCATTCGGAGCTCACCCCTCACTCGCCTGATGTCTGGATTTCGTGCCGTACTCATAAACTCGCGTCTCGTCTCCGGTAATGATGCGGTCGGACTTAGCCTTGGAAATCATATCTTTGGCAATATCAAAGCGGTCCTCTTATTGCATGAAATTCTAGGCCTTTGGCGAATCCAAATCATTAGCTACATTGTCCTGAACGAATCCATACGCAATATTCCAGCACTCTGATGCTTAATTTGAGGTTATTGATCAACTTTTATTTCGCTTTATCGATTTTTTCATCAGTTTTCGATGTCAACGGTTGGAACTACGACAAGTTTTTATATAATATGAGATCCCCATTCACACGCATACACATGTATTTAAGTGTACATATCGGGATTTAAAATGATCCACGTGTTAGCTGCTCTATACATTTATTTCCAGATTTATGTCCACCCCGTTGGGCTATATTAGAATTTATCGTTGGTTAGTGGGTTATTTTCTAGGTCAAAAATCATTCTTGACATACTGTACTCGTACATTCATTATTTTAGAACAACAAAAAAACACAAAATACAGCTTTAGCGAAAATATAACAATAAAAAAGGTGCAAATATTGTACATAACAGTAACCTTCCATTGGGCACCCGGGTCTGACCTTTTTCGACTCGACGTGAATTTAACTTATTTTTTATTTTAGTATATTAAAGTTCCAGGTGGCTTCTTGGCATTTAATCTTCTATCGATTTATGGATATAATCATTTAAAAAGTATGCTCGAACAGGACGAAAAAAAATGATTGAAAAAGTTACATCTTCGGTTATGCACTTTGGGTCTGGCCTATACAAATTCTTAGAAACATGATGCATTAGACTATTCTACATGTTTTTTCTACTTTTTCATGGTAAATCTATACTGCACACATATAGTTTAACTGGTTTTTGTGTAATTTCTTTGTCCTTTTTTGTGTACTGTCTGTATATATAGTATATATATTCTGCGTCGCTTCTATTTCTCAGTCAGTCAGCAAATAAACGTTGAACACTTAACACATTAGTGCCAAATAAAAAGTAATTTACCCGCAAAATAAAGCATTATAAGGGCGATGAAGTGACAAGATCACGTAGAAGAATTCTGAGTGTTTATTATTATAACCGACTTTCTTCGGCTTTGAAGACTCATATTTGTCGTGAAAGCACGTGGCAAGAAGAACAATTTTCGTCCAATGTTTTCCTCATTGTTTGTTTTTGATGAAAACCTTGTTACAATGTTTGATTTTCTTTCCTCCGTTCATTATGCCAAAGATTGTGAAGGCGAAGCAAAAAAACCATCGCCCATTATTTATTATAATGCACACAAAGCTGGCGTCAATTACATGGATCGAATGAGTACACATTTCACATCAAAACGGCCAACAAGTCGATGGACCTTTGCCTTCTTTTGCAACATGTTGGATGTCATGGCATTGGCAACGTTTTGCATTCGCAAGGAAGTTGAAGGACTCATAAAAAGTGATGCAAGACGACTTTATCGAACACATTGGTGCTTGCAAACATCGAAAATCTTATGAACGATCCAACCGTTATTTCTTAATTCACTACTCGTTTGGCTATGGAATTATTTTTAAACAAACCAATATTGCTGGCGACTCACAGAGAAGAGAGATTGTCGTCTTTGTCTACAAGGAGGCGAAAAGCTTCGTCGGTTTGTGTGTATTTGTGTTTGGTTGTATCTACACAATGTTGCCATTGATATTTTTTCATTGTTTAATAAGCCAAAGCCAAAAACAAACAAATGCAAATAGTTTATTTATCTATAATTAATATTATTCAACATTGTTTTTAAGTTATTTTAACAAAAATTAAAATTTTTCCAAGTTTATTTTGTAAATGATTTCGAAATGTACTGCTTGGCAACACTGGTGGTGAGAGAGCAATCAGCTGACAGGGTTCTACGGGAACTTTCAAAAATCCTGCGATAAAATCTACGATACTACGATATGAAAGGAAGGCAATTTTCATTTACATGGGGTTCTCATCAGTTTGATCGTAACAGCTGACAGGGGACTGCGTTTACGTCGGTGACTGTTTTCAGCATAAATATGTAATTAAAAGAATGCAGTTGTTCTCTACGGGATGAGTTTTGCTCTATTTTGTGCTTCCTAGGGGCTACGGTAAGGGACTACGATACGTCGGTCAGTGTGCGCACAATAGAGATGTTTTTTGGCCGACTATTTCGTCCGTAAAGATATATGAGGATGCGCACACTACACCAACTTAATCGCCGTCGATTAAATAGTTCGATGTGCACCCCAATTGCGTTGAAACTAGAAACTCTTCCAGCGATCAGCTTTTTAGTCGCCAAATTGTCGCACACTATCCATATCAAAATTGTAAAGAAAGGGAAAGGTATGTACAATAAGTTCCAAAAATATTAAGTAAATTATGATACTTTTCAAACTTTTGTTAACCGCAGAGTGAATATAATTAAATTGTTATGTCATTGGGTAATTTTTTTCTGATTTGGGAACTTTTTGAGAACTCCTTGTGGTAATACTGTAAGTGCGTATTAACAAATTTGAAAATGTCGGGGTTACTTGAAAGTTCAATTCCAAAATTCATAGAAGAAATTGTAAAAAAAGGCCATCATTATCTGGAAAATCTAGCAACCTAGGTTACCAGTTGAACGTTGTAGACGGGGTGGACCCAATAATTTCCTCGTTTCATTTTAATTCTTTTGTTCGTATTCAAATAATTGCAATAACAATACTTTTCGACCACATTTTATAGATCAACTAAGAGACACGAAAATTTCTAATTTGTTCGACATCAATCTGGGGATGCCATATATTATATGAATGAAAACCTTAATTATATAGAAAGTACGAATGCAAGCGGAACCTTCTTCGAAATTAGTCAAAGTAAAGAACAAAACCAAAATATTTTCAGCGAACTTTACTTCTGCCAAAACCAATGAAAAAGGTAAGAAATTAAAAATATATACCTGCGATACTTAAAAATGAATTATAAATGTGGCACATGTGCCAAATATTCCCATACAAATGCATATAAATACCGTCGTCTATGATCTTTTTGATTACATTTAGGAATCAACGCACAGAATTTAGGAAACAACGCAAAGAATACGAAGGTAGCGGCCGTCTCGTACTGCTATTCCGCTGTCATTGAATTTGACAGAATCGCTTTGCTTGTGCGTTACACTTGTGCAATTTATTCGTATGTTGTTTTTGCAGCTTTTTCCAGTTTATTCTCATTTGATTACTAAAAAAATACAATAGCGAAAACTGTAATTTTTAAAATTAAAACACTGAGTATATAGTGAGACATATTTCTTCCGAATTGCGATTTTCTGTAATTCATCGATTAACTTGGAATTCGTTAGAACTAGAAGTCAATTTTGCAAAATTCAAAATGAAAGATCTAAAATTGTCTATATATGTATGTCATGTATCTACTTTTTGCTTATTTTATAGTTTATTGCATTCATTCAAATCGTATTCCAAAAATTTTACGAATTTTAAACGAATCCCAACAACTTTACAATAAAAAGTCGTCCACCATACTGAACATCAAGAATGCCACTATACACTGAAGAGACACATTTTTAAAATTACGCGAAACCCGTCAATTTTCAAATTATTTAATTCTATAAATCAGGGGCTATAATTATTTTTTGGGCTGTGAGTCCCTTAAAAAAATTAATATTTTTGAGACGCCCTTCTCAAAGAAAAGAAAATATTTAACGAAATGCGTACATAACAGAGTTCTGACCTTGAACAGGTCTTTTTTACGGAAGCCTTTCAAAACAAGAAAAGGTCAGTGTTTTCACAAATTCTTCTACTTTTATTTTCCACAACGGCAATTTTTTTTGAAACACTGCAATCTTATTAGTCAGTTGTAATCAGTGGCGGATCCACGGGGGGGTTTTCGGGTCCGGACCCCCCCCATTGGAATCATGCTCTAAAATTTTATGTTTCAATTCTGTATGAGCCAAGTTAAAAAAAACAATATTTTTTTGTATGCATTAGCAGTTTATTAGATTTTTCTTCCAGTTTTAATTTATTTTATAATAAAAACAATTATAATACGACGGACGCAATTCAAAATTTTGAATAATTACACAGGCCTGCGTAATTTCATTTTTTTCCAATTTCTAAAACGGCTACGAGTGTCTCTTCAAGTTTTTTTTGTGCTGAAAACGAATTTGATCTTGAAAATGCTCCAGCACGTCAGGACTTTTGGCAATTTGTGGTTAAATAGTCAAGAAATCTGATGTTAGTTTTTTAAAATTCAAAATGGCAGATCCAATAACAAGTTTCAAGCGAATTACATTAAATTTTCGAAAGATCGTCCGCCATATTGGATCAGCCATTTTTAATTTTAAAAAACTAACATCAGATTCGTAATCAGCGACACCAATGTCGAACATACATAGTTTTTTAAGCATCTGTTGCGCCATTAAAGAGGGCGTTAAGAAAATGAATTTGCATGTCTAAAAGTCTTAAATTCAAAATAGTATAACTTTTTTTTCATTCATCCTAGAAGTCTTTTAAAAAATGGATTTTAAAGCTACAGAGTTTACTTTGCGATTCCGTTGTGGAAAATTTACCTTACTCAAAAAAAATTCATAAAGATGTCCAAAATCGGCATTTCTTGACTATTTAACCACAAATTGCCAAAAGTCCTGACGTGCTGGAGCATTTTCAAGATCAGATTCGTTTTTAACACAAAAAAACCTTCAAGAAGCACCATAGCCATTTTAGAAACTACCTCGTAGGACTGTGTTATTAAATATCTTTTTGACAAATCGATAGATGATGAACAATATACAAGAGGTTTTAAACACTTTTATAAATAAAGAACAACTGAGCGAAAGACTGCAAAATATTTGGAAAAATGACGACCAAATAAGAACAAACTGCTTAAAATGCGTTGAAAGCATACCCAAAAGGATTCCGGTTTTAATTGCTGCACGAGGTGCTCACGCAAAATATTGATTTTTTGATTTTTTTTTTGATATTTTTTTAACAAAAGACTGGTTTGAATATTGTTTTTGTCGTATTATAGAAATTTAATAAACAACATATTAAAAATAGACTATTCTTTGATTATTATCAGTTAAATGGCTGAAACTTGAATTTTTCATAGTGATTCTATTAATTTGAGCACCAACTGTACACTGACTGTTCTTGGATACAAATTTTTAACTTTACCTGTTTTTCCTTCTTTTTTATTTTTGGTTCTGATTCTGGATCAAGGCGCTCGAAATAAGAAAATAATGTTTTCTTCATGTTAGCAGGCGTATTGACAATCACATTAACTACTTGTCAACAAATGCTCGACACAATGTATTCTGCTCGTTGAAAGAAACAAAAGAATAGAAGCATGTTCATGCATGTTTAAAGATAGCCTAGTTATTCACCAAAAAAACTTAGGGAAAAATCACTCGGCGCCGTCATCGCGATTTCGTTGGCGCGCTATTTAAAATTTCGAGTTAACAGTACACAGGGTGTCGCCGTTACGATAAGGAAAAGCTGCAACGGCTCTTTCATGGTAACTTTCTTGCCGTTATATAGCAACACATGTTGTTAGAGAAAAGCGCAATTAAATATATAATATTATATATACACACGACCGTTTCGTTTGAAGAACTTTATTGGAGTGAATTGAGTCACACTAAGCATTAATACAAGAAGAAGAAGTAAAGAAGTTACAAACAGGGTTGATATTTTTTTCGTACTTAAACTATACATGGTTGAATTGCAAGTTGGCTCCAACACATGTTATAATATATTGTATCTTAAATAGGCGTAATTATTTATGAAGGTGTCCCACGATGTATAAAAACCGCCAATTATTCTTGTAATTTTGAATCAAAGTCCTTTACTATTTTTAGAATTTTTTTTACAAGATATCTAGAGCTATTAGTTTTTTCATCGGCTAGTCACGACATGCAGCGCGAATAATGCCATATTTTATTCACGAAATTGATTTTTAATAAAAACACCCTTCTAAAATACCCCGGACCCCCCCCTTTATGAAATCCTGGATCCGCCACTGGTTGTAATACATGCATTTTATTTCATATTAGCGATTTCTTATTATTTAGGTTTTGCTATTAGCTGCGATTAATGAAGCTACAATAAAATATTTTAGTTCTTGTAGAGACCATCCTTTAAGGGGGGGGTAACGTTTTTAAATTTTTATTTTTGCATTTTTTTTTTATTTGGTTTTTTAAATGAAGAACCTTTCAAGAATATTCTGTGAAAATTGTATATGAATCGGAGCAAAACTTACAAAGATACAGTCATGTAAGTGTTGCTACCTACCTGGCTCAACCGCGCGCCATTTGTACTTTAAAGCGTTTTTCCCACAACTTACGTTTTCAAAGTCGGTGCCCCTCATAACTTTGAAACTACTGCACCGATCCTTTTGAAATTTTGAACACTTTTTCTGTAGATGTTTTACAAGGTAACGCCGAAGAGTTTTTTTCGAATTTGTTGATACTTTTGTTTTTACGGTAACTAATTCACCGATTTTTTACGCGAAAATCGTGTTTTTGACTTTAACGTGTTCCCAAAAATCGAAAAAATTTTAATTTCAAAAAACCCTCTCGGCGTTACCCGGAGAAAACAATTATATAACGAAATAACTTTGGTTTTTTGATTTCAGATGATTTAACACCGAGTTATGAGGGGCACCGCAAAACTACTTTTTTTGAGATGCGTCCGAATAATTTCTGCCATTGCCGTATTTTTAAATATTTTTGGATGAAAATTTCACAAAATATACTTCAAATGCTATAGTTTTATGTAGTAAAAGATTTGACGAATAAATTTTAACTGTGTCATCAAAAAAAAATCATAAAAATGTGCCTTTTTTTCCATGAATTAACGTTACCCCCCCTTAATTTAATACTAGTATTTAAAATCATTACAAGGCGTCGTGAGTTAAGTTAGGAATCATTTGATATAAATAGACTAAAATACTCGTACACACTATTTAGCAACATATTGTTGAATATTGATTGATATTCTAGGCAAGTTAACTTACCGGAAAAGAAACTATCCAAACTTGTCAAATCCTCCTCATCTTCTTCTTCTTCATCATCATCAATAAATTGTCCACCTTCATCAATTTCTTCATTATCCTCCGCTTCTCCAGCGTCCTCTATTGAATTTGACGGAGCAATTTCATTATTTTCATGATTGTCAGTTTTTAATACTGGAGAAACTGATCGTATAACTGTTGCGACATTATTCAACGTATCTGCAATAATAAAATAAAAATTCTATAAAAGAAAACTTATTAAAATGTTAAAATATTTTCTTTGGCATTAGACAAACTTCATGTATTTGCTGGCAACACTGAAAGAGGAAATGTGAGATATTTAGTAGACCATGTCTCTGACCAGATTTCTTTCCGAAGTTTTAAGTTTCGGGTACTTTTTCCCCCGGGCCCGGAGTTTTCAGAGGGGCCCGGACTCGAGGGTAATTCCAAGAAATTTCCTGCTTACTATAACATAATACGCATTTTGATAAATAAAAAAAATTTGAAGGGGCATCTCAAGTTTCCCCCGGGGTCCGAATACTCTCTCCACGGCCCTGAGCAATTTTTTCTTAAATTCTTTCCCCGGTGGGAGGTTGGGTCTCTATAGATATAAAGATATGCTGTCCCATTCAACCGCTCTTGTGGCATCGTACTTCTTAAAAATAGTACACTTCGTCTTATTTGTTAAAGACCAAAAAAGTGGTGGCAAAAAATCCTCTTCTTTCGATGGTAGCGGTAGATTAAAACTTACTCTGCCTGGACGAGTGATAATTTTAGATTTACTACATAAAGGCCACAGAGAAAATATAATATATAATATATAATATAAAATATACAATGATAAAAAAACAGAGTCACAAAGTGATTTAGGTAGTTTGAAGAAATCGTTCATCGGTCTGCTCTAATCGCATGAAATTTATTATTTTTGCAATTTTATCTTCAAATTGTTTTCTCCACATAAATTTGTTCTTTCATTCTCGCAAGTTGTAATGAAAAGAGTTGCAAGAATAGTTAATTAACTGCACGTGGGCAGGGAGCAGGGAATTAAAAGTTTGCCTAAACGTTGGGAAGACATTGTACATAAATAATGAAGGAAAATATATTATTGATTAATAAATACTTTAAACATCTTTTTTATTAATTTTTAAACTACCTTTAAAAAACGCACGATCTTATGGACTGACCTGATATATAGTCACGCCCAAACCATTCGGTTACGGCGGCCTCCGACTACCATTCGAAATTCAGAGAGAACGTAGGTTTGAATCTCGGTGAAATACCAAAATGAAGAAACAGTTTTTTCTAATAGCGGTCGCCCCTCGGTAGGCAATGGCAAACCTTCGAGTGTATTTCTGCCATGAAAAACCTCCTCATAAAAAATATCTGCCGTTTGGAGTCGGTCCCTGTAGGTCCCTCCATTTGTGGAACTACGCCAGCTTTTTAACCCAGCTCAATGGTTTTGAAAACTGTTTTTGCCCTTTTCTCGTCTTTCATATTGCAAATTATTTAATTATTATTTTTTAACAAAGATTTATTTCAATCTGAACCTCGACAAAGCCCCTTATAAGCCACCAATATTAAAAATATGATTTTTGTTTTTAATTTTACATCTTTGTTATTGGCGAAATAACAGCCTAAGCAGTTTTGGCGTATTCCACAAAGCGCGCCAGCCATTTCTTCCATGAGCTAAATGGTGTCAATTACTAATGACAAGAGAAGAGAGGTCTTATACGCTGTGGAAGCCTTCCTCTGCCACCACTCTCGGGAATCGCATCGAAGAAATTTCAGTACATTTGAGTCAACTCGTGCAACATGACTTAGGCAGCGGAGCCGCTGAATCTTAATGCGATGCTCTATATACTTGTTCTCGTCTCACTGTTCCATCGTCGGTGATATTTGTCGTCCCCAACGTGCAAAGATCCAAATATCTTTCGCTAAATCTTTTTCTCGAACTTTCTAAAGACCGTCGCATCACCAGATTACCAGAAAATATTTCTAGCAGGGGAATAACAATTCAGGTTGTATTCTTATGGTAGCGACAAATAAGGAGCAATTTTGTTGCTCAATTTTCCCGGAAATGTTACCTGAAATTTAGAGAGGTCAGTCGCGCGAGAAAATCCTGTGCGGGACTGGGACTGATGAGTATGTCAAACATTTTCATTAGAGGTTGCTGCATACTGTAGTGATCTCTAACCGTTTGTAAACCTTGGTTAAAGTTGCACCTATGTGGACTTGCCCATGTTGCAGGTATCTGTATTGTATGTAAAAAGTATTTCGGATTATACATATAGAGAGATTAGAACAATATTTAATTAATCAATTACTGTCCACGCTCACGCGAAGTAAACACAATTATCTACTACTTCGAAAATTTAACAGTTCCACAACATTTTTTATTTCTCTTAACGTTATATTATAAACCAAAAGTTACCACTTATTCATTACTAATTGTAAATTACTGGTGTCTGGAAGGTGGATGTATAAGTATGCAGAGGTGTTAGATACTATATTTTAAATACTACACAGTATTTGTATTTAAATCGTTTTTGATTGTATTTTATATTTGAAATTGCTTTATATTCAAAAATTCTTTTTAGATTCTTTACATGTTTTTGTAAAGCATTGACTAGTAGAAGCTTTTTTCTCATGTTATTCATAAGCTAATTTTTCTTTATTGAAATAGGTTGAACGTTTACTTTCATAAGGGATTTTTATTTTTTAATAATATATGATTTCTCAAAAATAACAAAAACTAAAATGCAAATTCTATTGTTAAAAATAGCCTTTTAATTTATATTTGTTACAAATATATGTGCAACATCTGTATTTTGTATTATATTGAAATTAACTTTAAATTCTAAAACTCAAAATATTTATAGAAGTAGAGGCAACCAAATGCTATGTTTTGTATATTTTTTGACATTTTTGATCGAGAAAAATGTACAAGATTTTCAGGTGAAGCCACTTTCAATTTTTGAATTGTAGCCATGAGTTAATGATTTCTATAGGAATAAAGTTTGACTTTCCGTAGTTTTTTCTTATGTTTTCTATGTGTAAGTCGATGATTCGCCCAGTCCTCTTCTGTTTGGGTCTTTAAGGCCTTATTAAGAAGTTTTCTGGACCATACACGAAGCTTCGACAGTTCACATCGTGTGTTCGATCAACCTCGGCATGATAATACCTGCTCGCGGTCTCACATTCCCTTCACAGTATTTGTCCCTACGACATAACACCTAGACCACAGATACGCTTGAGACATATCTATGGTTCTTGTATTAGTATTATGTGTGGGTTTGTTTGCAGTTTTGCATTCCTGCGGCACAGGAGAGCCGTAGACGCTTTGCTATGCTGCAGATTTATCTATGTAAATATTACTTCAGTCATGAGACTGAGTATATTTACGCTTTGTCCTCCACCTTATCCTGGACACGGAAATGGATTCGCCCCAGATGTAGGTGAGGATGGCACCCGTACTTTAACTTCAGCACCTTGAGGGACCCAAGATCAGGGACCTGAGGGACCCAGCACCAGGTGGGAACCCGCCTCCAAAGTGGTAGCGGATTTCTGCCTGGTGCACGAGTATACTCTCCAGAGAGTCATGTCAAGATCTTTGTTCTGAGCACGGATGCGTATGAGGAGTTCTGCTGAACTACAGGAAGGACCCGGAATCCAGACACTCACTCGTATCAGCCTTTCTTTGCTATTCTCAAGAAGAACGAACTTGCTGTTTTCGCAGGCTGGAATTTTTGCTATCTCTTTATCCAACCATTCTCGAGAAGAAGCATTGGAACAGTGCACCTTTACGATGCCGTCCACCACGTTTTTACCCTCGAAAGGCGGCGCGTCTTTCGACTCACCGATAGCTTTCCAAAGATAGCTGTCAAGATAGTCTTGTTACCCTTTGGACATTAGACCGTCTTGTTTGTCAGTATGTATCTCCAACGTCATTGCCTTTGCTGCCATTCCCTCGAATGATTCGCCAGACGTTGACGGAAGAGTGTCATTCGACATTGAAGGTGCCATAGCCTTCGCCTTGTCAGGTAAAGGTTTGTCTGCCTTGGATAGGATCGAGGATGCAGGCATTTCCGAATTCCGTCTCTCAACTTTTCTCTTCTTTGCCTTTATCCTCTTCCCGGTCGTTGGCACAGCCCCGTTTCGTTTTTCGGAAGAGTGCAACGTTACAGAGGAATCCTCTGTTCTGCCACGCTTTCCCGTTTCCATTACAGATGTCAAAGTTGACGGAGCTTGAGTACTTACCTTAGCTAATAATTCGGCTTTCTTCGCCTTTTGTTCTCTTCGTTTGATCTGCCTTGCGGATAGACCAACACCTTCGTTCGAATCTCCAATAACTTCAGTCTTTTTTATCGGTACTTACCTGATTCGCACCAATAGCTACTTACTCGGTACCAATGGCTACGTTAATAAGCAAAATTGTCGTATTTGGGCTGAAGAAAAACCCGAATGCATTCAAGAACAGCCATTACATCCATTGAAAACAACCGTTTCGTACGGTCTATAGGCTGGAGGAATTATCGGCCCATATTACTTCAAAGACAAGGCTGGTACCAATTTAACAGTGAATGGCGAACGCTTTCGCGCCATAATACACGATTAAATTGAAGCCCATGATCTCCACAACATCTGGTTCCTACAAGATGTCGCTACTTGCCATACAGCCCGTAAAACAATGGATTTACTGCGGAATTTATCTCTCGTCTCGAACCCGGGGGATTGGCGACCAAGATCGTATGATATTACACCTTTGGGCTTTTATTTGTGGGGGTATGTAAAGTCAGAATGCTTTGTGGATAAATCAGCTTCGATTGAGACAATGGAAGTCAACATTACTAAAGTTATTCACGAGATACCGACCGAAAACCTCCAGCGAGTCATTCAAAATTGGTGTTTACGGATGACCGAATTACGGCGCAGATGCGTAGATTATCTTTAAAAAATCACTGTCATGAATGGTTCTACACAACAATAATAATAAAAATTGCCCGACTAATTCAAATTTTAATTTTTTTTTTAATTTACAATCCGATACCTCTATCTTCATCACCCTTTATACATATATATACATGTTTGTGCGTTAATAAAAAAAATGATTTATTTCGTATTGATGCACTTTAATTTGAAAAGTAACCCTCTTTTGTCGCTTAGAGCAGGTGGAACACAGAATTTGGTCACTTTGTTTGTGCAAAGAATTCAAAGACCTACTACATATCTCCGCCATTTTCTATATATTATTACAGGCGGTGTAATATTTCGTGTTTAACTTTTGGAGCTGTCGACATTACTTGACTTAGTCAACCTCGTATCTCACTTTTTACTTAAGTTACCATATATATACATACTATATATACCTCTTTCCATTCTGTTGAGCTTTTATGAAAAATTGCTATGCGAACAAATTTTTAATCCAGGCAAGATGGTAAAAATGATCAGATCAAAACCAATATTTATTTCTAAGTCTTCAATTTCAGATAAAAATATTTTAAGCAAACTCCAATTAAAAATTATGAATTTCACCGCATAAATTTAGCCTGCATTTAAAAATAAACGAATTGGGTATCCGTCATTTTGCAATGCTTAAATTTTTTTTTTCTCTCTACTCGATCTAGAGAATGATCGGCACTAGGAACGATCTTTATCCAACACCTGATATGATTGGCTGTGGTATTTTGCGTAGATATTGATCGCCCTACAGGTCGGTTACCGTTTACAGAAACAAATTCTACACTTTTCCGTTTAAAAGAAATAATTTTCTTGCAAATCTGTATATACGGTTCAATTTCTAAAAAATGCGGCGTCTGAAAGAGAATCGCGCAGAAAACCACAAATTTTCATAAAAGGCTTCTAACTTATGTCATTTCAATACATTCATACACAAATATAATTCAAATCAACTATAATAAGCAAATACATATACATATACTCACAGACCCACCTAACTTTTTACCATATCCAAAAATTTTATTTTTTAAATGGCAATGTGCCATGAAAAGTCAATTGTCAGATTTCGAGCAGCAATATACCAGGCTCATACTAGTTCAAAATAGACAAAAAAATATTAGTCCGAATTTAGACCAAACCACTAATTTGAGATTAAAAGGTAATTAGAAAATAAAATAAAATCATGAATGGACAATAAAAACCTTTTTCTTAAGTATTATTTAAAATATTACATAGTTTTATTTAGCAACCTTAGATTTGGAAAAAATATTAGTCTTACATCTTCTAAGTAGGTATTGATGGAAAGGAAAATTAGTAAAGTATCAAACAAACAATTTAAATTTTATGCTTGTTCTCAATGTGACATTTCACAACACAACAAATAGAAAATTCGGTTCATGTTATAGTTATAGCGAAAATGCAAGCCAGGCCGCTGAAATTGTGAATGGTGTTTATGGTGCCGATACTGTAACAGCTAATTAAGTGCACCTTTGGTTTTTTCGATTCTGTTCATCACAGAAATAATCGAAGTTTATCGGCGTTAGTTATCGTAGCATCGCCCAGGAGCTAAAGGTCATAAAACAGTTTTAAACCATTTGCACAACATTTTTGTTTATCAATCCGAAGATTAAAAAAAACATTTTTCATTACCAGTTATCAAAAGTAAAAAATTTCAAACACAATAAATAAATATATGTATATATATACATATTTTTCATTTTTCCCATTAATATGGAACATGTCTTTGTTGGCAAAGCGCCGATAAATTCAATTGAATACTTAATATATAATATGTATAAGTGAATATTTACTCGTTTTAATGGTTTACAATACATCCAAAGAAAAGTTAAGAAAATACGTTCTTCTGGGCTAGGTGGATTTCAATTAGGAAATTCTAGTTGCAAACTAGTATTTTTTTAGTTTAGAGTAGTTTATTGTTTCACTGCAGGGTACTTACACATTTCTTAAAACAAAACAATTATTTTTTTAGCTTTACAATAAAAAAAAAACAATCCATTAGAAAATAAAAGAGAACACAGTTCTATAATTACAGAAGACCGCGAAAAATCGGTCTTTAAGCTTTGAGATATTTTGTTTTTGGAATCTTCGTAAAACTTTCGATAGCATTCCATTTTATTTCAAGTTGATTATTATATAACCAGGCGCTCAACATTCGGACCGTGATCTACAAAACACTCTTCTAGATCCATCCCAAAAAATAATTGCCAGAAGTTTAAAAAAAGCATTTTAAACATATGTTATTACTTTATATTATAAAACGTATAATAGCCATGCTTGCAAGAGGAGGTAGTCTGGCTGCGTGCCTTTCAGTAAAAAAGGCTTCGTCGACCATTGTCACCCGCCATATCATTTTATTTTATTACACTTTGAACAAAAATACAGCTTTCGGCATGTGCATAAAGAACCTCTTTTAGAGTTTTGATTTATTTCATTGTCCCGCTAAAATAAATTGAAGTATCATATATGGTTACTTTTTCCACCGCTACCGTGGACTATCCCTTTAATACTACTCACTTTAATTCTTTTAAAAATATTCTATATTTTCCCAACTGCATAGGACTGTTAGTTATTTCAGGAGTATTATTTTATTAACCTTTGCTTTTAATAGGATTGAGCACAAAAAATTTTCTTTCATCATTTCTCAGACCTTAAAAATGATCAGGTCTAGAACTAAAGTGAAATATTTTAAAATTGTTGTAAACTTACAAAATATGTAAGCAGACTCCAACACTAAAATCATTTATAAAAACTTACTAAATTCGGGGGAATTGTAGAAATGCCCCCACTGGAAAATAGTGTACTAGTTCCGCCTACTTTTTTACCACCTTTGTCAAGCGTCATGTTCAAAAATGGAATCTAAAAGCATAAGTGTATATATGCAAACAATTATTTCTTATGCAAACTCGTGCACAATAAAAACGGTTATGATAAAATTTATTTTCTTTGCTGACTGGGTATGTGTGTTTTTGTGCTAAGTGCTTATGTACATTTATTTTTACTTATAGTTGTAAATATATGTACATATGTAGGTGCCTTCATGCCACATAGCTGATGCTGGTGCTTCGTGTTGTTAGTAGCTGTATATCCCAGGTGTAAGGAATTTTGATTAGTCAAACCTCAAGAGTCCCATAATTCCCCCAAAGAAGAATACGCTGCCGCATCACACAGAGGCAAAGGAAACAATAATTTTAAGAGCAGCCACAACAGAAAGCTATTTTTTTTAAAGCTCTCGCATTCTCTTCTCATTCTCACATATAAACTGCTGCCAAATTTTTCAAAAACTTGTTTCAGCTGATGTCACTTTCATATACATACATATGTATGTAAATTAGGGCTATCATTATTTTTATATGAGTAAAAATCAAAACCCTACAGAATCCCACAGAATTCTTGAACGGTTTGAAAAGGACCGTTTAACTTTTTATGTAACACCTAAAAGGAGCATATCGCACCCTAAATACAAAAGGGGCACAACTCAAAATTTTCCACACTCGAGCTTGGCTTGTTTACAGTAGCACAGAAAACAAACTAGTGACATATCACGCTGAAATTTGCCATGTAAGCTTATAACAGTCCTACCAAAAAACAAAAAATTTATTTTTACCATATGTCATCCGCGGACCGTTTTATTGATAACGTCTCGTTCATATTTGAGCAGAAGTACATTTTGAGTTGTGACCCTTTTGTACTTAGGGTGCGATATGTTTATTCATATCGAAAACAAGCACCGGGATATTCGATTTCTGCACGAATATTTTTAAGTAATTAAGCTCTAATTAAGAGTTTTGAAGAAAACTAATAGTAACATGAGAGGAATTTAAGGGCTGGATTTCGATGTATTCCAATAGAAATGCCACGAATTGTCGAAGTCGGCGATGGCCGCATGACTTCAGTTCTTGCGCCAACTGTGGTTGTTACAAATATACACAAATTTCAATTGAATGGATTGGAGGAAATGGCATTGGAGTTTTAGTGTCTTGTATGCTGCCAGTCGACTCAAATTTTTTTGGTTGGGTACGGAAAATTGTGAATTTTAAATATTTGTATACAATTATAGAGCTAAAAGGAAAACATTTTTGAAGTTGTAGATTTTCTGTGTAAGAGTTTTGAAAACAAAACACCGAAAATTACTCTTTTTTTCTATCAAGCGGTAAGAAAAGTTTTTAATTGACGGGTATTATATGTATTGATATATGTACGAGTATATATATACATGTTAATTGTTTTCAGAAGACTTCGAAGTACATAACCGCAAATAGAACTGTGCGCTTATTGGTTCATAAAAATGTTTTACTTATTGCTATTTACTTGCAGTTATTCATCTAGTAAATGATTTAGTTGCACAAAACTAAACAAATCATAACTTTGTTATATCTAAGAACCACCCTGGTATACATAAATATGTATGAGGAATTACACACATGCATGCATATGCACTTCTGCCAAAGCTCAAGGGAGATTTCAGAGAGGCCAAAATGTAGCGTATGCGCAATTGCAGTATTGTGCCAGCTTGAAAGAGAAACCCAAAGCGAAGAGTAGTTGTGCAAAGAGCAGGCATATCAACAAAAAATGTATACGAGTTTCAATAACATTGGAATGGAACAGCTGTTTGCCTTCAGTAAAAGTGTAGCACGTGCTGCATAAGCCCATGTTTCCGTGAGTCCACGAAGTAACATTCAATGATATTAAGCATTTTTACACACAAGTATGTGTACAGCTGCCGTAGCCGAATGGTTGGTGCGTGACTACTTTTCGGAATTCAGAGAGAACGTAGGTTCGAATATCGGTGGAAGATCAAAATAAAGAAAACGTTTTTTTCTAATAGCGGTCGCTCCTCATCAGGCATTGGCAAAACTCCTAGTGTATTTCTGCCAAGAAAGAGCTCGTTATAAAAAATATCTGCCGCTCGGAGTCGGCTTGAAATTGTAGGTCCTCCCATTTATGGAACAACATCAAGACGCACACCACGGCCAAACACCCAAAAAAAGGTGCACGCGCCAATTATATAAATACAGGGTGAACGATATGAAGTGTCAAAACACCATAACTTTTTTGTGTGAAATTAGTTTTTATTGATTTCAAAGACAAAATTGTTCAAAAATGATTACAATTTTAACATATATTCACTTTAGATATGCCCACTTTTTCCTTGACTATAGCGTTCAAACGGTCAAAAAATGAGTTGCATGCTGCACGAATGTGATCTTGAGGTATTTTGGCATATTTTTTAGTCCTCACCACCAAAATGGACCAGATGGAATAGTCCATCGGGCCAAACCATTACTTGCGATGGGAAATTGCTTCAAATGGGCATACTTAGGCCACATACGTTCTCGTATGAACGTTCGGTCAAGTAAACACGATCGTTTTGAGTGTTTATGAATTAATTGGGAAGTTTTTTCATCGGAAAATGTTAGGAAATTCGTCACGTTCGTGCAATCGCGCCAACAACTCCTTTGCTAGGGTGGAAGATCGTGTGCTTTTTGGAAGTTGTAAGCCTTGACCTTTAGATCATTTTTGAATATGCGTCGAATCCTGTCTTGCGATATTTTCAGTTCTTTTTCCATCTTTCTTCCACTTCGACGTGGATTTCGTTCAAGTCGAGCCTTCACTTTTCGAACCATTTCTGGCGTTGTTGCGGTTTTTTTTGGTCCACCTCCATAGCGTTTTGCAATGCTACCAGTATCATTGTAACGTTTTATAGTGCGATACACAAACATTTTATTCACTTTGAGGTGACTGAGCTCACGAAAAATGGCTGGTTGTGATTTTCCAGCCAAATATAATGCAATCACACTATTACGTTTGAATTCCATCACAGGAAAAAAAAATTCAACACAACTGAGACGCAAATGCTTTTGATGGTCTTCAGTAGCTGGTCCCAAACCCAGCGCACAACCAGCTTTCCTGGAATGTTTCGCCTTCTCACTTTAGCTCACTCCCGAACGGGTGTTCGGAAGCTTCCCAGAGGATACTTGGGCTAATCCCGGGAGTTGTGAGCTGCTTGAACCATATGCAGAAGAATCGTCCTCCCAAGTGAATGGCGATCAGTAACTTTCCCCACTTGCGTGGACTTCTACA
Source organism: Anastrepha fraterculus (assembly GCA_037575425.1). Taxonomy (NCBI): domain Eukaryota; kingdom Metazoa; phylum Arthropoda; class Insecta; order Diptera; family Tephritidae; genus Anastrepha; species Anastrepha fraterculus. Next base: position 16,983 of record JAYXIM010006598.1, on the reverse strand, counting down.
TATGGAACCATCCTCCGATCCAAACTATGTAAAGAAATTCGGTACCGATGTACAGTAGAAAGTACAGAGTATTTCGTAAAATCTCTCTAGTCAACAACTGCTGCTTTGGACTAGGTAGCAATTCATAAATCACTCATCATGACCCACCTACAATCCGTTTCACTTAATTAGAGGCAATTATTTTTTGGAAATAAAATGGTTATTAAAGCAATCATATTCGATCTTGCAACACAAAGGTTTCTGATAATTCAAGTGAAGACTGTACTTTGCTTGAAAATATACATACATAAGAATATTATTCCATCTAACAGTGTTTCTTCAGCAGTTGTATTTATTGGTTCACTTGAATAGAGACTCTCAGTTTGTCTAGTTTTGCACCTCAGTTTGAAGCGGGATAATTTTTTAAGCTTTAATTGTGTTGATGTTCAATTTGGATTGGCCGGATGGATACAACTACTGAGTATAGTATTCCTACATTGCTTTTAAATGTATGTTGAGATAGCAAAGTCAATGAGTGGTGCAGACGAAAATATCAACAAGTTTAATGCTCAAAATTACTGGAGCAGACCTTGTTTGGGCCGACATCAAAAACTCTTTTCGTGAAAATGTGTGGTTTTCGATTGAAAATTTGTGCTTCCGCCCATGCAAAATCTGTAAACTTACTTTCCACTGTTTCAAATCTGTGTCTGCGCTAGTGCTTCCAACAGGTTTTGCAAGCTAACTAATATCCAAAGGAATAATGCAGAAAAATGTTTACAAAAAGGAAAATTATCGTCCGAAAAAGGTGACAATCCACTTCCCAAAAACACTGAGAGCGTTTCTGGAACATCTCAAGTTCCATTATAAAATAATTTGGAATTATTATTTGACTACTTTAGTTTTGCAACCGTCGGTGCCATTTCTAAATGCCGCCTGGTGATTAACTACATCATTTTACAATTTACAGTGCGACTGTGGAATATTAGGGATTGACTTGTTAATGCCTTTATAACCACATTTTTCTAGCCGGTATTCCATAAAATAGGTTCTTTATTAAAATTTATTGATTTTTTTTTTAAATTAGATGTGTCAACGAAAAGGCTTATGGCCGGTGCCAACAGCCCTAAGCCTACAATTCACAAAACACATTTTCAATCTGCTTTGAGTACTTAAAAATACTTTTGTCGAAACTGAATAGTGGTAGTTCCAGCACCAGCTCCGATCAAATTTTAGGGTCGTGCTTCGTGGTTGCAACGTCTTCCGAAAAAATACTTCACCGCAGAAGTCGCACAGCTCAACAAGATCGTTAAGCCTAGATTAAAGCGACATTTGTTTGCTGCATTATCGCCGTCATATCGGTAATATGTACAATTCCTTAATATATGTACGAGTATATGTATATATACATGTGTACATACATATGTCTGACTAAGAGCTTTGCAATTGAATGAAATGAAGCTCTGAAGCAGTATTGTTCATTACTTCAAACTTTTTTCTATTAATAGACTGCAAAATAGTGCCTATCGTTCGCTAGTCCTATACATAGCTGCCCTCACTTTATCAAACATCACACACGAGTACGCTCCATCGCTAGACAAAACACAAATTTTTATCGAATGCCACCGAAAGCAGATATGCGATAATTACGACAGCAAAGAAAGCTACAAGCGTTCCTGGGCAGTTATGCAAATTATGGCATTGTTGAACACCTGCAACAGCACGCCCAAGTGCCTAGAATTCGTTAGATCTCACTGAAGCCGCCGTTCATATTGGAACATCGAAATTCCTTTAGCTGTCCCACATTTATCAGCGCCAGCATGCCAATATAATGGCTGTTTGTATATCAATTCATTCATCTTTGACTCATCAACGTTCCGTTGCAACGACGGAAGCGACGATTGACTGCACTCAAAAAAATTTGGTCTGCATCCTATTTACATATAACAGCAGTGCAACCGATGTAACTATTAAGGAGTTTTTCTTTACACATTTTTCCCTCAAGCTTTTTTCTATTCTGATCAAGCTTAATATACTTCCATGTCCTTCATTCTGCCACTGCAAAAACATCATGCATTAATTACAGAATATGTTAAGATATTAAACTAAACTGTCTAAATATACCAATCAGCTTGCAAACTCTATTTAAGCGTATCAAGCAGTACCCGACTACCTAGAAATTACTTACCAGCCCAGCCACAGAGTAAATAAAAGATCCACTAAGTAAATTCTAAACAATGGACACTAGATTAAAATTTAAAAATTAATTCGTTGTTATTCTCTAACTAAGTAATAGAGATGATTCAATAACATAATACTGAAACGAATTGGTTAGAAAAAAGTCTTTAACGGAAAACTCATACATGTGTCTTTAAATACACTCACCAACTTAACTAAAAGTCAAATTTTAACTAAAATTGAGTATTGACTTTTCTTATGCGGTCACAGTGATAAATAAACACTAGACATATTTAGGAGGCAGTATTAAATTGCTAGCAGAACAATCATGTGTTCTCTGTGAAAGGTGGATTTCCAGATGTAATCGGGATACTAAATAAACTCCAAGTTGCCGTTCGAAGCTTGGAAACGTAAAAAGATATCCAAAAAACAACAAATTAAGGCGTTCACAAGATTTCGACATAGTCACAATTTCACAACACTCCAACATACATATTTTAACGAAAGAAAATCAACCAAAGCGCATAAATGCCATTATACCTTTGCCATGGACCTTATAATATTTAGCAGTTGTGCTATCTTGGCAGCTGTCGCAAAAAAAAAACATTTCGACACAAGAAAATCTTCGATGTACTGAAAACCGTATCTCGAACCAATTTTAATAAGATAAATAAATAAGTTACTACTCTAAAAATCTCTACATAAGGCCTAACCAAATTACGTATTTCTCCTTCACATTTCGTAAATTTTATCCATTAATTTAATTCAAATAGTATCAATAGTACCGCATGCGCATGCGCTTTGTAGTCCTATTCTATTCAAATAACAATATTAAATCATTTAAGGCCAATAAATAATAATAATAATAACAATAAATGGTTTATGTTAGATTAAAACAATTTCTTTAGGCTTTGAGTCTGCAATTTTTAAATAGAAACTGCTTGGAATAGCTGGGCGATTTTTGTCAATAACATTAATTCATTCACTAATATCAATAATCCTATTTATTACTAAACGTGTGAACTAGCTACTCGTAAACATTTATGGAATTTCTAACATAATTTTTCTAAATGCAGCTTCTGCAGGAGCTGACATAATATGCACATATTTGCATACATACACAGACATACATACATATGTACATCCATAATGGCGGCAAAGTTAACGCAACATCATGCACTGTCACTCAATTTAGCGTTTGGAACTTCTGATGGTCTTCGAAGCGCGCAACACATTCTACCGCGAGCTTGACGAATCGTCCATTTATGGCATCGGCACGTTGCCCATTCTGTTATGTCCACAGCTAACATACGCGCTCACATACCACACGTCCATAAAGTGCAATCCTTGTTCTGAAACCTGGGAATTCCTCATTGGAAAATTTGAATACGAGCGTCGACAATAAAGTGGAGGGTGGTGAGCACCATGAGCTAGAGAAGGTTTCATATTTTGTTGCGCGCACGTGTTCTAACCACCACCTTTAGAAATATCAGTAACCTCTTCCTAGTTGCAACATTGGATGCCAACAGTTTTAAATTCGGTGGTTTCGATTTTATGACTCGCTGCCCCCCTTAAAATATCTTTCGTATTTGAAAATAGCCAGCTACAAGAATTTCGGTTCAAATGCACAACCACATAATTTTGTATCTACATGCATACTTATGTATTGCTCTCATATATGTATTGTTACGGATGTTTCTATGATATTATCGTGGGTCGATTTGAAACGGCGGGAACCCGCTAATGCAACAGCTAAAATAGTTCTTAAAATTATTTTAATATGAATAGTATTAAGTTACTTATTTATTCCATTAAAATTTAAAATTATAAATTATCTGTGAAATCTTAGCCTAAAAAATGATTGTATATAGAAAAGCCAATAAACCCATGGTTTAAAAAATAATTCTATTACCAGTATAAAGCCTTTGCCCAGTTCAAGAAGCTGCACAACAAAGCAATGCAAGCAAATGCGATAATTTAAATTTAAAGTTAATCTTGTTATGTAAAGAAACTGTAGTAAAGAGATGTTTGTATAAATCAACGCAGCAAATATGTTAAAAATCCAAATCCATTACTTTTAAAATTGGAAGAAGTGAGAAAGTCGAAATTTTAATTCGTAATGTAGGAAAACAGCGAGAAAAAAATAAAATCAATACCTCGCGGTTAACCAAAATCGCACATTGAAACAATTAAAATTTGCTCCAAATAACTTCCAGCACAACGGGTAACAGTTACATGCTTTTGAAAATTTTTAATTTTACTGACAAAATTTTACGGCATTTTTTTCCTACGCGATATTTTCCAATGAAAAGAAATTCAAATTCTCAGTGTGGGCCGCACTGGCTTAATGGATACTGGAGTGTTAGCGATAAAACCAACAGTTTTTTGAAGAGCTGTTAGCTCTCAAAAAATGTTAACGCGCCACTTTCCTTCTAACCGATATACTTGGTTACAAAACCTCGTGCTAAAACTGGCATGCTTGTTTTTGTTTAAAGCTTGATTCAGCTGTTTCTCAAAAAGTTTGAAAAAATTAAACTTAGGTTAACTAAAACACACTTTAATAAAAAAAAACTCTGATGTTTAGAACAAAACGGCAGGTGGTCCAATATTCTGCAATTCTGTCAAAGATTCAAATATGCGAATGAGACATAATACCAATAATAAAATATGTTTATTAAACAAGGATTGTACGTAGTTATACACAGAATACAGAATTTGTTGCAAAACGCAAAAAACACGTGGAACGCTCTGACACTGTCCGATCTGCAGAATTTATTGGACAAGTGCAAGCGATCAAAGAACGCCTTGCGACGAAGCTTAATGTTTCTGGGGGTCCTATCCGTCGAGTTGTCCTTCTAAACAAAATTAAGCACCTTGAAGTGCTTGAGATGTTATGTTTCTTTTTCTGACGAACCAAATTTGGCCAAGACCAAAATATCAGCCCAGAAATGACATATGGCTATATTCCGATCCTACAGAAGTTTCTGCTGCCATGCACACGAAGTTTCCCTACGCTTTTATGGCTTTAGGGGTTTGGAGCAAGACAGGACATGCCATGCCACCACACTTTTTTACTCAAGGATTTCGAGTGAAACCCTGCATTTATGCTGCATATATCGAGGTTCTAGACATTAATGAAACCCTGATATTGTATTGATAGTATATGCGGTGAGAGCCCATACATCTTTCAACAAGGCTTCGCTCCTTCACACAAAGTAGAACTTATGGCCGCCTAACTCGCTATACCTCCATCCCTTGCATTACTACGTGTGGGGCGTATCTAGTTGAGCGTGAAATCAACAAGCATTCTCATAACACTATTTTTCCTATGAAAGCTGCAATTAATACCGTAATCATCAATATGAATAAGGACATTTGATTCGGGCGTTTGTTGCGTGTTTGGCGGCCTTCTCCTTCTATAGTGTGTGGCTTGATGTTTTTCTACAAATGAAAACATGAGCCCAAAATTTTAGATAGGCTGATTCATATTGGTCGTATTAAAAGTTCGGTAATAATTTTTAACAAACACTTTTACATGAATTATCTTTATTAGATCAAGTGATCAATGATTTGTTGATGTTTACCGGCATCGGCGTATAACTTCTTGGTTATCTAAGAGAAGAGGACTAAGAGTATGTAAGTGATCCGATGTAGTCAATATGGACTCTACTCAGATACTTGATACTTGAGATAAATAATCATCAAATATTGCTTTCTCTATGGCGGCTAAAATTAAAATATCTTAATTTCGAAAAGTTGAAATATCGATCAATTTTTAAACAATAAATGGACTTTGGACTTTTTATAAGCTTTGTAAGTAGTTTTAAATTAAAATATTTTTTTTCTAGAGGTTTTTTGTAATTTTCTTCATTCTGCATTCGAGTTCCTTCGGCTTCACATACGGTCGAAGAAAACACTGAGCTACGTTTGGAAAACCAAAACATATTTGTAAACGTATGTACCAATTTTTCAAACTTATTATTACCAACATATAAATTAACATCGAATTGTTGAATAAGTTTTAGGAATATCTTCTTAAAATCCATGACATTATTCTTTTATTTAGATTTGTACCAAAAATAAAACGAAATGAATAGAACAAACTTTTTTTAGTACTTATGGCTTTATTAGAAAGAGAAATATTCCCATTGGGTGTCTTCTCTTTTACCTCATATCTGCTCACCAGGGATACAAAAATCCTTCGAATTAGAGTTTTCTACTTTCTCTATCTTTGTAGCTTATACGCAAATAAAACCTCAAGCTGATGGCCTAGCCGCTAATTCTTTTTAATTCATTGTGATTGTAATTCATTACTTTTCCAACTTAAAAAAAAAAAAAACCTCAGTTTTCTGTTTTTTTAATTCAGTTCAAGTTTTAGTTATAAAAACTGTGGATGCCAAATTTTTTCTGCACCTGTTTTCAACCTTAGGAAGTGAAAATAAAGTCCATGTGGTAAATTAAAAGGTTAAATTAAAATTGAAAGTTAAAGTTAAATTTGATCGATCCCTGTAATTAAAGTCTACGACAAAAATTATATATCTAAAATAAACAAATTATATATCTGAAAATAAATAAACCAATTTCGTAAAATTGTGAATATTTTATATAAGCCATCTCAATCACTCAAATGAGCCCCGAATACAAGATATATTGGAGAAAGTACGTTAACAACTTTTTTTTGTTTTTTGACGCATTGTTGATAGTATAGATTATGATGATATGTGACTTCAACAGCCAATGGAACAATAAATTTATCTGATTTAAAACTATGATCAGTTGATTCAATACCTTTGGAAAGAAATGATTTACACAACTCTAAATGTGTTTTTTTTTTTACTTGGTTTAAAAAGGGGAACTCGAAATTTGTTAAGTTATAGATAATTTTAATGCACGGTCTATTAAATTGTTTATGAGTTGTTGTAGTAGCATATGGAAAATCCACATAAAAGGTAACATGTGACTTCAAACCCTGTGCAACCCTCTACTCTTATAGAACTCAATTCAAGATTAATTGAACTTGGCGGCAATTGGAGGAAGGAAAAAAATGGAAAAAACCTCTCAAATGACGAAGTCTATTTTCCGCTGAATGGATGAATTACTGCCAGATTTTAAACGATATCAGACGTTTATCACATAGAATTAATTTTACTGCATTTGAAGATGGCAATCTTAGCTGGCCATCGAGATCGCTTGAGTTAACGCTTTTAGATTTCCCCATAGAGAGCATTTTAAAATGCAATCTATTCGAATAAACCAAAAGCAATCAGTGTTGCAGTCAGCTTAAATACAACCCTCTCTTTCCAAAAATAATATCTTTTTAAATTGTTTTATTTAATATCTGGAAATTATGTCAGTTAATTGAAGTTCATCTTTGGCTTACAGTTACTATTACGTAATATTATTATTTACTTTAATAAGCCGAGAAATACAGTAACGTGTTTTAGAATAGATATTATATTTGGTTTGATTATTGCACTAAAATCGCCCACGATATACAATACAACTTTAAATATATTACTGTCATGTGAAAAGCTTATTAAGGCTGTATACACCTGCACTATAGGTACATGCGAGTACATATGAATGTAACAAGTCACAGTAGCAACAAGGAGTAGAAAAGAAAGAAGTATGAAGGGAAAGTATGATAACTTACTTTTGTTTAATATTTGATACCCAACGGAATAATAATGACAAAATGAGCAACTTCCATGCGGTCGCAGACGTTGTTGCGACAAGAGTAAAAACAACCGTAAAGGCAAGTAGAAAAGCATCTCACAAGATGTTCCTCCCAGAATACAAACTCAAATAAATACCCATGTGTACTCACACACTAACGCGCGCATACACAAATACATACATATTTTTACATATGTATATATACGAGTACATACATTCATACATCATCCTGCATATCTGTGTTCAGTTGCGCTTATTCTCACCCAAGGATAACTCAGGAGCAGCAACATATGAATGAATGTATGTATATCTAAGCCAATATATTGTGTATGTGCGTAACAAGTATTCGTTCGCACCAACGTTGTCCCTATGGATTAAAAAACGCAGCTGTACACATGCAAGTACATTGGCACAAGCGCAATGGCCGAATGTAAAACAGTGATGACTTTCAGGCCACACATGTAACTTGTTACATTTTTAGTTGACATTAGACAAATCTGACTTGAGCTGTTTCAATCTTTTAAGTCATGATATAATATTTTAGGCTTTTGACATAAAATAGTATTGCCCATATTTACATTAGTACGAATAAATAAATAGTTTAATGAGTTGATATTAGTCCAATTTGATATTTAGTTTTCTCAAAATTATGTCTTAGAATTATTAGTAAATTCGTTTGGAGTACTTATAAATTAGTAGTACCTACTTAGTAAGTAAGCGTTATTTTTTCAAAAATTACTTTTTGATATAAAATGGTTCTAAAACCCACAACTCACAATCTAGCAGTGCTTATTCTTATTTTGTATATATGGCGCTTACATCCTACGTCTGTTATTTCCGAGCTCCTCCTCCTACTTGTGATGTTCGTGTCTTGATGTGTTTCCACAAATGGAGCGACTTACAGTTTTGCGTCGCCTCGGAACGATCGATAGTTTTTTGTGAATAGCTTTTTCATAGCAGAAATACACTTAGAGTATGACTTTTGCATGCCGAGGAGTAACCGCTATAAGAAAAAGCATTTTGTATTAGTTTAGGGGTTTCGCGACCACAGTGGGTTTTGAACCCGGGCACTATCGAATGGTAGTCATGCACCGACCACTGCACCGGCTATGGTGGCCGCCTATTCTTAAAGAGATGCGCTTATATAATTATAATCACGTCTTCAGAGGACTTCAGGACTATAAGTCTTATCTCCTTAATTCTGAAGGTGTTCGAGAGAGTTTGCGACTATCACATTCGAGAACACTCTGAAACTAAATTATCTCCAGCTAAGCATCCCTACCTGAAAGGGAAATCTACCGAAACAGCCTTACAGGAGGTAGTAGGGTGACCTTTATAGACATACCTTCTGCTCAAATATGAACGAGACGTTATCAATAAAACGGTCCGCGGATGACATATGGCAAAAGTAAATTTTTTGTTTTTTGGTAGGACTGTTATAAGCTTACATGGCAAATTTCAGCGTGATATGTCACATAGTTGGTTTTCTGTGCTACTGTAAACAAGTCAAGCTCGAGTGTGTTCTTCGAATTCTCTTTTATGACTTCAATTGTCTCAAAATGTTTTCCACGGAGCGGCAACTTGAGCTTGGGAAACAGGAAAAAGTCACATGGAGCCATATCAGGCGAATACGGTGCTTGCGGAACGATATTAACATTATTTTTGTTCAAATAATCGCGAACAAGACGTGATGTGTGAGCTGGTGCATTATCGTGATGCAAGAACCATGACTTGTTGTCCCACAATTCCTTCCTTTTAAGACGAATGTTCTCGCGCAAACGCTTTAAAACGTCTAAATAATATTCAGCGTTAACCGATTTTGCGATTTGTGCGATTTTCAATCACAATTTCCTTTACTTTTCCGATGTTTTCGTCGTTTACTGATGTTGCTGGACGACGTTCATGAGGCAAGTTTTCAACCGATGTACGGCCCTCTTTGAACGATTTGTACCACTGGAAAACACGTGCACGCGATAGAGCAGAGTCCCCATAGGTTGTCTGTAACATTTTTAAGGCGTCTGAAGCCGAAATTTTGTTGGAATAACAAAATTTCAAACAAATTCTTTGTTCAACTTGAATTTCCATCGTTAAATTCGAAGAACACACCCGAGCTTGACTTGTTTACAGTAGCACAGAAAACCAACTATGTGACATATCACGCTGAAATTTGCCATGTAAGCTTATAACAGTCCTACCAAAAACCAAAAAATTTACTTTTGCCATATGTCATCCGCGGACCGTTTTATTGATAACGTCTCGTTCATATTTGAGCAGAAGGTACAGAACGCCTTCAATAATGTTAGGGCTGAGCCTAATAGGCTATAGGCTAAATAGGATAAAGGTAGAAAGACCTATGTGTCTCTGGATCTTATCCCTGCTAGGCTATAGGAAAATTAATACAGCGGCCAGAATCACTACATTCTGCAGGGCGGTGTTCTTTCGCCTCTCCCTTGGCTAGTAGCTATTGACGAAGTTCTAATTTAGAGGACTGCACTGCCACTGCCGCCCTTAACGCCATTCTGCACTTACTCCCGTTGATTTTCAAGTTCAATCAATTGCCGCTCAGAGCGCTATTAAGATGAAGGAGGTTGACCTCTGGAGGCAAATGTTGAGTCGAATTTTTCCTTTCTTCTCTGTACTTCGAACAGATCTCCTCATCCATAAACTGGGTTTTGAGGTTTGAGGTTTGTGCTATGGCTATCTTCCCAGGGAGCTGGATTGGAAGGAGGGAGAGTATGACGGGCATAAATACCTCTATTTTCACCGACAGATTCTAGATGGAATCTGAAGTTGGAGTGGGGGTTTTCGCTAGATCAGCCAAAATTTCAGGCTGCTGCCGAAAACTGGTAATGTTTTTCAAGCTGACGTCCTCGCAATTTTGCAGACATGCAAAATTCTTATACATATAAGGAGCAGATCAAACGTCTCGAATGCAAAGGAAACATTTCTCTTATCTGGGTTCATGCTCTAGGAAGATAGAGAGAAATGAAATTGCCGATGAGATTGCCAGGAAAGGGTCGGCAGAACATATTTCAGTTGTCCCCATCTCAGACATCGGTGTGCCCTTGACCGTCGTTAAAGTGAAACTGCATAATTCTTTCCTTTAAAAAGCGCAACACAAAAACAGTTTGATCTCAGTGCGGCAGATACAGGACGTCACTCAATTTCCAAACTCATAGCGATGGTCACCTGGCACTGGGTGAACCGAAGTCATACGGAGAAGCTTGGACCTCCGTACAACCCCCATGGCGGAATCTGTGGGGAACCGGCAGAGAAAGGGACTGTTGAACACTTTCTTAATTAGTGTGCATTTGGGGGGTAGACTGAGATTCCTTTTCTCTCCTCTACTACATCAACAGCACTAGATGACTGTAGATGGTTTTCCTTCCTTTAAGTTTTTGAAATTTTTCGCAGCTAGTGGTCTACATTATGGTATCAAAACGGCAGTACTCTGGGCATCTAACCCACCTATCTACCAATGTAAATGTATAAAATATTTATAAAAGCCTGTTTAGTTGAAGCGACTCTCAAAATTTGTAGTAATATTCAAAGTGAAGTAAAATTGAAATGCAAGCAATTGAGTAATCGAAAAAAGTGAACAGGTCCTTTAACTTAGAGAATACTTAAATTATCATATCGGTTAGTAAATCTAACTTTATTGGCAACACACATTGGCAACGGCACTCCACGACTTAATTTTATTTTTCTCTGCAAATGTCGTCGTAAAGCCAGCTTCTTACATAAATATTTCGAATGCGGCAGCGACAAGCAAAACAGTTGATTTAGAGGTTTTACGTTACTATTCATTTAAAATTTGTGTGGCCAGTATTCGTGTTTGGATAAGAAGAAATGAACATGGATGTCTCGTCCAAGAACTAGTTATCAATTTCGCAGCAATGATTGCTAAAATTGCACAGATAACAAACACAGCTTATGAAGCGTACTTATACGAGGGGTGCCTTTTATATGTCGGGATTAGAGAACAAAAACAAATTTTAATCATCGAAAATCACTTTATTGTTTTTCAAAATATTCTCCAGGAAGATCTATACACTTTTGCATGCGTTTGAACCAATTGTCGAAGCACTTTTGCCACTCTGAATGAACTACCTCCAAAACATGCATTCTGAATGCCGCAACCGCTTCTTCAGGTGTCGAAAAACGTTGACCTCTCAGTTTGTTTTTTACGTACGGGAATAAAAAGAAGTCATTCGGTGCCAAGTCAGGACTATACGGCGGACAATGTTTTGGGTGCTCAAAAATGCAGTTGTTTTAGCCGATGTGTGAGAGCTCGCATTGTCCTGGTGAAGAGTGATCCGTCTTTGGCGATTGGTTTTCCTAATTTCTTGGAAGACAACTGGCAAACAAATGGTTGTGTATCACTCAGAATTTACTGTTCTGCGTTGTTCTAGTGGTACGGTTGCGACATGTCCAGTTTTTCCGAAAAAACAGACGACCATTTGCTTGGAGGTGCTTCGTGCGCGAACAACTTTTGTTGGATTTGGCTCATCTTGAAACACCCATACAGTCGACTGCTGTTTACTTTCGGGCTCATACGCGTAAATCCATGATTCATCACCTGTCACAATGTCATAGACGTGTTTCGAAGCCCCGCGATCGTATTTTTTGAGTATTTCCTTCGACCAATCGACACGAGCCTTTTTTTGAGCGATTGACAAATTGTGTGGGATCCAACGCGAACAAATTTTTTTGACAGTTAAATGTGTATGCAATATTGAATGTATGCTGGTCCCACTAATGCCTAAGATTGTCTCAATCTCACGATAGGTCACATGACGATCTTGCAATATCAGTTCGCCACAGCATCAGTGGTTTTCGGAACAACAACTGATTTTGGACGACCTTCACGAAATTCGTCTTGGAGTGAACTACGACCACGATTGAATTCACCATACCATCGATAAACACTGGTCCTTGATGGAGCTTCATCGCCAAAAAATGAATTAAGTTCACCCATGCAATGTTGCTGAGTTAATCCACGTCGAAAGTTGTAAAAAATAATCGAACGAAAATGTTCACGATTTAATTCCATTTTTGGACCGAGATGAATCTTTTAAGTTACTGTAAACAACACAAATAGCGCTGGTATTTCAAAACGTTCTGAGTACGTAAAAGCCAAAAAATGTCAAACTTTGCGATACAGCTGTCAGTTGCCAGATTGCAACACCAGGGTTGCCAAATCCCGAAATATAAGGGGCGCTTACACCCTTTTTGGGTACTTGGCCAAGCTCCTCCTCTTATTTGTGTGTGGTTGATGTTGTTCCACAAATGGAGGGACCAACTCCGAACTGCAAATGGTTTTTATGATAAGCTTTTTCATTAGCGAAAATAAGCTCGGAGGTTTACCATTGCCTGAAAAAACTTTTCCTATTATTTAATTTTATTATTTAGTGGAACATCATTTTTATTTGCACCGGACTTTTTGATAACAATTGTTGCATATGTTGCTACAATTTGTTTGATATACTCGATATGCTAGGTTTTAATATTAGACTCTGTTCTATTCATGCCACTTTTATTCTGCATCTTTTAATGCCGGAACTAGCCATTCGGATGGTTTGAAAATATGTAGGGCTCTCCGTTGGTGGAACAACATTAAAATTCCTACCACAAATAGAAGGAGTTCGGCCAAACACCCAATAAAGGTTATAAGCGCCAATTATACCAATGCATATTAAATAATATATCATATAACTGACTATTCACAAAGATACCCTTTATTTGATCTAAGCTCAAAGAATTGGTACTTAGTTGGTTGGTTGACATGCAAAAGTGTTCATAAAACCGTGCAGTATAGAAAAATATACTGCAATTGAAGTTATAAATTTATATCATAAGGAGTATTAGAAATTAATACAAGTAGAATAAAACGCTAGTTAAACTTTTGTTTACTTATATATTTCAAAGTTACTTTATATGAAAAAGCAACTAAGACTTCTTTAAATATGTTATTTTTGAAAATGTACCTTTAAATCGTGATTAAATATCCAAATAGAAGAGATTAAATAATTTTTGTTCCATAATTTGCTTATTAGTTACAATACCCGAACTAAAAGTTTAAAAATTTAAATGGTTCGAGTCCAAAATGGTATAACTCGATGACCTGCTTCGAAAATTTCAACTCCAAAAAGGTTTTCATTGCTTTCCAGAACACTGAAATTACTTCACAAAACTCATTCCTACGTCATTTGGGCTAGCAACACCTAGGAATCACATCAATTGAAGATAATATATGTTTGCCTTTAACAACTCTTTTTTGGTGTTCATATAATGTATGGATCGTAACTATTTCTCTAGAGATTTTGAGTACATGTAAACAATACAGCCAGAGATAAGTAGAAAAGAGCAAATAAGCAAAGAATTGTTTTCAGATGCAAATAGAATAGGGTTGGCATTTTGGAGACAAACACATATGTATGTATAAGCATTTCGCATATTGCATAACACGCACAGATGCTCTGGCAATAAATGCGATCATACTGGCATATCCTTACTTTCAAAAGCCGTGCCATTACAGTCAGTTGTGTGTCTTTAATGTCAACTTGGTCCAACAGCGGTCGTTACAAACGCTATGTTACATGTTGCTGCTGCGTTCCTACTGATGCCACCCAAGTGCCATAATCCTGCCACAGAGGAATATTTCCTTTATAACGCACGAGGCATATAAGTCGTACCCAATCGAGTCGTAACGTAAGTATGAGCCAAGAAGGACACATCCGACTCACATTGATACGCTGGAATTCGCTTCACTATAGCAATTATTTGCCAACCATAAGTAGACGTTGACCATTGATAAAACTATGGAACATATACAAACATACATACATAATCACCATACCCACATACACACGCACACTTGCGTTGGAAAAATATATTTGTACATAACTGTATTAAAAAGTACCCTGCAGTCAATCTTAGTAGTGTCCCATAAAAGGATTGGTGAAGTTTGAAACCGTACCGGTTTTTTTATTTTATCTAACAAACATTTTTTTACCAGCCCTGAATATAAAGTAATCAGCATTTGTTTGGAGTCAGATTCATATTTTAGAAAAAATATGAAATACATACATACATATCTTCTATACAAAACGAGAATTTCGTTATTTATTTCCTTCCACCAGAATCCACAGTTGCAGAATTAGTATTCTGAAAATCGCAAATAAGGTTCTATTGAGCTTAGTATGTCATCGATCAACTCGTCTGACCTTTTTAAGGAGCCGTCGTGCCAGTGGTACATGGAGCATGCTCCCACTAACACTTTAACAATCCTCCTTATCGACCGAATTCCACCCCGGAACCGTGGTAACACCTCATCAAGGTGGAGCCGCGTTTATGCCTATTGACACAATAGGTACCTGCTCCAAGTTCCTCTCACATGGGCGTATGGAGGTTACACGCTATCAATAGTATCCATTGCTTCCACTTCAAAAGTGGTTCTGCAGCAAATGGAACATCGGAAAAGATGTCGTAAATATTACCGGCATGTCGTGTTCTAATGCCGTCGTGTGCACTAGGCACAGCTGTTGAAAGCTGTTGTTGATTTCTTCGCTGCATGTTGCGTTGGTACTCTGTACGTCTCCGAGTTTCCAGCTCACCCATTGGCTAATATTTGAGTCCAGCGTCCGTTAGTTGACGAATCCCATTTGCTTTGCCATTCCTCTATTAAATGCAGTCACTCTTCAGCTTTTTCTTCGAATGACGGCTTAGCTCGTCGTCTGCCATAGAGACGGCTCAATTTTATTTGCCTGAATGTCACCTGGTAGTTTGTCCGCGAAAACGCCATTGCGTCTCTTGAGACCGTTATCTATCCACAAGCCACCCTTATTACTGATGCCATGAGCTCTTGGGCTTACCGCAGATAAATGCTGCTTGTTAGTGCTCCATTGCTGGCACCAGCTCTTGCGCTTACCACAGATAAGTGCTGCTCGTAGCCAAGCTGCCTGTCTATTGTCACGCAAAGATACTCCTTAGAGAGTATTTCATGGGTCCCGATACGTAGTTTTATTTCCTTCTTCAATACCCGCGCACTGATAAGTACCGCCTCGGTTTTTGGGATGCCAATTCCAATCCGGCCTTTGCCATCCATAGTCTCACCCTTGCTGCTGCGTATTTTTTTTTGCTTCCAGCTGGTCTATGTATCTATCCGTAACTACAAGCGCAATATCGCATCGTCTGGGAGTTTTAGTTTGAGGACCCTATTGTACATGACATTTCAAAGTGTTGGACCAAGGATAGATCCTTGGGAAATCCCACCAGTGATTTGGTACGTTGTTTGGCCTTATCATGCCTTAAAACGCCAAGTTTTGGAAAAATAATGGGCACACACATTTCTTTGTCGATTTTAAAGCCGTTTCCGACAGCACGAAAAGGAATTACCATACTTATAAGTCGCGATATTTCAATTTGGTATCACCGCAAAACTAAAATTTTGATTGTATAAAATGACGTTCAACAAGACCAGCAGATCCATCAGAAGTGAAAAGGATCTCTCCAAACTTTGATACCAACTGTGGCTTCAGAAAGAGTAATTCCCAATACATAGTGTAATATATTTAACCTTCTGCTACCCCGAGTTGCAGAACTCAATCGCGAAGGCACCTTTTTTTAAAATACAATTTATTTGTTCGCATATGTCTTTCCTAAGCTGGATTGATAAGCAAAGTATTATTGATTGCTACCGTCAACAAGAAGATCCATCTTATATCCGATTTCCCGCTGCATCATTTGCATCCTTTTTTCAATGACCAATTTATATATTATAATCTTATCCGAACTATTAAATATTATATATAAGCCATGTGAAAAATACTCTCCATCGGTCTCAAGCATTATGCATAAGTAGTGTGGATTCGAAAAAGAAGCTGCATACTTTTATAGCTTATTCATTTGCATAAGTAACAATTTTTGGAAGGTGTTTTGTCATTTTCCATCAATCGTCGGCTATCTAAAATTGATTTGTTTTCATTAAAGATTTGAGTAGGAACAATATGAACTTTTTGCTTTCTACTTTTACTTCTACAGAATTCGTTTTAGAGGTATGGTTCCTTCGGCAAAGTTTCTTATTTTGATCCCTAGAATACGATTTTCACAGAGCAATGAGCGAATTTTAAATCGACCCGCCCTATTACACAT